>CAHIKZ030000170.1:917500-1017500 GCA_903632075.3 Acanthosepion pharaonis
AGGGGAAATGACAGGGAAACATACGTGTTATATTTAACGAAACAAGATAAGGAATTTATTTACAGATTTACACATCTGAAGTTGTTTCAGGAAAAGTAATCAAATATTTAAAGTTCGTAGTTTATAGGTCCTGATCTGGCATATCAGTTTCAGTCACTTTCCCATCACCATAGCATAACTTCCCTGTAACTTTTCTATAAATATTCTCATGATAATTGTTCTGATAAGAAGAAATTCTTTGATACCTCAAATTTAAGTGCAGTACTAGATTGGCAACTTGGTCCCATCATTTTACTGTTGAAATTGCTAGATGTAACCATAATTTCTATGCTAACAGTTGCTTCTCTTGCACTTCTTGCTTGTGGAACGCTCTTCCAGCTTTTTGCTTTCCAGTTAAGTTTGATCTTCAAAAATGTAAATGCAATATCTATCTTCATCTTCTGTCTCCTTGAGTCCTGTTCTTTTATTTTCCTCTCTATCAGGTTAGGGTCATCATTTGAAGTTGAGAAATGCGTTGACAAATAAAAACTAAAAGTGTTGAATTGGTTGATAAAATAACCCAAAAGAGAGTGAAACAAAATGAAAGAATTTTTATTCAATCAGGAATATTTTTATGTACAGAAAATTTTGAAGATAATTCCTGAAAGAATGTTCATAAGAGTCTCTGTAAATGATGAAGGAAAAGTTGTACTTACTCTGTTGATGAATTAAACATTGAGTTAGATGTATTGTCTACACCAGGGGTTGGCAACCTTTTTTTTAACTATGTGCCAACTCAGGGTTTTAAAATCATTCTGTGTGCCACCGGCAAACATATTTTTAGACGAGATCAATATATCTGTTCTACTATATATATTTTATATAGTAATATATAGTATATATACTTTAGTATATATTAAAATTGAAACAGCTAAATATCTTCTTTGCATTGCAGTAATTATTGGTTCGGACTTCATGATGTCATTTGCAGCTATGTGCCATTGGAAATTGCTTTGCGTGCCATAAGTTGGCAACCCCTAATCTACTCTATGTGTATCTATTGCACAGGGTGCTCATTTTGGCATTCTATCCACGGATAGAAAACACAGAAAAGAAGCTACAAAATCTCCTACAGAAGATAGTGACAGAGATTGAGAAGAACGGACTAAGCATAAACTACAAGAAAGAATGCATGGTCATCAGTAAAAAGATGAGCCTGAAAGGCAATTTGCAGGTCGGGAACACTAGAATCAAGCAGACACAGAAGTTTAAATATCTGGGAAGCATTTTAACAGAAGACAGTGTAAAACTGAGATCTGTAGACGTATTGGATTCCAAAAGCTGGGCAGAGTATTGCAAGACAGGAGAATTTCTTTGGTAACAAAGAAAAGAATACTGAGCTGTTACATGACATCTGTTCTTCTTTACAGCAGAAAATGTTGGATGATTTCCTCAAAGATTAAGAAGAGACTCCAGACGACAGAGATGTGGTTCTACAGAAGGATGCTAAGGATATCATGGACCGAGCGTCTCAGCAACAGCGATGTCTTAGAGAGTTTGCAAACAAGGAGGAGGCTTATACTTAACATCAGGAAGAGGCAGCACAAGTTTCTGAAATACATAATGAGGAAGGAGGGCCTGGAGAATCTGATACTCACATGGTGAATAGAGGGAAAGAGAGGCAAAGGAAAACAACATATTACATACCTAGTGGGCTTAAGCAAGTGGATGACAGAACGTGGACTGGGGGAGATGGCAGAGGGAAGGAAATTGTTAAGAGCTACAAGGGGTAGAGAGAAGTGATGAGACATGATCGCCTACATTCTGAAAGGACATGGCACATAAAAAGAAAGAAATCCTGATCTCAGCACAAAATGAATGAGAGATAGTCTCTTTGCATGCTGAAAGTTTTTTTTTTTTTATTTTTACATATGTCCAAATGCTGAAAATGGTTTGCTGCTGCTGCTAGTGTTATTAATGTATTCATGCCTAGCAAGAAGGTTTAACATCTGCTGCAGTACCTTTTTTGGAAAAGAAACATCCCTCACAAACTAAAGATAAACTTGTTTATAGCAGTGAACAAAAACATAGAGATGATATTAATCCAAATGATCCAATATTTTGCATCTTGTCCTAATTGTTGTATTGCAATGGAACCTAAACCAGGTTACCATCTTTGATATTCTAAATGTTTTTATTTATAATTTCAAACCTTATTTTATTGTTTCAGTTTCCATTATTGCTTTATATCATTTTTGGACTATTATTTTCATTTTTATCAAAGCATAAAAAATACTAATTCAGAGATATATGAAATAATAAAGATTTTTCATCTGACTACTTCAGAAAATGATCGATAATATCAATTTCATTTTCTTTCCCTTGACAGAGCACCTTTGGTGATAAGCTAGTCACAAACTTCCTTTTTGACAGTGACTACAGTGATGATCCACAATTACCTTCACCAAATCAACTAAAATATAAAATTTTGATAAAAAACAAAAAAATCAAGGAGTTTGACACCCAGGCAACCATGAGAAGGGTAGGTAACTCATTTTTTTATCATTTTTTAACCATCTTTAAAAGCCAAATTTTATTTGAAAACAACTCTTTCATGTAAAAGTATTTTGAAATAGAAATGTGAAAGCAGTTTATTTTATTTGCAGCTAAAAAATATATTCCAAAGTCATGTTTCCATTTTAAAATGCAAGAAAGATTAAAATTAAATAATTATATGTAATGGCAACCACCTTAATGCTGAATATGACAGCTGCAAGATCATTCATTGTAAGACTCAGTAGTGCCTAAAATGGAGATGGCTTTTTAAACCAAACAAACTTTTAAAAGCTCTAGCACAAAGTTGGCAGACATGAGACATATTTTGTTATCAAAACTAAATGTTTATATCTTTATTTTTGTGAATATTTGTGTAACTTTTCAACACACCAACTGACATTCTCCCTCAAATCTAACATGAATTGATAGAATTTAATGCCATTTTAAAATTGCTTGATACTTTAGTACAAAGACTTTGCATGTGACTTGAATTTCTATTTTACTCAAGCAAAATCTACTACAAATATCACAGGTAAGCTTAAGCCTGTTATCAAAGCATATAAAGAATAGGTCAAATTTTGGGACTACTTCCTGGATTTAATAGTAAGTTTCATGGCTTCCTTGATTTAATTAACTCCTACTACTAAAATAGGACGTTGAAAGTATATAATCCATTAGTGTGCATGGAATTCAATTGTTAGAGAGAGGGTGACCTAAAATTTAAAATTCCCAGCTTTTAGCCAGCAAGGTACATTAGGCAAAAAGAGCTAAGATTTTAAGGAAACATTATAACATAAAGGGTTTATTTTTTGTTATTATTATTACTGAAGATGAACTGTTCAGGAAGAGAAAAACCCTCTGGCCCTAAGTGCCTAGTAAATTAATTTTGTAAACAGCATATAACCTTCATTTTTTTAGGCAATTCTTTAAAATCCAGAGAGTGGCCCCAAACATTTGCCCTATAGTATATATCAAGGGTTTTGCAAGCCACATGTGTCTCCATGATCTTTAATATTCAGTTTGTGGAAATGTGTTGTCTGAGTTCCTTTTTTCATCACCAGCCTTCTTAAGGTGGTTGGAATGTCAAACTGAACCCTTTATTTCACTCACTGGTGTAGACTTTTCTTGTTCCACATGCCATGTCTAATGGATGTCAGTTATCTCCTGTTAATTCCCCTTTATAAGTTCTCCACTGCCTTAACCAGGTATTGACCTCACTGAATCTAACTGACACCTTTATCCACTGAACCATTTGCTTTTGAGGACATCTGTGTATGAATTTCTGGGTATTATAAACCTAATGTCTTCAGCAACCGTTTTTACCAGTGCTCATATTGCAATTTTTGCTGTTATTTGGGCAGAGAGGAACACAGATGAGGCTATGACAAAGGGCAGAGTTTCATCCAAGGAGGTAGACAGACCTGAACCTGTTTCTGTGGGGTTTACGGGGAATTTTGGCCAATCCTATGGGCTCGGATTGTCCCACATTAAATTTGGCTTTGTGCCACATCCTACTATGTGGGGAGGTTGGTAAATATTACTAGCTGGGATCTGTTCAGTATGACTCAGAATTACGCAAGAACTACCGACATTCCAATAGTAGCACTTACTACTGGATTGACTTGCAACGACCTTGAGCATAACTGTTACATTTATTCTCATTGTACTGGCTTTTTACAATAAACCATTACTTATTTTATCCACCTGGTTTTTCAAGTATATATCTGTGAGCTGGAACATCATTATAACTATTCCAAGCCACTCCATTAATATCTCAAAATACCAAAGAATATTTTCTATTGAAAGTTTAAAATTGTATGCCTAAAATATGCTTTCCATAACCAACAAGGTACGGTCTTTGTTTGGAGTTTGGTGATATATATAGATCAGATTTTAAGAAACCATTATAACTGCTCTCAATCTCTCTTACCCTCTCTGTAAGGGCCATGTCCATTCAGAATGAAGGTGATCATGGCTTCCCACATTTTCCTTTATGATCTATATCATGAGTTTGGTGACATAGTAATTGTGATTTCAATCTCTGCACCATGTAGTACAGATTTAGACTGAGTGGAAACAGGTTGGCAATAAATGAGCCCTACTAAATTAGAACAAGATGAGATATCCATAGACATGGTGAGTGTGTTGCGAACAATCTACCCCTGTAGATTAAATAATCTTACTCAGATCACCAGACACTTTGAGAAAGCCAAAGAACACAACAACCAAAAGATCATTATAACAACAGCAAATATAAGGATATTTGTCAGACTGTAAATAATGTATATAATGATAACTCCTCATCCCAGAAATTCAGACAGAAAAATAATTAATGTAGAAAAAAGTGCAATAATTCCCAATAGCCCCTTGCAGCTTAGGGGCATTATCACCTTGCTTGGGGTGAGCTGATTAAAAAAAATATTAAGTGAATAAAATCATTTATAAAATGCTGAATAATTTTTTGTTACTAAATCCATTTTGTTACTTTAAGAAAAGCAAATATTATATTCATCTAGACCAGTGATTTTCAACCAGTGTGCCTTGGAAGGATCATAAGTGATGTAATGGAATAACCTGTCACCCCCATGAGTGACTATACTATAGGTAGTAACTGCCTATAAGTATCTATCCATTACTCCACTATGCCTCCTTACAGGGCAGCACACTTTACCAGCCAGTCAATAAGTAGTACATTTCTCGGAAATGTAGACATTTGGACTCAGGCTCTGTTGTTAATGAAACGTATAACTATTTCCACATCCAGACATTTATTATTTTTATTTTATTTTCAACCTGTCATTTGTTTTCATTATTGTATCACTTTGTTGAAAACATTCTTGCAGATACAGATAATTCCTTGGCAGATATACATGTCATTTTGCTATATATCTTGTGTATGAAATGAGTGTGCTGACAGACTTGGATAATGAGCTGTTTTGCTAAAATCCTTTCCTGAGACATCATTACATATGCAATTGTCACACACTACACAAACTCACTCGGTAGCCTTTCACTGCCAGGAGAGCAATCCCATGGAATAATGTTGATGCATGTATGGTGAGGTTCATTCTGATAGTTGCCAAGTTACATTAAAGACACACAGCTGGTTATTAAGATATTCAAAATGGTTGGATACTTTACGGACAATCACGGATTCCTCAGAGCATTGCATCTTATAGGCATTATTTTGTTACCGAGTTTTAGAAGAATAAATTTGCAAATGTTTATTAAATAGCATCAAATCTCTCGGTCCTCTTGTAATCATAATATCCATTTTATTTTCATCATATATCATTATTATAAAGATCACTGCTTTTGTAATCAGTTAGAACATCAATAAAAACTTTTTTAATTGTTGCCTATAGAAAGAAAACAAAGCAGTTTTGCTTTTAGGTAAATGTCAAAAGTAATTATAAATTCTATTTTTAAATTACAAACAATTCATAATTTTCTGCATGTTTTGTTTCATACTTTTAGGTGTGCACGCACTCCCGAACAAGCAGTACAATTTCTACCGAGAGTGCTTCAATCAATTATGAAGAAGATGATGATGAAGATGATGACGAAGATGATGATGTTGCTGATGGTGAGTGTACAGTCATTGTTTTTGCCTTGTTTGTTTGTTTGTTTTTTCCTGAATTTTCCATTCTGGTGTGTAAAATAGAAATCTTTGTGTACAATTTTTTTTCCTTTTGTTGAAATTGCATTGTAAAACAGATTTCTTGAATGACTTGAACAGTGATAATTAAAAAAAAAGTAACTTTCAAATCATGAAAAGAGAAAAAATTTTATTGATTCCTTAATTTATTTTAGTACATCACGTGCCAGATACAAAATCATTAATTATTTGGTACTATCACAATGGATTTAAGTTGGATATATGATATTGCATCATTGTCATCAATAGGGGTGTACATTATTGAATCTGTCATCAATGGGCTTGTATGATATCACATCATTTTCATCAGCAGGGTCATACAATATCACATCATTTTCATCAGTAAGGTGGTATGATATTGTATCATTTTCATCCATAGAGTCATACGATATTGCATTATTTTCATCAGTAACGTCATACAATATCGCATCATTTTCATCACTAGGGTTGTACAATTTCACATCATTTTCAGCGTTAGGGTTGTACAATATCACTTCATTTTCCTCAGTAATACAGTAAAAATGATGATTTTGTATCATTTAATAGTTTAAATCTGTCTATTCTACTGTTGGATTCATTTGTACTACACAGATTTTAAGGATTTTTCATTTATGTCTCTGTATTGGACTATTTTCCTGGTTTCCAGAACATATTTCAGTATAAATAGTCAAATGTTTGAGTACTTTCAACTTTCATTGAAAAATTTATATTTAAATATGTACATAAAACCATGAAAATGGCCCAAAAAATAAATGAAAAAATCCTTAACACCAAACTTCTTTTGATCTTTAGTCAAACTTACATAAATGAAAAACTGATAATCAAATACATCGAATATTAAATAAACTTAATGATAGTTTGAATGCAGGTGCAATCATGTCTTTCCCCACATTCTTTTATTAACTATGAATTGCCATGAACTCTTGGAAAAGATAGTGGAATGGTTTTCTGTTACCTTCTCTACAGTTCAAAATTCTAATTCAGTTGACTCTGTTATTTCACCCATAGATTGTGGAGATGAAATGGCTGCTAAAATGGGACATATTGATCAATAGATTCAGCACAATTTATAATGAAATATATACTGGTAACAATAAAAATAATGTGAAATATAGAAAAAATAAATTTTAAAAATCCTTAAAAAAGCATTTTAGTTGGTTTTTAACCAAACTAATATTTATTAGTTTCTCTGTATTTATCTTTAGTTCTCTGTGCCAGTCTATAAATCTCTCTTTGCAAATATGACACTGTTCTTAAAAAAATAAGTTTTTATTATTTAAAAAAATTATAAAATTTTATAAAATTGTTTATTATTATTATTATAAAATAATACTATCATTTTATAAAAAAATTACAAAATTCAAAAATTATATATTTACAAATTTGTACAAGAAATCAGAAATTTTATTAAAATTTATAAATTTAAAAAATAATTATATTTGATGATTAATAAAAACATTCTAATAAATTTTGAAAAATATAATAATAAAATAATAAAATTTAAAAAAATATAATATATAAAATATAATTTTCTGTTTTTTATAATGAAGAAGATTCCTTTTAAATAGTTAATAAATTAAATTTCTCTCTTTCTTCCATGTCCTTTCAGGACATGGGTGTTCATGGTTCTCCACAGCTTCCTGGTTTTTATTACTTTTGGAAATACTTGCTTCTTTAATACCCCTAATTGTCTTTGTAATACTTATTCTTCCATCTATTTGTCAAGTAGGTTACTTGCTGTTTTCTTCTGCTTCTGTTGCTTTCAATGTATCCTGTGAGTGTTAAATTTTCCAAACCTACTTTCCTCATTATTTATCCTAAAGCATTCATATGTCTCTTTCTGATTGTTAGCAAGTTTCTTTATAAATTGCTTTCTCTATAAAAATTCCTTGTTTCTCTACCTGATTTATCTATCTCATATTATTCTCAAAAGTTATAAGTGGACCAAGATCTGAATTGTTTCAAAATCTTGTTACATTTATGACAAAATAGTCAATCTCCCAGTCATATTGAAGGATAGACACTACACAGAAGTCCATCCCTCTTTCCTTTGTGTCAAAATATTGTTACATTTATGACAAAATAGTGATTCTCTCACCATCATATTGAAGGATAGTTGCTACACAGCAGTCCAACATACTTTTCTTTGTGTCAAAATCTTGTCACATTTATGACAAAATAGTCAATCTCTCACTGTCATATTGAAGGATAGTCACTACACAGCAGTCCAACACTCTTTCCTTTGTGTCAAAATCTTGTTACATTTATGACAAAATAGTCAATCTCTCACTGTCATATTGAAGGATAGTCACTACACAGCAGTCCAACTCTCTTTCCTTTGTGTCAAATGTTATTTTTCAATACCTTCATACCTTTTTTTAGTTTCTAAAACATACCTTTCACTTGACTTTTACAAAATCATCAGTCTATAGAAAATTCAGATGTCCATATTTTTATATTAAAAATCTGAATTCCAAACAATAATAAAATTTTCAAACATATGTACATGAATTCAGTAGTTGAGTTAGCAAAAAATAACTCAAAATAACTAAAATAGTCTTTAGTTTACTAAGTAACTAAAGGCTTTGGCTAGTTGGTACACAGAAAAATCTGTAGTTTAGAAAAGACTATTATCATTAATGAAAATTCACTGACCACCTTTGTTGTTGTTGGAGATGATTTGTTTGAAGTTGCCAGTACATGATCATCCGTCAAGGTTTTCTGTCTTTACTGTTATTGTTAGAGATGATTTGTTTGAAGTTGCCAACACATGATCATCAGTGAATATTCACTGATCATCTTTACTGTTATTGTTAGCAATGATTCATTTGAAATCACTGACATACATTTCTTTCAGCATGTGTTGGGTGGGGAGGAAAAAGCTATGTAGCCATGTCTTTTCTTTGGCTAGTCACAACTCTACTTGCTAAAAGTTGAAATCTAGATTTTTATAAGAAATTTTTCCTGAACATAGGCTTGAGAAAAATACGGTTTTTCATTTTCTCTGATTGGTCAAATATTTCACATGTTGATGTTAATTTCTAACTAATAGACACTTTGATTTAAACAGTGTGTGTTGTAATGCGGAATCTTTTTGGCATGTTTGTAAGATTGTCCATTATTGGTTAAAAAATAAAGTTAGGGCATGTTTTAATACAGTATGTATGTGGGTATGTAACTGTGTTGAAAATAGTTTTATTTTCTATAAATCACTTTTTACATGAAAATCATGATAAAGCAAAACTGCCTGTTCAGAAGAATGGAATAAATTTAGAAAATATTCATCTGAAAGAAGTAAAGTTTCATATAAATTATCTTTTTAAAAAAATGTCAGTAAGTAAACATCTTTCACATTACCAACTTGGATTTGATAGCAAATTACAGATTTTATTGTGAGACAAAATTCTCAATAACCAGAATAAATCATCAACATCTCATTTAAGATATATTGGATGGAAGGATTGCTACATGATTGTATTGGACGGAAGGATTGCTACATGATTGTATTGGACGGAAGGATTGCTACATGATTGTATTGGACGGAAGGATTCCTACATGATTGTATTGGATGTGGTTGCTGTTGCTCACCAGTTTGTAGTGGGAGGAGTTATGACTTGTTACTGAAGAGTGTAGTTGATAGTCACAATGAGCCCGGCTCAGCACAGGTCAAGAGAAGCAAGTGATTTTACCATCACTCCAGCTGGAGTGGTAAGATTTGCCAGAAGAAAGGTGTGCACAGCAATCTGGCTTAATGAGTCAGATTTCTGTGCAGAGTTTGACCAAACCTTGGATTGCTGGACTGCAAAGTGGAAGTGCCCAGGAGGACAAATGCCAGAGGCTATGCTCAATGAGATATTGGAGTTACACATTTCCAAACGTGTCAGGAGGAGTTACAAAGCCAAAATAGTTTGTAGTTGATAGTTACACAGAGGCCAGTTCAGCACAGGTCATACACATTCCGAGAGGGATAGCACTGGCTTAGTTGTCTAGGAATTTGTGAGGTGTTCTTGTATCAATGTCTTGACAGCTGGTAACAGGAAGGCTACTTGGTAAAGCTGGTTCATCTGCAGGTGATTTGTCCACAAATAAATCTTTGTCGGATTCTGGTGAGGCTGTTCCTACATGCAACAACCACACTTTTCTCAGAGCTGCTCTCATTTTCTGATAAGTATAACTTGGGGAAGGGACACACATCTTCTATGTGACGTGGAACTCCATTAACTTCTACTGACTGTTGACTCTGATCGTGTGGCCTATTTTGAATCTTGTAGTGTATCTACTTTTCATAAACCTTGACCCAGACAAGATCCCCCAACTTGTATATCTCTTGTTCATCCTGCAGTTCAGGTGGGAAAACAGCATTAATTCTCCTAATTCTGATATGGTGTTTATGTATCATGTCTTCCAGGGCTGAGAGAAATGAAACACTTTGGTGTCACATTGTACTAGTACACTGCTACCTGTATAGTGCACAGCTTTCTGGCCACAATGATCTTTATAATCCTGGGGCATCTCTCCACAATTTCATTTCTGGCTGGGGTGTAGGCATATTAGAGCTGGAGCCACACACCCCTATCTTTCAGGAATTTTCTGAAATGCCTGTAATTGATGTCAGTGTCGTTGTCCATTAGAATTTCATTCAGCAGACCACACTTATAAAAAATGGTTCCAACAGATGAATAACACTGCTTGAGTCCTGATGTTGAATGGATTGCCATATTGTGAATCCAGCTTCTGCCCTCCTCCAGTGCTTCAGCACCAGATCTATTGATTGGAATTCCATAAAGATTTTATTACAGATCTTACAGTTGCCTTGGATGCCGATGAACTCACTCATCTTACAAAGTAGCCTGGTCACCTTATCCCAGGATGCTATAAGATTTATAGAACTTACAAAACTTATCTTAGCCAACATGTTTCATCCTCTGATCGACTTTATCAAGGGAAATGTAAGGATTTTATTTTATAAGTACTGAATTTTTACATGAATTCCCACATGTATGTATCAGTTGAGGATTTATAACAATATAAATTATTTATATAAAAATTCCAGAAAAGGATTTCTTTGTCACTAACAAAATATTAATTTGTAAATGATTTTAAATTTGGCACAATTCAGAATCATTCTTGAATGTTCAACATTTCACATAATTAATTTTCTTTTTATCATTTTTTTACTTTTTCCTGATAATAATCTTTCAATTATTTTCTTTTAAAGGTTTTATGAATTATCTCTATAATGTTTAATCCTTTTTACTCCATTTGCAATTCCTGTTTTCTAATTATTTCCAATTAAAAGCATCTTTTTTTTTTTTCATTTTCTACAATTTTTCTCATTTGATGTTTTGTATTATTTTCATGATTTTTCCAACTTTTACAGCTATTTATACAAGTTATACCTTTTCTCACTTTTCACAAATTTTAATAAATTCAATTATAACATTTTTAAAGCCTTATTTTCTTTTTCCTCATAATTTTATTTATTTCACTTCATTAACCAATGCTTCTTTTTTTTTTTGCCATCCAATCAGGCTGTCCATTATACCGGAAAAATTTTGGTAAAATTTGTTTGCCAAATTCATTTCATATTAAGCTTACTTGTCATGGTGTTTTTTTTTCTTTCATTTGCCATCAATGTATGCTTTCTTTTTTTATCTTCACAGCTTCACTTTTATCTTGTATTTTTGTTTTTTTCTTGCCTGCCTATGATTTTAGAACTGTGTACGCATGTGTGCATATATTCATCTGCACATAATAAATAATACATTCATCTTAAGTTATAGTTTTAAAAAACAGACATTTTAGAAAGTGTATATGTCATATAACATACACAAATATACTAATATATTTAATCTTGTTTTTTTCCAACTTTATTTTTTATTATGATAAACATTCTTTTCATTGGGTATACATGTTTGAGTTGACATGTTATTTTTCAAACAAACAGTGAAATTAATGATAACTGACTTAGAGATTTAGAAGACCTTACTAAAGAAAATATACCTCCCGATAGATATCAAACATGTATTCTCTTTTTTTCACACAGGGAAACCACTGTCCTGGGCAAGACGATAAACTACATCCAACAGCAAAACCTCTGATCAGGAGGTTTTGAGGGACATGGAACCACCTCTTAATTGCTGGTGCTCCCAGGTTCACACTGACGCAGAGTAGTAGCACCTGTTAAGATCCCAGCCATGGGCAAATAGTTAACCCCCAAACTAGGGTCAAAACATTTTTGAATAAAAATTATCAGCAATACATTATTACCAGCAATACATTTTGAAACAAAAATATTACCAGCAATAAAAATCTTGTCGGCATTAAATAACCCATTGAGGTTGATATGTCATAAAACAAGCCAAACAAACAGGGAAACCACTTCTTTAGGTCTGGTGTACTCTACCAATTAGATCATGGTTGATCTATTATGATAAAGCAAGTCTCAATTATCTAAAAGAATTCACATCTGTCATTGGGACATTTCAAAGGTGATACCTTTATTTTCATAACTGAAGCTGATGGAAAAAAGAAATACATTTTCAATTCCACTCAGGAGTCTTTTTCATCTCTAAATTGGTTGACATTAGTTTCATGCAAAAATTCAGATATGGCCAAATTTAAATTAATTAATTTGACATTAAATTGGCAATGATAACACCTCAGACACATGTACAAACTAAAAATGATATTTATAATAATAAGAAATATACAAATAAATTAAAACAATGTAGAGGAAGTGTGGCAAAAAGAAAAAATATTACCCATACTAAAGTAGAAAATCAAAACAAGATAACCAGTCAATATTCCTCACTCATCAGAGCACAATCAAAGACAAAACTTATATATTTGCACAAATAAAATCAAAAATATATATAAAATAAAAATAAACATAAAATAAACAAATAAATATACACACATATACATGTATTTATGTAGTGTGTGTATATGTGTGTGCATGCATATATATATATATATATATACACACAAACAACAAACCTAAACTTCCATAATTAATACCTTAATATTAACATCGAAAAACAAAAAATACTAGTTAGTAAACAAGAATGAAACAATAAATAAATGATAACATATAAAGAAATATTTGCTTTACTACCTAAATATTAATTAAATATATATATATATGTGTGTGTGTGTGTGCGTGCATGTGTATATTATATACCTTATATACATATATTCAAACAACAAAGAAAATACACCTATAAATATAACCATCCATAATTAATACTCCACCAAGCTAGAGTAAAAAAAACATATGACCATTTAAGTATTAATTAATATATTAATATAAAAGCACAGAAACACATATATATATATATATATATATATATATATATATATATATAGCTGGGTACTCGTATTCAAGGATGACTGGTTAATAAGGTAGCTAGCCAATCTCTATTGCAGATGTTTGCTCAGGCACATTTATGTTTGTTCAACACCCACAGAGCCTACATGTGGTTTATACTGACACTATGCTGAGTAGACCTTAGTTACAGTTTCTGGGAAAGAGCATGTTATCTAGTGTGATCAACAATCTGAGCAATGCCAGCATGCTCAAATCCTCAGTCCTGATGACCATGACTTTGTGCTAGCACAGCTATCAATGGCCCCCAGGGGTACCGTCTACCCAATTTCACTCACAAGGCTTGGATCAACCCATGGTATGGTTTTCAGGCATTTTCCAAAGGTGTCGAATGATGAAATATATATATATATAATATGTGTGTGTGACTGTATGAATATAAGTATATGCATACAAATTCAAACAATAAATTTTAATTATAAAGTAACCTCTTATAATTAATACACTAATACTTAAGATACCACCAAATTAAATAAGAAAAATGAAATAATGGCCAAGTGAAGACAAGTATAAATATTTACCTAACCATTTAGGCATTAATATTAATAACAAAATTATTTAATTAAAAAAATGAAATAGACCTACATTTTCAAAACTCAAGAAAGCTCTAGAATGTCCAAGAATTAATAAAAGCAGTGACTTTTTGAAAACAGGATGTCAAATTGCTACTTTTTTCTCTGGCAATCAAAACTGAAAGAGAGAATAGGTATAAAATAAACACACAGAGAGTATAAAGAGACATGAAAAATGACAAAAAAGAGAAATAACCACATTTTTACACATTTGCATATATGCAGGGACACACACATATACATGGACTCCACACACACACACACACACACACACACACACACACACACATACACAAAATGAAAGAAGAAAAAATCAACCTTAGACCAGTGGCAAGTGCATAAATTATTTCATAATTCAATATAAAAGAAAAAGGAGAAAATAAAGAGTGAATTGCTGATATCTCCTGACGAGTGGACGGGGCTATTGTTAGAGCATCTGTCTATGAAATCTAAAGTTGAGATGCTGAAAATAACATCAATCAGATTAGTGACGAATTTATATCTGTAACAATTATATATATATATATATATATATATATAGTAGCAGGTTTTCTGCAATATTCATTTACAAATAGATGGATATATACTGCAAAAGTACAAATCATCATAGTATTGTGACTGTTAGTTCCATGCCTGTAGCCTGAAGATCACTTAAAATATCAAAGTCCCCATGCAGTGTTGATTCCTATGACCACACAGTACATATCTACAGAATCTTTATGTTTAATATCAAACATCATATTGTGAATTTTAAAAACATATATATATATATATATATATATATATATAGCTATATATGTGTGTGTGTGTGTATATATATATATAATGTACTGTGCGATTGATAAATTGTTATCTAAATTAAATGAAAATGACATTGACATCTCATTATAACAGATTTATTTACCAAAATTAGACAGAATAATTTGAAATACTAAAGAGTAAAATCATTCAGTAAGATCACCATTGGCTTCAGCCATGGTCTGCAGATGACTTCAGAATCACCTGCAACTCTTTTGGATGACCTCCTTGCTTAAGTTGGTGAATGCTGCCATAATCCTTGCCTTCAGTTCATCTTTGGTTTTATAAGGAGTTTTGTTGGTCTCTCACTCAACTGCGCCCCACACACAATAATCAAGGGGGCGTGCAATCTAGGGAGTTAGGTAGCCAGATGTAAGGGGTGATGTGGTTACAGAAATTGTCTGACAGCCATGACTGTGTTCTCTTAATTGTGTATCATTGTGCAGAATTGTGTTACCAGACATAGGGTCTTCCAGCAGCCACCCTCTTGACCAAAGGCAGCAATACCTCCTCAAGGCACTTGATATAGTCCTTGATGTTAAGTCTAAGACCCTGTGGGAAGATAAATGGGGACATAACGTCACCATCACTAGTGATCACTCTAAATACCTTCATAATCACCATTAGACTCCTCTAACTCTTTTGAATCCTCTACACTGTCATTGGATTGATACCCAATCATTCTGAAATGTTTGTATCAGAGCTTCTGGTGTGAATGCCAAGCAGTACAGCATGCTGTTTCTAAATTTCTGGTGTAGTGAATTGCATCATGTGGTTCTTTTTCCCACAAATGGTGCCCAACTGACCCTACTATACTGTGCAGTCGACAACAACAATGTCCATGCACAAATTTAAAAAATATACAGTGGGGACAATTTACCCATCACACCCTGAACACACACACACACACACACACACACACATATATATATAATGTAAAATGTGTATGTATATAAATACAAATATATATATATATATGCAATTTTTTATATATATTATTTATATATCATATATGCATGTTACTTATTGGAAAGTGCTCGATATCATTGATAGAGCTGACATATTGACATATTTAGTTGGATCGATGTGTGTTTGTGTCCCTGGGTTTCACGCTATTTGTGATCATCAGACAAACTGATTAATTTTTTTCTTAATCAGCTTGTCTGACAATCACAAATAGCATGAAAACCAGGGTGACAAATTCATATTAATCCAACTAATATATATATATATATATATATATATATATATATATATATATATATATATATATATATAAAATGTCAAATGGGAAAGCAGAACTCCTTATACTGATGTCCAAGTCAGAGCCAACTGCCAATGCATAGAGACTCTTGTAACATCTTCCCAAATGCGATGGACAGGACACATAATTTGAATGAAGGATAGTAGACTCCCAAAAACAAATTTTATGGTGTGCTGAGTATTGGAAATCATCCTCACCACAAACCAAGGAAAAGATAGAAGGACTGTATCATGAACAACCTAAAAAAAAAGCTGGCATTTGACTTCAATAATTGGGAAGATATGGCGCTAGATAGAACTGGATGGAGAGGTCAAAGAAGAGACAGGTGTCAACCCCTTCAAAGAATGTCATCTGGAACACAAACCGCTGAAGCAGCGACTTCAAATGGTGGATGACCATGGACTCAACAAGGGTATCAAGCGCTGGACATGTGATTTCTGTCAGTGTATACTTTTTTCAAAGGCTGGCTTGATGAATCATGTGAAGTCACATAAAGAAAAAATCACCCTTGATATTCCTTAGACACGGAGTGTCACAGTCTGCACACTGTGTGACAAGGTATGCACAACCAGCTCTGGACAGAAAAGGCACATTTTGGTGCACAGGAATCAAGCACAGCAATGTGTGTTCATCAAGATTGTGGCAAGCATATTGTTTGTCTGTCACTTGTTTAATACATCATGCAAGTCCACAGCTGGCCTGGAATGTCACCTTTGGGGTCATGTATGAGTGATGTGTGAGGTGGGGAGTGAACGTGATTAGGCAGCTTTCATCTGTGAGGATGCAACAGATCATCACCATAATACATAGAATGAGTTACTGAAATAAAGATTTTGAACAATATACAGGAATCTCATGTAGAATAGATTTAGTAATTATTTCACAGACTCAGCTGGTAATTTTTTTTGAAGAGGTTAAAGACTAGGTTTTAAGTCAAGGAATTTTTTACCCTGATCAAATTTGTTAATTTTATATATAAATACATGTTGAGTGGATAGCATCATAAATTCTCATCAAAGCATCCTAGACTTAACAAAAAAATACAATGCATTATTTTCAACAATATAAAAATAACCAAAGCAAATAAAACACCATTCACATAGTATTTGTATCACTCATATTGAAATAATAGATTAAGAAAATAAGCACTAATTATTTTACATTTATTTCTTTTAAATCTTCATCATTTACAATATATAAACATTTTTTTCCAAATAATCTAATAAATCCTGGTTTGAATTATTTGTTATGCTTTTAATTTCTCCTATTTTAGGCTTGTCATATATGTACTTTCAATATATTCACTGTAGTCGATCCACAGGATGTTATGACTCACTCCAAAATGCCTTCATTGATTATTACGAATGACTATTCTAGATCTTGTTAATTTACATAATTACTTAAAACAAATTATGCATTAATTAAATTATGTGTATTTCTAATTACATCTTTGCATGTTGATGAATTAAAATAGTATTTGTACAGTACCTGTCCCAGAATTGTCTCACTCAACAACATTTACATTGTTCTTATTTCTGGATTTGTTGTTTTTCTATTTTCTATTTCTGTATTTTGTTTGCATTCAATTTGAGTATTTGTCTTTGCATGAAGTCAAAACATGCCAAAACAAAAGCAAATTTTCTTTCTCTTAAACTCATAGATATTTTGATCTTGACACAGATAATTTTTGTGATGAAAAGAGTGTTTGTATCTGTATCTTTTATTAAAAGACTGAACATCATACTAAATTATACCACTGAAAGTTTTTGGGTTTTGCTATTTGCATTTTCTGATGAATCATAATTTGTGAGTTAATGACTGAATAAGCTCTGTGGAAATTCCTCTAAGCAGCTTAAAATCTTTAAAAAAAATATTGCATTAACAATCCCAAGTGTAAAAGCAGATCATAGTTTAAATAAGTATGTGCATGTGGCCAAGTGGTTAGAGAATTTGCATTTTGAGCATGAGACCTGGTTCAAATCTCATGTTAGATTTGTCAAGGATGTGATTTCTTGATGTTATCTGCCTGGAGAGGTGATCACAGTATATGGCACCTTTGGAAAGTGCCTGAAAACTATACCCCAGGTTGACTCAAATATTGTGAAAGAAATAGGGTAAATGATACTCTTTGAAGGGTATCTATGGTTTTGCTGGCACAAAGATACAAGTCATCATGACCGAGAGTTTGAGTGTACTGGCTCACTTCAAACTGTTGATCATACCAACTGATGCATTCTTTTGGAAACTGTAACTATGATCTGTTCATCATAGTTGCAATAGAAACCAGTTAGGCTCTGTTGGCGTTCAACAAACACAAATGTGCCTGAGCAGGTATTTGCAACAGGGATTGGCAAGTAGTCAGCCATTTTTATTAATTAAAGAAGTAAGAGGGTACAAATAAAAAAATATTAAAAATTGATAAGGTTTTCCATTTCACTGAAGCAAAGATTAAATGCATGAGAGTATTATTGCCTCCTTTGTTTTCCATTTCTTTCTTTCTTACTATGTATGCTTTTTTTTTTCTCAGCAAAAATCGCACAAATATACTTGGGTAAGATATGAATCTCTCTCCTCCCTTGGCTATGGGTTAAATAGTAGGGCCTGTATCTGAAAAAAAATCATTGTTATTCCCAAAAAAT
Source organism: Acanthosepion pharaonis (assembly GCA_903632075.3). Lineage (NCBI taxonomy): Eukaryota > Metazoa > Mollusca > Cephalopoda > Sepiida > Sepiidae > Acanthosepion > Acanthosepion pharaonis. The sequence continues at coordinate 936,354 of CAHIKZ030000170.1, forward strand.
AGTTAATGCAATATTCACTCCTAAAAAATAGAATTATTCATATAAATTTTCATTTTTAAATAACCCACAAAAGGTTGATAAATAAAAAATATCAATCTCACTAAAAACTAAACAGCATATCTGATATATCCTTTTCTTCCATCTCTCCTCACAAATCAAAACAAAATGGTCCATTATTTATATGAGGTAATGGCAGGATGTCAAATAAGTCAAATAACTTGTTTTTATACCTTTATTTTAGCAATATATATATATATATATATATATATATATATATATATATATATATATATATATATATGTGTGTGTGTGTGTACAACTTCAATGTTGTCCAAAGTGAGCTTAGTCAAAAGTAAAACCTAAAGGTTAAGAATTTATTCTATAAACTGCTGCTGTACCAAGAATTTGTGGGCAGGGGACAAGCAAGCAATTAAAGAGAATAAAAAACATGCTAGTTAACTTACTGTTGTGGTATCTTCCCTCTAAAGAGTCTATGTTGGACTCTTCCACCTACTATAAGATTAGTAGGAGAGAAAGCCTTGGGGTAACAGTTGAATAGGTGGAATGCTGGGTTAACCAACACACACTCACTAGTTGTGTAATACTCTTCTGTTGTACTTACTGTTTAATATATGATATATCTGCAACACTTGTTTTGTTATTTCTTTAACCATTTACTTGGTCACAACACTTACTAACAAAGGAACAAGCTGAATTGTGGTATTTACTGCAAAAGTCTATACTATAAATAGTAAATAAAATATTTTCAATTAACTGATGTGTTTGACAAAATTATTTTAAGTATGTAATGCAATTTTGTCTTATCAAAATTATGACTTGAATTGCATTTAGCAATAAACTTAATCTTCATAAAATGGGAGAAACATTCAAAATATTAAAGTTCTTATTTATTGCTGAACTTATAATTTATGTAATCCAAGCATCTGCTGATTTTATTTGCTTCTTGTGTAAAATAACTTCATAAGAATTCAATGCATTTCTTTGCAGTTTTGCATGTTTTTTATTCAAAGCCAATCATTTTAATTCTTTATTTGTATGTTCTTCATTAAGTGCCAATCATTTGAGATTTCAGTGTTTTTATTTAAACCATCTGACTTTATTTTTTCAACAATTTGTTCAGCAATCTCTTCTGGATCATCATTTTTAGAATAACTGCAAATTTTAGTTGATACTCACAAAATTGTATCCTCTTTCTCTGCATTCCCCTTCCTTGTCATTTAAGCTTTGTCCTAAAATACTGGAAATTTCATTCACAAATCACTTTCTTGTATCATCAAAGAATATCTGGATTGAAAGCTTTTAATTTTCTCTATCCACTATTTTTCCTTTGCTACATTTTCTTGCTTTTCTTCTGTTGTCAATGGAGTGTTCAAAGAAAGAATGGCATTCAACTGAAAAAAACACTAATACTATGATACTTTATTTGGTAAATTATTTCTTTCAATATTATCTTGGAGTTCTAATAAACAGGGCATATAGTCACTAAAAGCAAAGACTGTGTTGCATTATTACATTTAATTCTGTTCTTGTATGGTGGGTCCTTCGAAGCAGTTATTCATCACAGTGTTCAACTTAACCAGCTTCCACTCAACATGTATTTATATATAGATAATTTAATATCCTATAATTTTATCCCTAAGATCCAAACACACACACACACACTTAACAGAGACACATCCCTTCTCCAGGGACCAACAAAACTGTCAAACTGACTAGGGGAATTCAGAGCAGCATGGATCCATCCAGCTCTTATCTCAAATAACAACTTAAAAGAGACTGTTTGACCAACACAAAAAATGTTAAAAGATTCATGTTAAAAACATAAAAAATTAAAAAAACAAATGAAAACTACAGACAAAAGTTCATTTTCTCCATCAAGACATTCATTTCTGTAGTTCACTGCTACCAGCAAGCAGAAATATTTCTTCTCCTGATGATGGTCATTTTGGCCGAAACTAGTTGAGGAATCTAAATGAAATAATAATGATAAAAACAAAAGAATATTAATCTACAACCCAGTATGTCTGAAGATTTTAATTTTTTAATATTTTTTATTGTTCAATATATAATTTTATATATATATATATTAGGATTTCAATACATCAAAGTGATGTTTACGTTGATGTGACTACACATGCACACAAAAGAAAAGAGGATACTGAGAATTTTAAATTTAAATTTTTTTTAATATTTGGGTTATATAGTCTAGCTGGTTTCATTTAGTTTCTTTTCCCTTTGGCTTAAGTTTCTATCACATTTTTGTTATTAAATATTCCAAATTGTGGGGAATAGAGTATATTTGGGCAGCAACCTTTCATTCAAGCATGTTTCAGGAAAATAGCTGCCAAGTAAGATATAATTAATCTCTTATTGAGTATTCCTTGCATTTTAATGCTTTTTCCATTTTTCAGGGTTAAAGAATATAGAAATTGTCCATAGTTATAATTCATGTGAGTGCATTCAAATTATTATATCTATGGATATTTCCTATTTCTTTAAATCTTGAAAAATCGAAAAATCAGATGTTTATATATATATATATATATATATATATATCTGTGTGTGTGTGTATAAGATATATATGATATATAAATATGATATATACCATATTTGATGGCATATAAGGTGCACTTATTTTTACTAAAAATGTCTTTTAAAATTCCCCTGCATCTTATATGCCATATGTAGATTTAAAATTCGCAATAGTCAGCCAAAATTAGCTCCCTGGCAACTCCTATTAGCTTAGACTTTAGAGTACCTTTCATATAACTATTGTCATTATTTAAAAGGCTATTATGCAGATTAAAAGTGTTCTCATTGGTAATATTCATTATATTAATTTCATCACGTTTAATATTAGTACTTTGTTTCACTAAAATTGTATACAATACATTCAAATTATATATTTGTAAAATATATTTGTTTCAGCAATATTTTTCTTGCAATAACTTTTGGTTGCATTGGTATAAATACAATCAGAATTTTTATATCCTAATTATTCCAATAAGATGTTTATAAGACACAGGTTGTACAGATCATAGAAAGGAAAATTTTTGACTCCTTCAAATATGACAACAGCAAGAAAAAGTTTAAGCTACACTGTTGCATACAAGCTTCATGTAATAAACTATGCCAAAGAGCGTGGAAATAGAGCAGCTGCCAAATATTTTAGCCCTTCACCTACAGAAAAAAAGGATATTTTACTGGCAGTTGCAGGAAAATAACCTACAACTAGCGAAGAAAGGAACTGTAACCTTTGCCACCCAGTTCCACAATGGCCTGAAATTGAATAGGAAATTAAAATGTGGGTTGTATATGAGAGGAGTACAGGCATAATCATTACTATGAAAATGATAAGGAACAAGGCTCAAAGATTAGTGAACAAAAAGGGGATTCAAAACTTTATAGTAACAGAAGGATGGTGTTATCATTTTATGAAACAGAAAGGTTTGTAAAATGCATACAGAAACATTAATTGTGCAAAGAATGCCAGCTGGCTATGATGACAAAATAGTAAAGTTCCATAAATTTGTTATACATGCTCAAAAAAGAACTTTTGAACTAAGCCAGACAGGTAATGTGGATGAAGTTCCACTAATGTTTGATGTTCCATCAAACAAAACTGTGAGTATTAAAGGATCCAAGATTATTACAATAAAAATCATGAACCATGAAAAGACCCATTATACAGTCATTCTTTCATGTTGTGCTTATGGCACAAAACTGCCTGCTTTTCTGATTTTTAAGAGAAAAACTACACCAAAAGATAAAATACCAAAAGGTGTTCATGTTCATCCAAAAGAATGGATGGATGAAGTTGGTCTACATTCATGGCTACGAGTTGTATAGGAAAGACATTCTGGTGGACTATTATGAAAGCCCTATCTTCTGAGTTTGGATCAGTTCTGAGCACATTGGACTGAATCCATCGAAAAGAAAGTGACAAAATTGAAAACAGATAGTGAATATTCCTGGTGGACTAACAAGTCAGTGGCAACCTCTGGATGTGTTGTTAAATAGACCATTCAAGCAAAACATGAAGGTGCAATGGAACATGTGGATGGCAATGCCTGATCACAACCTTACACTTACAGTAAGAATAAAAAGACCCAGCATTTCACAAGTCTGCAAATGGGTGAAGAAAGCTTGCAATAATATTAGACCAGAAATTGTTGTGAAATCTTTTAAAAAGTGTGGCATTAGCAATGCTCTCAATGGAACTGAAGATGACGCATTATTTAACGACAATTATTGTAGTATTGAAATTGAGTTTTCATAACAAAAACAACGAATTTTATGGATTTGAAGATGAATAAAATTTTAATGACAACTGTACTGTTTTACTTTATTGTAAAAATTTCTTGATTTTTATTTTGTTTTCTTACCTTTGGATATAATAAAGTTTTTATAGGGTTATGTTCTTATTTTATTTATAATTTTTCATTTAACTGTAATCAGGCTTGTTTAACTAAAATAACACCTGACATATATAACCAAGGCTGTACCTTTACTAATAATTTTACTAATTACTAATTTTTTATTGATTTGCTCTGCTGAAATTGGGGTGCATCTTATACACCATCAAATACAGTATATGATATAAATATATAGATATATATATATATATATATATGTATAAGCAATATATGTGATTATATGTATATAGATATATACATATATATATGATATATATATATGTTTATATATATATATATGATAATTTTATATATATATGTTTATATATATATATATATATGATGTATATGTTTATATATATATATATATATGTTTATATATATGATAATTATATATATATATATATATACACACACAAGGTGCTATGAATAAATTGTCATTATTTTATATTTTTAATTTTGTGCATGCATATTGTTTTTGATTTTGTCGACTACACAGTATAATAGGATCGGTTGGGAACCATCTGTGAGAAAAAGCACTATGACGAAAAAATCTGGTAACAGCATGCTGTACTGCTTGGCCTTCATGCCGAAGCTCTAATATGAACATTTCAGAGGACTTGGGTGCCAATCTGAAGACATTGTAGAGGATTTGGAAAGTTGGAAGAGTCTAATGATGATTACGAACATGTTTGTAGTGATGACTAGTGATGGCAACATTATGCCTCCATTCATCTTCCCACATGGCCCCAGACTCAACACAGAAGCCTACATGAAGTGCCTTCAGGAGGCTGTGCTTTTATGGATCAAGAGGTTGGCTGTTGAATGCCCTATGTCTGGCAACAGGACTCTGCACCCTCCCATTCAACAAGCTACAAAACTCATTGGAACACCAAAATGTCCTGTAGGCAAGGATTATGGCAGCATTCACCAACAAGGAGGCCACCCAGAAAGTTCTTCAGGAAATTCTGAATACATCTAGAGGCTGGTGATTTTATTGAATAAATTTACTCTTTGGTATTTCAAGATATTTTTGCATAATTTTTGTAAATATATCTGTTAAAATGAGATGTCAGTGTTATTTTCATTTTTGTCTAATTTAGACAATTTATCCATCACAACCTCTGTGTGTGTGTATATATATATATATATATATATATATATATATATATATATATATATACACACACACATTATCCCTCATCACCAGCACAGCTCGAAGTATTATTATGCAAAATGCTGTCTTCAGATGCTGAATATGGACTGGCTGTTACAGAAATTATGTTTAAAAAATATATGTCTAGTTATTGTAATGCTGGCACATTTAAATATTATATTATACTGAGATTATAGTTTTTACAAATTATATTTGGCAATTAAAATAACCAGGATTTGCATATTTATGTAAAAAACTTTATTTATTATTTTTGACTTGTGAATATACATTTTTTTAATTAACGGGAGAGTACTTGTTCTTATTTTTTAATTAATTCATAAAACAATTCATATTAAAAATATACAGTAATTTACATTAAAAATAAACTATATCTTACACTAAAAATTAACCCATGATTTACATTAAAAATTAATCTGGATCAAAATATTTAAGCAAATATTTATTTTTATGTCTACATGTAACCATCAATTCATTCCTCTTGTTGATAAGCTTAGGTTATTTAAGTCTTTTAAGATAACCAGTTTTTCAACAAGACATAAGTAACATTTATTTCCTTTTCTATTATAAGATTTGGCTCTTGCTATAATGCCCCAGTTAATTGAAGTCAAAGTCTCAAAAGACAGAAATAATTAGAGAGAGAAGTGATGTTTCTGCATTTTATATTATCTAAAGTCGTTTGATAATCATAGAAAGTATTTTTAATATTTTTGACAGTCACATTAATATTGATTCAGATTTATGCCTTATTTGAAAATTGGGAAAATACCAAAAATATAAATTAAATGACATTGTTGATTGAATTTAACAAAACTTGTTTATACAAATTCTTACTGCCTAACTTTAACACATCATACCTTTCCCTAGGGCTTTAGTGCGAAATGAATATAACCTACAAAACTGGGTAGATGAGCCTCTTTAGCCTTAGTTAGGAGTCACTCTAGAAGGACATGTCTGTAGTGTAGTGTTACGCTCTCATGGGAAGTAGTATGCACTCAAATGTCTCATGGTTAATAGCTGTAGCTACTTATAGTCTTTGTGACTTCATATGTAAATGAGTCACCTCAACCTCTGACTGCCAAACCACAGAGAAGGCAATGGGAAACCACTCCAATGTATTACCAAGAAGTCATATAAATTCACAGATATTAAGAAAGAAGCTTTGGAGACTCTTAATTGCCTCCTTCTTGAAGAGATATTGCATTTAAAAAACAGATATATGTCTAGAAAGACACCTTTTGCAGTCAGATGGAAAAATCTTTCACATAAAAATCTAATTACACATAGACACAATTTAAGAATTAACTTTGTTTTTACTTATTGATCACCCAAGCCTCAAGAGACACTAAAGTTAGAGGATTGCTGCATGAGATTGTTGCATGAATATAGGAGGAGGAGTTAAGAAGTGGAGATTATAAGAATATATAGGGAGAATAATGGTTGACTCTAGACATGAAAAGGTTAAGATTGTAGCAATCAGAGAAGCATTCATTTGGAAGTCTGTTTCATGAAATAGCATTTCTTGGGAAGAAGCCATCCAAATGGAATTTTCTTCGTATTAGTGGAATATGACAAGAATATAGTTGATTTGAATCACAATATGTGGCATATTGGGTCTCAGCTATAAAAGTCTGAACTGGTGGAATGAAGCAATTTCATTCATCAAAACATTTGTCATGCAAATAGTAACAGAGTAGTGAGAATATTGTGAAATTTCATCTATGGAGAAAAGGGTTGTAGGATGGGAAGTAATTCATCACCCACAATGTCACATAAAAACCTTTGAAGGCATGAAAGTAATAAATGGACAGCTTAAGCCATTTTTGGTCAAATTTGACTCTTGTGAAAATAGAACTTGGCAGCAGGAGTCATGGTCTGAATAAATCAACAGTAGAATTGTCCGAATCATATAACAGCATGGGATAATCGTCCATCCCACAAAATGTTTACTATCTAAAAAAAAACAGTAAACTGAGTTTCTTTTTTTCCAGATTTTCAGATAAGATGTTTAGCCATCTTGACACCATTTGTCATAAAAATCACAGAAAAACCCTTTGAGTTATTCAGCTAGAAAGAGAACGTGTTAAATTTTTGTGTCAGACCCACCATGTCTTCCCAAATGAACAATGTTGAAAGGAAAAAGATCACTCAGGCTTTCAGTAAAGGTACCAACATTCATACTTAGGCTTCCATATTCAAAGCCCATTCAAGAACTATCAAGAGAATGATGAATACGTTTAAAAGAGAGGGAACAGTAGAGAGGAAAACTGGATCAGGAGATCAGAACAAGAAGAGGGATCATCATTTCAACTTAGAGCTAAAGATATTAAAGTCCAATAGAGTTATAAAAACCTCAGATAATTCCAGTAAGACATCTTTAATCATTTCAGAGTTTAATCCAACAATTGAACAATTTTGCTGTTACACAATTTATCATCATACACAAGATGTATTAATTTCATCAGCCTACCTTCTGTAAGTAATGGTTTATAGGGGAATATTTCTCTCCTGAGGGTAAAAATTAAGTTTCAGTTCCAAAAAGTATTTTATTCTCTCTGTGTGTGCTGTGTCACTTCCAAATGTAACTGATCATGGCTCTCCACAATTTTCCTTCTTTCTTGTTGCTCTCATCAATCCTTCCTTCCATATGACATTGCATTCAATTTGTAAGATTTGTTGTTTCTCCATTTGCACAAAACTTATGAAATGCCTTACACACTGTTTTTATTCTGCTTCTCCTGTCTTCAATGTATCATATGAGTGTTAAATTCACCAAGCCTCCTTTTTTCATTATGTATCCCAAATATTTCATCTACACTTTCCTTGTAGCCTTTATTCGCGTTAAAACTTCTTCATTTGTTAAATTAATTTTCTGTGATATTCTCAGAATTCATTAGTCATGTCTCCATCACATCATGCTTGTTTTCATTCATGGCAAAAATTGTCCCACTTTTATTGGTAGACATCACATTGTTGTCAAATAGAAGGTAGACATCACATTTGTGTCAAGCAGAATGTAGATATCATATTTCTGCCTAGTAGAATGTAGGTATAACATTGCTGTGAAATAGAAGGTAGACATCACATTACTGTGAAATAGATGGTAGACATTTCATTTCTGTCAATAAAAGGCAGCCATCACATTTCTGTCTAGTAAAAGGCAGTCATCACATTTCTGTCAAGCAGAATGTAGATATCACATTGCTGTGAAGCAGAAGGTAGACATGACATTGCTGTCAAGTAGAAGGTAGACATGACATTGCTGTCAAGTAGATGGTAGACATCACATTGCTGTCAAGTAGATGGTAGACATCACATTGCTGCCAAGTAGAAGGTAGACATTGCTGTCTATCATATTGCTGTCTCGTAAACTTTCTTTTTTTAATATTCCTTTTTTGTCCCTTATTACTCAGATTCTGAATGTCTTTTGCTATTCCTGGTTGCCTTCTGTTATTACATTATCCAAATTACTTGTTTTGCAAAATAGCAAATTTAAATCCACCATCAATCTGACCAACCAGAACTCAACCCATTTATTTTTTAACTGATCAGTTTTTGTTATGCTGATGTGGCCCTAGGATCCTCTCAATTTATATAAAAACAAGATAGCAAATTTAGCAGTTATCCTTTTGATAGTCCTTGCACAGTTTATTGTCTTGCACATATTTTCAGTTCATGATTACTGAAGGATATTTGCATGTAAATGAATGTGATAAACGAAACTACAATTTGAACTCAGATCTTCAATTTCTCATTCTGAGCTGTTATCTATTACATCATCCACACATTCAAGCTTATAGCACCTGGTATTTCCAAGTAACCCATCTAAATACTGACCAGGCTCTACATTGCTTAAGGGACCAATATACTAGTTTATCAATCTGCATGTCTATGCTAGAAAATATAAAAAATAGTTTTCTATCTTTTTTTTAAATAATCGATAAATCTTTCAATTAATTTTACATTTGAGACTAAAAGAAATAATTCATTTATCATCCATTTTGAAAATCTCATTTTAAGCCAAATAATTGTAGTTTTAATTTTGCTGTTCTTGGCTATTTGTCAAGGATGCCTGCTAAGAGTAATGGTTTCTTTATCTGCCTTTATATACATCTTTTATTTTTTTACTTTTATATTTGTATCTAGCTTAATTTTATGCTAAAATTCATGAAAACGATATAAATGAAAACTACTTCAAGGTGTGGCAAATAAATGCTACAGGATTATAATGGGCAAGATGACTGTTGGTCACTAGTATATGGCAAAGGAGTTATGACTTATTTGTGATGAGGGTAAAGACTTTCAAAATAAAATCAATTGAATACATACAAAATAAACGGATGCAACACATGGAAGAATTTTATACATATATTTATATAGAAAAACAGACATCACAAAAGAGAAAGAGAAAACTCTATTTACATGTATTTTATCACTTTAAACAATATTATTAGTGGATATTTATTAAATATTATTATTATTATTTATTATATTTATTTATTTTCATCTACCTGCCAGAATATTCAAGAAATCTTATTAAAGGAGAATTTGCACACTCTGGCAGGATTTGAACCTGCATCACCCTGGGGAGAGGGACCCATCATTAGATACAATGTGCTTTAACTGACTCGGCCATGAAGAGCCTTTGTTGATCAAGCAAGGCAGAATAGTGCCATTAAACAAAATCCTTCATGTCATTTGTATCCAAATGTAAACCAAATGATTTCTAAAGATTAATGGATTTTTTATCCACTAAAGATAATGCTTAAACAGATAAAATCTGTCAGATTGATAAATAAAAAAATCCATTACTTCTTTAGAAATTGCCTTGTTTACGTTTGGATATGAAACTGATCCGACGTGAAAATTTTGAGAGTCTATGACGAGATGAATTTCACTGAAAGGCACTATTCAGTTTTGTTTGACTGGCAAAGGTTTTTGGTGACCAAGTTCATTAAAGAACATTGGATCTAATGACAGTTTCCTCTACATTTAGGTATTTATCCATAGTATGTGCATATATGTATGATGTCCACAGGGTTTGTTTGTGTGAGGTTGGTGGGGGTCTTTAAAATTAAGAAGTTTGCTGCCCCACAGGGAAGAGTTCTGCTACTACATTCTGAAGCAAAAGAGAGAATGAGGGTTTATTGTCCTATCCTTCTATTGTCATGAAACAGTACCACCTAGTAGGCATCTTTGCAGACAAGGTGTGGATAATCCTCACATAAGGAAAAAAAAGAAAGATATGAAGTTTAAATTGCAAAGAAAAAGCAGCATAAAAGCTAAAACAATGTTGTCTGCTTAATTATCTAAATCTTTTTATTCAGAATATTCATGACTTTTTCCTTCATTCTCTCAAGATTCTGTTGGCATAGTAATATGGGACATAATTATGTTGGCTTATGAAAGATATGTTGGTGGAATCTGGCCATCAAAAATACATAATTACCCATTTATAATAAAAAAAAATAAAGATGCCTATGAGAAAGTTAGAAGAATATAAATTAGGTTTTTATTTCTTTAGAACAAGAATATTTTAACAAAGTATAGAAATGTGTTACATGCCTTCTCTCTAGCCCTGAACATGAAAACTAGTGGATTCTACAAAAGGCTGTCTTTATTCAAAAGGTCATCACGTCATGTTACATAATGTTGTGTCTACTACACATCAAGAATGCATGTTCTCTTAATAACATTGACCAGAGGATTGTTCTTCTGTAAAGACAAGGCTCAACGGATTAGCCATTTAGAGTCACATGACTTGCACAAGTTCAGTGCATACTAATTAGAACAGAGGAAGAAAAGTTGCCATAACAATTTCTTCAAGTATAGCTGAATGTTAGCCCTTTTTGTAATAGTAATTTTTAAGTGATGAATTTCATTCTAAATAAATGCATATTATATGTTGTGAAATATGCTTGTGATTTCTTTTCACCTATTGTTATAGATGGACTCAAAGAAAGTGAATTTTCCTTATTTGCATTTCAGAAAAAGATATGCGTCGATCAGTGGACAGCCAAGGAAGTCAGACACCAGAGCAAGATGAAAAATCTAAGCACACAAGGTTGAGGGCTGACTCCTTTGGTGATATTTCCAGACAAGGAATGTAAGTATGATGAAATCAACCACATAAAAAAGAAAATTATAATGAAAACTGTAGCGGCTTTTCTTACTTTTATAAACCAAATATTCTAATATTACTTATTTATAATTTAAATTTGCTAACTATTCTAGATATCAATATTTCACAAATGTTCTATTAAAAATCTTGTATAACGTTTCCACTATAGAATATTATAATCAACATTTTAAATCAGCATTTTATTCTTGACTATCAAGTCTTGTGCTAAACTCGTCACAAAGAGTTACTAGAGATAACCAAAGCCATTAAAGAAATACAATGCATACCTAGAGACAATCCAACGAACCCTGCTAAAATTTCTTTTATAATTGCTTATGAAAGCCAATGCTTTTCAGGAAGACATTGGAAAATTTATGCTCAAATTTTCCCGCCAAATCAGAAAAATTAAGTAAAGAAATCACAAACAAATAGCTTTCATTGGTCTTCTACCAAACATACATAAATTATATATATATATATATATATATATAGTGTATATTTAGGCAGCAATTTTTCATTCATGCATGTTTCATTAAATAATATAGACAAGTTATGTCTATTTATTTTAAGTAAGTTCCTTTCATATTGTCTGATAAGCTTAATAACATTATCATTGAAAGACAAAAGGAAATCACCATATTGATATATGTTTTAATCCTATCTAAGCTTTCAGCTTACATAAGCCATTATCAAAGATGACAATTACATTTCAATATATCAAACAATACATGGACGAAACAATGATGATAGTCTGTTTTTGTTGCATGTTTTTGCTTGTTGTTGCTTTGAAATTTTTCAAAATGGCATACTGTACTGCTTGGCATTCATACTAGAAGCTTCAATACAAACATTTCAGTGTGTTTGGGTGTCAATCTGAGGACAGTGCAGAGAATTCGAAAAGAGTGAAATGATATATCCAGTCAACATCATGGTATTTGGAATGATCACTAGTGATGGCAATATTATGCCTCCATTCATCTTTCCACAGAGCCTCAGCCTCAACATGGAGGTCTACATCAAGTGCCCTGAGAAGGTAATGCTTCCCTGGGTCAAGAGGGTGGCTGCTGAAAGACACTATATCTGGCAACAAGATTCTACACCATCCCACACAAATAGGAGAACACAGTCATCGCTGGCAGACAATTTCTGCTACCACGTCACTCCTTACATCTTTCTACCTAACTCCCCAGCTTGCAACCTCCTTAATTATTACGTGTGGGGTGCAGTTAAGTGAGAGACCAACAAAACTCCTTGTAACACAAAAGATGAACTGAATGCAAGGATTATGGCAGCATTCACCAACTTAAACAAGGAGACTGTCCAGAAGAGATGCAGGAGATTCCAAAGTTGTCTGGAGTCCGTGGTTGAAGCCAATGATGATTTTACTGAATAAATTTACTCTTTAGTATTTCAAGATATTTTTGTGTAAGTTTGATAAATATATCTATTAAAATGAGATGTCAGTGTTATTTTTATTTTTGCGTAATTTAGATGACAATTTATCTATCGCTCCCTGTATATGAGGGCACTTCAATATGGTGTAATGGTTAGCAAGCTTTTCTCTCTAGATAAGTTATGACTGAATAGTGTGTTTGATTCTCACTGGGTACCCCATACTTTCAGCTTTGTACCACATTTAATCTACACTTAGAAAATCACCAGGGCACCTCAATGGGATGTAATAGTAGCTAGATTACCTTGCTAGATCAGTTATGACTGAATAGTTTGATCCTCACTGGGTGCCTCATACTTTCGGCCTTGTGCCACAACTAATCACTATTTGAGAGGCATCTAGTTATTAGACCAATGAGGAAATGATTTTCTAAAAATTCTAATATTTTTTATATTTAACAAGTTGATCAATCCAGTAATGTTTAAATATCCCTTTGTGTATAATTAGATATTATATATGTTATTTATATATATATATGTGTATGTGTGTATATATTCATTATGTATGTCATTATGTCTATAATTATATATTTAATTATTATACAAGTCAATTTATATATTTTTATAAATGTAATTAAATATATAATCAATTCTCTCTTTCCTTCTCTATTTAAATATCTCTTTTCCCTCTCTCTCTCTCTCTCTCTCTCTATATATATATATATATATATATATATATATATATATATATATATGTGTGTGTGTGTGTGTACACTTTAACAAAATGTTTACCCCATTCTATAAATGCCTTGTTTGGATTTTTTTATATCTGCTCTGTATCTGTTGAATAGACGTTTGTAAGCAAATCCTAATTTCTGGTTATTTTTCAAATATTTCTTTTACTGATTCATCATTAATATTGTTGACCATTTGTTTTGTCAGACCTCGAAGTTCCTCGTTTGGAGAGAAAAACCGTCCAAAAACTCAACCTGACCTTGAGTGGCAGTTGGAAGATGACCTGCCAGAGGTCAAACTGGTTCCAAAATCCAAGCAGAAAAAGGACAGTCAGATAGCCAAAGAGCTATCAGACCTTGTAGTGTATACACAGGCAGTCAAGTTTAGAAGTAAGTTCAGTGATCCAATATTTACATACTTTTTGTGTACAATGCAGGAAATTTGGCATCGGAATCTAAGGCTGAAATATTTTATGGGTATCAAGAAACACATCATACATGAGTGTATTTTACACTTTCTATTTACATGAGTGTATTTTACACTTTCTATTTACATGAGTGTATTTTACACTTTCTATTTACATGAGTGTATTTTACACTTTCTATTTACATGAGTGTATTTTACACTTTCTATTTACATGAGTGTATTTTACACTTTCTATTTACATGAGTGTATTTTACACTTTCTATTTACACGAGTGTATTTTACACTTTTTTTAAATGAGTGTATTTTACACTTTTTTTAAATGAGTGTATTTTACACTTTTTTAAATGAGTGTAATTTACACTTTTATTTATATGAGTGTATTTTACACTTTTTTAAATCAGTATATTTTTACACCTTTTTAATTTACACTTTTATTTATATGAGTGTATTTTACACTTTTTTAAATCAGTATATTTTTACATTTTTTTTAAATGAGTGTATTTTACACTTTTTTTTTAAATGAGTGTATTTTACACTTTTTTTTTAAATGAGTGTATTTTACACTTTTTATTTATATGAGTGTATTTTACACTTTTTTACATGAGTGTATTTTACACTATTTTTACCTCAGTGTATTTTAAACATTTTTATGAGTATATTTTATACATTTTTAAATGAGTGTATTTTACACCTGTTTTAAATGAGTGTATTTTATACCATTTTTTAAATGAGTGTATTTTACACCTTTTTTAAATGAGTGTATTTTACACCTTTTTTAAATGAGTGTATTTTACACTCTTTCTGTATTAATTTATTTTACTCATTTTTACATGAGTGTATTTTAATACATTTTCCCCAAGAAATGTCAACTTTGTCATAAATATAAGTTTGCTTGAGCTTCCTATTTTCTTTCATTGCTCACATGTTCTATCCATGATATTCTCAGCATCTGTAGAAGCACATATCTGTTGCTTCCTCATTAGTAAAGAAATCTTCTAGTATTGTAATGGTAATATTAGCTGTTTCCCTATAAGAAAACATTTGGTATTCATTGACCAAGCAACCAGTACAGTTTTTGGTTGAAATTTATACAATCTTTCTGTTAAAAGACTTTTTTTAGGAAAACATATTTCTCAAGTCCAGTAGCTGTTATTGCTCTTTCTAGTAATGATGAAGGTTTCCTTCCAAATCTTCTATTTGAAGTGGTATCAAATGTTAACATTTTTATTATGTCATTATTTTCTCTTCAAGTTACATGTGCTATTCCTTTTAGTTGTTTCTGCTGTTGGTAGACATCAAATGTTATGGTTTCTGTTATTTGCTACAGATCTTTGTGATTCTGTATTGCCATTCCACAAGGTTTGAAGTGGGATGATCTTTGCCAAGACAATCACACTCTACTCATTCAAAGCCTTTTTTCACTATTGAAAGAAGTTACATACAGCTGACAGTTTAGACAGTTTGACACCATGCATGGCATCCATATGAAAGTCTCAATCTGATGGAGCTATTTAAGAACATGACTTGAATTTTCAGGTTGATGCTTTGGTTTCATAGCAATTTTCAATGTTGGGTGAAACTACCACTGATACAAGCTATTCTATGTTGAATTTATTTTTCTCCTATACTTAATCTGTTATAGTTGATCTATATGACGAGATATCTGAGGTGTTTAGTATTTACAGCATGCCATGCTACATATACTGGAATGGAGTTCCATTCAGACCATTTTTTCCCCAAGAGCCACTGCTTTGTGCGACAAGCTCCTGATAAGATCATTCTCTGATTGCTACAAACTTTAAATCTATTATCTTTCTTACATGTCCTTATATTCTGTTTTTCTTACCTCTTATGTTTATTCAACAATTTTATTCAGTAAATCTCTGCCTTGAGTGGCTCTTGATTTCTGCATTGAGCAAAAAATTTATAAAAATAAAATCATCTTTTATGTCCCATGACCTTTTAGGACATGGGGGATTATGACGTTCTACAACTTCCTGTTTTTTGTTGCTCTAAGTAGTTTTTCGATATGTGCCTAGCAAAGCAAACATCAGCTTCAATAGTGTAAATGGCAAATCAAATTCAAATTCAAATTCTGGCCTATAACATGAATCCAGCTCTTCTCCCCCATGCTATGGTTTAAATAACAGGGTAGACTGGGCTTTCTAAACTTGGGTGGTAACCAGTCTAAGAGAAGTAAAACTATGAATTCCAAACCATGGAGACAGCAACTTGAAACCATTCTCTGTCCTGGTATGTATAGCAATTCACAAATAATAAAGAAAAGGTAGAAAGCCATGATTACCTTCACCCTAAAGAGACATAACATTTATTTAAAAAAAAAAAAAAGGGTGAACTTTGACCCTTTACTATTTTTATTTGTCTTTGTTCTGTCATTCATTCAAGCAAACTTGTAAGGGAAGCTATTCAATTGCTTTTTTATCATGCTTCACTATGTATCTTGAGTATTAAATTCTCCAGGTCTTCTTTCCTCATCATGTATACTAAAAATTTAGCAATGGTAGTAAGTAACATATATCACAACCTCCCCTGAACAATAATGCATCCACCAAAAGAGTTGAGGATATCTTGGATCTCATATAACAGATTCAAAAAAAAGACTTCAACATCCAAAAAGCTCTTGCATGAAGATACGTGTAACAAACTTCACAAGATTTAGTGCTCAAACTTTCCATGCTCCTTAAAAGTCCAAACCTTCCAAACATTGAGTGAACCAGTCCTATTTAATGGATCAGAAACTTCGACATTATCTTTACATCTTGAAAGATGACTGGATGAAACATATACAAATCTACATAGAAAAATCCAGAACATCAGTTGGAGATCTCATGCAACAAATTTTTACAGGGAACTGAGACCAATCTCTCTTAAGCTCAAACAAAAGCAATTACAGCTTGCCAGCCACTGCTACCAACTGGACAGGGAAATCATCTCATCCTTACTCTTATGGCATCATTCTGGAAGTGTCTTTTCACAAAAATTGACTTTCCCAGACACCATAGATCAAGACTCAGAATTGGACATTGGGGATATGGAAACAGCAATACAAGACGTGTAGAAAGGGATTGTCAATGAAGTTCTGACCAACCGTAGGGAGGTCGAAGGGTGATGATGATGAGTAAATAACCTTATAATCCAAATGATTGTTCTTCATTTTATTCTTTATTGCCAGATCTTTCTGTCAGCCCAGGCACGTCAGTGAGACAAAAGAAAGTCACGTCTAAGAAGAGTATTTTGTCTTCCACTCACAGTGGCTCTCCTGGTTCTTCAGCGAGCATGAGCACAGGTATGTCAGTTCTTATCAAATTTCACTTTCTTACCAACATTTTTCACTCTCTTTACTACATTTGCTTTTCTCTCTCTCTCTTTCCCCCATTGACTTTTCTCTTTTCCTCTTCCCAACATTCACTTTTGTTCTCTCTCTCTCTCTCTTTCACTTTCCAACATGCTTTTTTCTCTCTCTAACATTCACTTTTCTCACTCTCTGTCTTTTCAACATTCCCTTTTCTCTCTCTTTCCAACAATCCATTTTTTTCTCTCTCTTTCAGTATTTCCTTTTCTCTCTATCATTCTCTTCTCACTCTCTCACTCTTTTTCCATCATTCCCTTTTCTCTATCATTCCCTTTTCTCTCTCTCTCTTTCCATCATTCCCTTTTCACTCTCTCTTTTTTCATCATTCCCTCTCTCACTCCATCATTCCCTTTTCTCTCTTTCTGTTTCCATCATTCACTTTCTCTTACTCTCTCTTTTTTCTTCTCTTAGTCACTTGTCATATATATTTTCCCACTTTCTCTCCTCTCATCTTTTTAGCAAACAACATTATGCGATCCAAGAATAAATTCTGTACAAAAGTAGGATCATAGCCAAAAAGATTTCGATTTTTGTTTGTCTTCTTTTCTAACCAATCAGAAACAGAATACATCTTTTCTAACCAATACAAAATATGAAAAAAACAAGATTATATGTATGGGGTCCCCAGTGAGGATCAAACTTACTACTCAATAATAATAATTGTCCAAACAAGTTCAATACTTATTACCCTTCCCCAAGGCATATATAATGGATGGATATTGGCTTACTTTCAGAGCAGTAATCAATTTTAATTTTTTCTTAGGTTTAATGTGACAGAACTTATAGACAAAGAAACATAGAAAAAAGTTATATCGTTCATTATTATATTTGATGATTTTTTTGTAGAAATCATTTGTACAGGATTAATTTGTAAAAAAAACTGTAAAATTCACACTAACTGATAAAAAGATTATTAAAAATAATCACTAAATGCTAATGGTAATATTAGTTGTTTTCTTATAAGGATACATTCTAGTCCACTCTTTATAGTATTACTGCAGGTTTCCTTCCTAGCCTTTTGTTTGAAGTCGTGTGGAACATCAACATATTGATTATGTCTTTATTTTCCTTCCAAGTTACATGTGATATCCCTTTTATTATTATTACTGTTGAAAGTCCTCAGGTGATATCGTATTTGTTATTTGGTACACTTCTTTGTTTAAGATTCTGTAGCACCAGTCCGCAAGGTTTGAAGGAGGAGGGTCTTTGCTATGACCCTTAAAAAAACATAATAGGAAAAGAATTAAAAACATCAACAAGAATTTACTAACCTTCAAATGTTCTTTAAAATTCATGGATCATGAAGACTTTTGCAAAAAATTGTTCTTTAATCTTATCTTTCACTTAAGGTTTTTCTCACCTGAGTCCATCCTTCAAATCTACAAATCAACCATTCGCCCTGGCATTAAATATTGCTGTTACATATAGTCTGGTGACCTTGCTGTTCATCTCTTGGTCCTTGACAAAATCCAGAGACGGATATGCAATGTAATTGGTCCTGATCTGGCATCTCATCTACAGGCACTTTCTCACAGACATACTGTGGCTTCCTTCTGTCTTTTCTACAAGTATTGTCATAGCAACTGCTTTGATGAGCTACTTTCACTGGTTCCCAAACTGCAGGAATTTAAGTGTGCTACTAGGTTGGCATCTCAGTCCCACCCTTTCACTGTTGAAGCAGTTAAATGTAGCCATCTCGTCTACTCCAACAGCTACTTATCTCACACTTCCTGACAGTGAAACTCCCTTCCTCTGACTTGCCTCCCTGATAACTACAATCTTCAAATATTCAAATGTAATGTCAATTGACATCTTCTGATGCCTTAATCTTGATCCCCATCCTTCTCTATATCCTTTTCTCAAACACCCACCTTTACGCTTACTCTCTGTAACCCCTTGCATACTAGTAGCACACCTGCCTTGCTTGAAGTGATATGCTTAAAAAAATATGTATTTTTTGCATCCTTGATAACTTTTTTTTATTTGCAGTGACCGAGAAGTCTGAACTGAGCATCACACCTTCGATGATTCGTTCACGAAGGTTTGACTCCACACCTGCCTGCTATCTTCTATCTTCAGTCAATGAAAACAAGGCCAAGAATCTCTGCCGACGATGCCCAACGGGCCTCATAAGATATCCTTTTATTCTTATCAATGAAAAAGAAAGTTGAATCTGCAATTTAGTTTCCTGTCCATTACCTGCTAATTTTTTCCTAATTTTAAACATGAGAAATTAATTCAAGTACCTAATGAATTATATACTTTTATTATTCTTCTTTGTATATACAACCATTATGTTTTTCTACCTAGGCTCAGTGTGTAGCACCCACTAGATTTCTATCCTTTCTAACTGAGAAAGCTATATTAAATGGAAAAGAACTGGGAAAAGGCAGTATGATAAAGAAGAGGATGAGATAAACAGATTTAAGAAAAAGGAAGATAAAAACCAGTAAATTATACACATATATATATATATATATATATATATATATATATATATATATATATGTAGGTGAGAATGAGTAGAGACAATTCCAACAAATTTAAAAGAGGGCTCAATACAAAGTAGAGCAATATTCTTTATTTTAGGATATTACATTGAAAAACATGTCAAAATCGCTACACAATTGCAGTCGTGTTTCATCTGTGCTGCTATTGATTTTAAATCTACAGGTCATGACCCATTTATGAAAAATAATTTCTTAATTTTTGTTTCTTCCCTTAGTTTAAATTTAACATAGATCATACTCAATTGGTTGATCTGAGTAAAGCCCACCAACCTTATAACCATAACCTTTTTTTTTTTCATAAAAAGATGCTGTATTTTGCTTTTAAATCTAAATAAATCATTCACTAGCCAGTAATTTACAATTGCCTGATGAGATGCATTGATATGCAATGAAACATGACTGCAATTGTGTCATGATTTTGACAAGTTTTTCGATGTAATATCCTAAAATATAAAGTATATATATGTGTGTGTATGCATGTGCACTTTCAGGATGTATAATACTATCTGAAACAAAGAAGATTATAAGATAAATTGTACAAGCTATACATACAGCTATACATAAACGCATTTTGCCAAGAGTGTCTGCTTCCTCTGGCTTCTTCAAGTTAGAATTAAAGAAAGACAAAAAGGAAAGATGCATTGTGATTTCCGAGGATAAGGGGGACCAATTTATGATTTACAATAAAAGATTTTTCTACCAATTTGTACAATGGAAAGTGAAATATTATCAAAGACTGAAAATGTGTTTGATAAATGATTTATGTTGTAAGAATTAGCACACTAATATTAGTTTGCATTGTTTTTATAGCTTGTGCCAGACAAGTAATTTTCAGGTGGTAAGCATCTTTGCCCCTACCCACTCACAACTGGCCCACATCTCATACAAACTTATCATATACTGTTATACTATACCTATATGAGCTAAAACATGTTAAAATAAAATGGTATCTGTAAAAATAACAGCAAAAATCTGTGTTTAATTTCAAGTTTTTTTTATCCTACTACAAAAAATGACTAAATATAAACTATGTGTCTTTGGCTTCATGAAGAAAAAATCAGTTTCCGTTCTTCAGGATTTGCTAATCTCAAAATGTCCGGTATTTCTAAATTTTGCCTTAACTCTCCATACTCACACAGAAAGGCAGTTGATGAGGACGTATCCTGCAGGTGTAAGAATCGATTCCTCCAATTTTAATCCAATGCAGTTCTGGATATTTGGAATTCAAATGGTTGCTCTAAATTACCAAACAGAAGGTGAGTCTAGATGCATTCATAAAAATAAAATGTCTTAAATGTATTCATGAAAATAATACATGAAATATGTCCATGAAAAAATACTTGATATGTGTTCATGAAAATAATATGTGAAATGTGTTCATGAAAATAATATGTGAAATGTGTTCATGAAAATAATATTTGATATGTGTTCATGAAAATAATACATGAGAGGTGTTTATGAAAATAATATATCAAATGAAAAATAAAATGAAATAAATAAAATAATAATAAATAAGAAAAAGAAATATATTTTCTATGATGCTAGTAATAAAGGAACCAGAAATTTTATTTTACTACTTGGCATCGTTAAACATTGTTAGGTACTGTTGAAGTCTATAAAGTGGTTTTCCAAGTGTAGCTTAAATGTGGCACAAGGCCGAAAGTAGGGGGGGCACCTAGTGAGGATCAAACTCACTACTCAGTTGTAATCATTCTAGCAATACAAGCTTGCTAACCATTACACCACCTCGAGGATCCCCTGTTGAAGTCTATAAAAAGCCAAACATTTTCTTTCTCACTCT
Organism: Acanthosepion pharaonis; assembly: GCA_903632075.3. Lineage (NCBI taxonomy): Eukaryota > Metazoa > Mollusca > Cephalopoda > Sepiida > Sepiidae > Acanthosepion > Acanthosepion pharaonis. Next base: position 958,322 of record CAHIKZ030000170.1, read on the forward strand.
CTTTTCTCCAAGATGTAGTATAACATGGCAAAAGGACAGTCCCACTGAGCTATATTTATTTTCCTGGTCCACTGATGACTGAACTCTCTTTTTCCATTTTCCAATGCATGGTGTTCACATTTGTCTTCCCAAACTTCCACCTATGGAGTAAATCAACCTTTTCTTTGGTCGACCATTACAATGATGATTCTACTTACTTACCATAACTTCTGGACCAAAAAGAAAATGAACATACCAAACAGACATTAAGAATTTTGGTCCACTACAGATTATATAAAGAAAAGAATAAACAGTCCATAGCAGAAACCCAAGTTTTTGTATGCTTCTTCTCCATCCTACATACATCAGCATGTAATCATTTAATTCCAATAAACACCTCTACACGCAAGCCACTGGGTTGCATGCCATGAGCGTTTGCCATCGGTGGGCTGCTGTCGGGCTGCTGGTGTGTTCATCTCAGTAACGTTACCTCTGCCAGGCCACTAGAGACCCACCGGTGGCCTGTCAGTAGTGTGCTGGTGGCTGCCACCAGAGGGCCACTGGCACTGCTATCAGTGCCCCACCAGCTGGCCACTAGTGGCTTGCATTTAGGGACTTGACATACATTCATGAAAAAGACTTATCACTGACTTTTATTTGCAGGCAGTGAGTGTTTGACTTTCAAAACAGATAAAACTTCCAATGAACCTATTCTATTGAATGTTAGATTTAAAAAAAAAAATTTCTGAAAGGTCATTTTTAAAAATTCAGTGAAAATTATGTGTAGAATAACTCTATTCATGTCAGTAACATTTGCATTGTGTTCTGACTACAAATACCTTTTTTTCTTCATGAATAAGGCATTTTTAAAGTAAAATTATTTACAGAGCTGCAGTGAAATCACTAGCAGTAAATTTAGATTATGCAAAAATAACCAAATTCTGTCAGTAATGCTTGTCCTAATTGCTGAGTACTGACAATCGATTTGTTATTGATTTTCAATGCATTCCATTATAAAATTATTTGCAATGCATTTTTATAGTAAAAGCATCTGCAATGCATTTACAATGTACTATTCTTAGCAAAAATTATGGAATCACAACACTTACATGGTATACCCTTGACTTTCTTATTATGCAATACATAAATAAACACCAATATTTTTTATCACTTCACTCCAAACAAGACAATATAGCCATTAAGACACAAGGGCTTACTGAGTGTAAAAGAATATAAGAAAAAGAAAAAAATTACTTGGAAGAGGTTAAAAAAACAGGAATTAAAAAGATGAAATATAATGGCTGATACTGCATTTAAATTTTTGAAGATCAAACTTCACTGGAAACCAAGATGACATGCCATATATTTGAGATCTTCCAAAACTAAAGCTTAAAAAAAAACACACTTGCAGTTGTCCATGATTCATGACAGATTATTTGGCTATTTTGTCCATAGAAAATGATCTTGTAAAGAAGATAGGTGTAGAAAGGGCCATGAAAAGATTTGCAAATTTAAAAGCAAGAAAAAACTCTTTTAACTAGGATAATGAATGTTTTCTTTAGCTTGTATTAAGTTTTATATTGTAATAAATTGGTTATTCTACATTTTCAGTTTGTGAAAATTTTTTAAAATTATACTTGTGAGGGTGCCAAAGTTCAGCTTGTTTGGGATGCGAGCAACCCTAGGGTTGGCCCTGATAAGACATACTTTTTTACCCCCAAATCTGATAGCAAAATCTCTGACCTGTATATCAAAGGTATGACTAATTCATATATGCATGTGTGTAGATATTCTCAGATGGAGTGAATCTGTAGAAGAGACAAAATGAATAAAAGTGACAAAAGGAAATACTATACTTAGCCGATATGTTTTATCAAGGTAATGTAGGATTTATTATGCTGCACATGTTTCTTTACACAAAGGCAAGAATGGCATTAGTTTATCAAGGTTTATAAATTTGAGAACATTCATGAATATTCATCAGGTGGTTGAAAGGTCAGTCAAAACATGTGGAGGGTACAAAGTGTCCTAACTCAAAGTCCGGCAAAAAGTAAAATGAGCAAGTAATATTCAATCATATCTTTTTTAAATGAATATTGTTTTGATTGTGCTTAGATTTTTATGCTATGAAATCGATATTTGTGCTGTACATCTTCAAAGGCTGAAGTGATGGATTTAACCATTTTCTTTTGATTTTTCAACATATTTGTTGTTGTATATGTTGACTTGGGAAAGTAGTAATTCTTTCAGAAAATGTAGGATTAGGAAAAAAACGGGGCATAGATTGATATTTTAATAATATTCAGTAATAGCACTCTCGAGGATTTTCCTTCAGAGTAAATTCCTTTCTCTTTTGGTGAAAGTGCCATTTTTTTAGGTCGAAATTGTTGTCAAATTTATTTCTGTGTATAATGAGTGCATTTGTTAAATTGTTATTTATTAGATCCTTTTTGTTTTCATAAATATGTTTTTTAAATTTCTGCATGTTTCCCCAATGTATTGTGAGGAAGAGTTTTGGTAGTTTATTTTATACATGCCTTCTGAATTATTATTGTTATGCATGTTTTTAGTTCTGCTTGTATCCATGACTGTTTTGCAAATTCTTAATGCTCTTCATGAAACTACTTAAGTAGACACTGCTTAAGAGCATTAAGAATTTGCAGCCCCCAATACCTACCTAAAGAAGAAACATACATAGAAACACATTCAAAATCCTCCAATATCCTTATCACTTCATCCACAATGCAAAGAGAAAGGCACACAAAATACGCAACCACAACAATAATAACAACATTATCTGCAATAATAAATTAAACAAAAACAAAGCACTATTTACCAACACCATAGCATCCACTATCCAGAACAACTTATCCCATCTAAACAACATCCAAATAGTCACCACTACTTCAAAGATCATCATAGATATAATTAGAACTAAAAACACCCATAACAATAATAATTCAGAATAATTTATTGATCACCATTATGTTGCAAGTATCACCTCTTTGGTTGTGATGTGTATAGACATTTTATATTAAATATCTATGGATTCCTGGAACATATATCCTGCAAAGAGTCTTGGTGAACTTGTGTGAGCCTGAGTAAAAATAAGAAACACAAAACAATGAGTATAAAACAAATGACAATGCATGTTATTAACAAAAGGAATTACATGTGTACACAATTGTAATGAAAGGAAAAAAACATTAAAACTAGTTATAAGAGTGTACTGTGTGCGTGTGTGTGTGTGTGATAGACATGTGTGTATGTGCATGTGTGAGAGAGTTCAAAAGTCAACGGAGGGCCAAAGAAGTAAGCATGCCATCGGCAGCATTCTTTATCAACATTGACTACATCTGAAAGTAAGAGTTAAAAAGAAGAAGAAGAGAGTGAATATGACTGCCTTTTTATAAACTTAAAGAGCGCCCCCTAACAGGCATTCTGGCAAGTAGGATAATTCACAAACCAACTAACATTGTCCTGCTTTGTGAGGTTGGTAGCTGCATCAATTCTTCACTAATATCAGGAGTCAGTGTTCAATGCTAGATTAAAGCTAGAATTTTATCTACTGAAGGTTTAAGCTCTCCACACTTGGAATTCTGACACAACACAATTTCCTTTCCACTGTTTCTTCCTCCTTGGACACATACTATACTAAACAATTAACCAATTTTTAAAATTATATTTTCAGAAATTGTTCTTATTTTTCTGTTCTTTCAGATATGGCCACGGCGCTAAACACAACATTATTTGAGCAGAACAATCGATGTGGCCTTGTCCTCAAACCAGATGTCATGTGGGATAAAAATCATGTCATGCATGACCGATTCAATCCTTTTGACAAAGAGTTTGATGGTTTCCATGCCACTGTACTCACCCTTCATGTAAGTATTAAAAAATTAGCCTCATAAATTTTTTGCACTTATTCTTGGCAAATTGGGTGATAAAATATTTATATACACCATTATGCAAATTTATTAAAACAACTGCTTTCATTTTCTTTCTTTCACCATACAGTCAGTTTTAGACCCACTGGAGTGACAGGGTGTAATCAACTTCTATTTTTACCTCAGGTTAGGTCATTTAGAGTGGTGTGCAGTAATGTGAATCTATTTTCAGGGTCTATGATGAAATTTGTTTGGCCTTGAAAAATACTGCATCATCCATGATTACATCAGATTTTTATCATGCCCTGATACCATTGTCTCGACTGTCGATTAGTTGTCCTACGGCCATTGCCTGCGATGGACATTAATCTAAAGAAGCGTATGAAAATTGTAACACTGCACAAACACACTTGCAAGCCTTACTAGTGTACAAATCAAAGTAATATAGACTGGCCCATAAACTCTCCTGGTTTAAATCCAATCGAGAATCTGTGGTCAATCAATCTGCAAGGAATAACTTTGTGGATTGGACATATGAAGTACTAACATGTGCATTTGGTCATGTTTCATTGAAAAAATACAAAAAAAGTAAATAATAATGGAATTATTCATTTTTTACAAGGGTGTGTGTGCGTATATATATATGTATATATAATGAAATGGTTGGAGTCCAACAATTATTTTAATATATTTCCTGTTTATATGTCATTTTTATAGATACAATTATTTAAGTAAATGCTCTGTTTATAATAAGCAGTATTAATTACATTTACCGGCATAAATGTTGTAGAAAATATGTGTTCTCTGGCAGGAATTGAACCTGTATCCTACATGGAACCATGATGTGCTATACTATTTAGCTACATAGGAAGAGTCTGGTAAGCAAAGTCACTGTTTTTAAACAAACAAATTTTCCATGATCTTTCTTATATATATTAATTTTCTTATTATATATTAATTTGACTTTGCTAACCAGATGCTTCCTCTGTAGCTAAATAATATAGCATGTAGCCAAATGAGGGTTCCATGTAGGATACAGGTTCAATTCCTTTTGGAGGACTCATATTTTCTACAAAATTTCTTGGACATTCAGGTAAGTAAATATAATTAATACTGTCTATTATAAACAGAGCATTTACTTAAATAATTGTATCTATAAAAATAATGTATAAACAGAAAAAAAAAAAATATATATATTTCAACTGTTTCTTTCTGATATTAAATACAAGTGTCCTTTTTGTTTCCATTTTCTCTAAAACTTTGTTGTTGTTCACATGTTTAGTCTAGGGTATTCTCAGCATCCTTCTGCAGAATCACATTTCTGTTGCTTCAAGTCCCTTCATCTGTGATGACATTGTCCAACATTCACTGCCTTATAGAAGGATTAATATTACGTAAAAGGAACTCTAAATTCAATACTGCAAAACCAATTCCCTATGTTTCCCAAGAATGCAAGAAAATAAATATGTGGAGAGTCATGATAACCTCTGTCTTGAAAAGACATGGCACTAAAAAAAATACGAGAATATTTCTTCAGTTTTCATTTTTAGTTTTTAACTGAAAACAGAGACGAAGAAAACATTTGGCGGTAAATTCAGAGTAATTATTAATTTTGGGGCCATTCTTTTAAAATCTAATGTCGGTGCTTTGCCATTGAAAATACCAATACTTAAATCTAATTAGGTGCTCTTGTGACTTTGTGCCAGATTATACTAACCTTTTTATTTTTCCGAATCTTATTTTGAGATGGTTAACAGACAAAAATCGAAGCGTAAGAAATAATACAAAATGGTACTCCATATTAAAGGGTGGTAACTCTCCAAATAATTTCTAACAGTTTTTCTTCTTGACTCATAGATCAATAGAAAGTCGAAACCGCTAAAATGGACGATTTCCCAAATCGAAAGAAGAAAAAAACAATAAACGTCATCCCCAATTTTTACATTTAACAAAAATCAGAGAATTATCTGAATTTTTAGTGCTAATTAATGAATGAATTGTATACAGAATAAATTATTCAAAAATCTTTTAGAAATATTTATAGGGATCATTTACCCACTCACATTTAAATCATGAAATATTTTTAGTTTTAAAATTGGGGGTTGATGACAAATATATTTTATAGTTTATAAAGAAAACCCCTTGCAGATAAATATGAAAAAAATATTGCGATATCAAATTTGTACATCTTGAAAATTTGTTCTAAAATTTTACAAAAATAATTCAAAAATAATTTTTTTTTTTTTTGAGATTTGGTGCTTGCATAATTTAATAAAATCACATTATTTTCTTTCAGATTTAACAGGAGAAAACTCTACAATTAATTTCTTTTTAATTTCTTCTAATTTTTAAGCATGGTTTTGTAATTTCAATTGCTGAAACAAAAGAGATCTTTTTTTTTTATTAAATCAAGATGCTTTTGGAGAATTGAAAAATGTAAAATTTAATGACATCATTGTATCAGAAATATTCTTTAAAAGATTTTATTTTATTTTTGCAACTCTTAAATTATTTTGTATGGAAGACCATTTATGAAATAATTCCACAATTTCTGTTGGTTATGCAAAGTTAAAAATAATTATCTATGATATCTGGAGAGGTCAAGAATATTTTAAGACATTGGTAGCAACAAAAAAAAACAAAATAAACAATATCAATTCAGTAAGTCTTTTGTTTTCCTTTTATAGTAGAACTTTGTTTTGTTTAATGAATTTTCTTAAAATTATTGAAAAGAGCTGATTTGATGCCTTTAAATATTTCTTGGCATCAAATAGTTAAAAGTAAATAAATACAGAATAAATGCTAAATAGATTTGAAAAGAAATACAGTAGATAAATAATATCATTTCATTTTATTAATTTAAAAAATATTTTTATATTCCTATTAATATAAAAAATTTTCTAAGTTTCAGTTTGGCAATTTTAGACTTTTATATTTAAATATGAGACAGTTTTTTTTTGTTTTTTGTTTTTTTTTTGTTAAAGTGGGTTTGCTTGTAGCGGAAGGGAGATAACTGCTGTTGCTTTATGTATAAACTTGTTGACTGATAGAATATATCTTGCTGTGTTCAAAGGTGTTTTTCACAAAAGTAATATTTTTTTGAAAAATTCTGTTAATTAATCTTTAGTTTCACTAATTTTCTTTAAATCTAATAACTAGGATAGATATTTGGTTTTTAAGAGATTTCTAAAATTTTTTAATTTTCTGTTATTTGTCAATTAAAATGGTAGATTGATGATAAATTGACTATAAGAACATTTTTAAAATGTTTTAAAGCCTTACTGAAATGCGTAAAATTATTTTTACAGATTAGCTTTAAGCAAATATCTTTCAAACAGAACCAAAATTTTACTAAAATGTAAATATTTAAATTATTTTAAAAGTGTTTTTAAGGTTTTTTAACTCAAATTTTAGTGGTACCTAATACAGTGGTACCTAAACAGATATAGGTAGACAGATAGATATAAATTGAAAGAGATAGGTATAAATTAACTGAGATAGATGTAAACAGATCAATTGATAGAGAGTTGGAAAACTGACTGACAAATAGATTATGAAAAAAGAATGAGAGTCATAGGTACATAGCTATTTATTTTGCCTTTCCTGGATTCAGTATTAACATTGTTGATGATCACCATTACATGCATACATACATACTTATGCAAATTCAAATGTGATGATAATGATCATCACACACATACTTACTTATGCAAATTCAAATTATACAACAACAAGCATTCAATTCTGTGTAATGGACAATTTATAAGTCGCAGCTATGCGACAATTTTATAATCGCTATATTTTCATGTAATCGATTTCATGCACTTTTGGGAGAATCGGATCCCAGAAGTTTTTTATGAGTCTCCTCAAAGCTCACTCGCTGATTGGTCAATGCCAACCAATCAGATTGTCTGCATGTGAAGAGTGATTCTTCCCGTGCAGCACTTTCAGAGCCGATGGTCACCTATATAAGCAAAAAATATTCTTAGTAAATTAGTGAGATTTCAGCTGCCACAGGAATCCATGACAGTTGAAACAATGCACCAATCTTCTCACTCACACCACCACTCACATGCTGAATATTCCCTGCACTCACATAATATTTTTTCTTACACAGCAAAACTGTTGAAAACATTCATTACCAGAAACTATTACAACATTATTTCTTTCAGTGAACTTTGTAACAATTGATAGTTAAAGAGAGACAACTCTTGTTTTACTCAATGCATGCTTTTTTTTCACATCCTTTTTTGTACATCTTGTTAAATACAAATTTTATGTGTCATGATGTCTTTGGCTTATCCTCTTTTTCTTCATGTCATTTTGGTTTCCTAATCTAAGTTAAATAAATGTGGTGAAGTCCGCCACAATATTTCCAGTAAATTGATTAAAACATGTTTTCTGAATAAAACTTATTTTCATTACTTTATAAATATAATGTATAATTATATTTTTACATAAAAGAAAACAAAATAATTCAAACCAGAGTTTTAGAATTTTTTTTTTAATTATTATTTCATATATTTTCTGAACTGTTGTTATTATTTTTGCTGTTAATAACATATTTCAGAAGACAGTCTTCAGCCTTCCTCATCTTTTTTGAAATGTATTATTCTATGTATTTTCAGGATAGTTGTCTTCATTTTTATTGTTTCAAAGACAAGATTTTCACCAATGCTTTATTTAGCTTTCTAGTATTTGAAAGAAAATAGGAACTAAAAGAGTAACAGAACATTTCAAAATACTTAAACTCAGAAAGCCAGTCAAAATTTCTGGGGCATTATTTGAGGAAAGAGGGCTTTAAGAAATTAATACTCACAAGGCATACTGAAGATAGGAGAGGCAATGGGGAAAAATTAAACAGCCGAATGAATTTGAGCGAATAAATGGCAGAGCAGAGATAGAAATTGGTAAATGAGTCAAACATTGTTTAGAGCTACAAGGGATAGGAATTTGTGGAGAACCATGATTAATCATTTCCTAAAGGGTTGTGGCACATAAAGTTCTGAGATTAAGTGTCTTAACTATTCTATAGATTTTCTGAACAACATTCTTTATTGTCATTTTGTGTGTTGTGTAATGGATAGCAGCTCAGAATAAGAAATTGGAGAGCCAAGTTTGAATTCCACTCAGTTACATTGCATTCACTGGACAATTTCCTTACAGATGAAAAAGAGACTTGAGGCAGCATAAATCTGGTTCTACAGAAGAATGCTGAGAATACCTTGGACTGAACATGTGAGCAAAAAGAGAAAAATGGAAACAAAAAGGAAAACTTAGAATTAACATCAGAAAAAGAGTTGAAATTTCTAGGCCACATAATGAGGAAAGAGGGTTTAGAAAATTTGAAACTCATGGGACAGATTGAAGGCAAGAGGGGCAGAGGAAAACAGCTTATAACCTACTTAATGAGCTAAGAGCTACAAAGGACAGAAAACTGTGGAGAACCAAGACCACCTGCATCCTGAAGAAAATGTTACACATGCTCAGAAAATTTATATATGTATCAGTGCATGTTTAAATGGATAAATTCTGTGTTAGTTTTTCAATATTTTTTTTAGCTGTCACAGTTAAATTTCTAATTCTGACACAGTCTATACCGGGGTTGAAATAAGCCAATTCCCCATATGAGGAAATTTTGGGTTTATTTGTGTACTATATATATATATATATACACAAATGCTCAATATCAGAGCAGAGATAGAACATTAGTAGATATAGACAGTGAACATTGCTTGAGGCATGAACCTGACAGTCACTCTGCAATGTTGATTCTTATCTCCAGACTGACTATATATATATATATATATATATATATATATATATATATTTTTATTATAATTGACTACAATAAAACCATTTTACATTGCTGCACAAAAACTTTCATGTTTCAGAACTATAATGGTCCTTCTTCAGGCAATGGTAGATAACTTGTGATAAAAATGATTTATTTGGGAAATTTGAAAACATATTGTTACCTCTTTAAAAACTTAAAAGGTGGGGGCCTAAGGTCAGAATTAAAAAAATATACTTGTGGGTATGTCTAAATTAATCAATTGAAAAATTAAAAATAAGGTCAATAAATGCCACAAACTGTGGATTCTTACTCTATCTGTTCTTTTATTTCTGATATATATATATATATATATATATATATATATATATATATATATATATGATTATAATGAGAATAGACATTTGCCCACAGGAATCATTCAGCATTCATTGACCAAACACTGTTACTGTAAGTTGAAATTTATAAAATCTTTCTCAGTTTTTCAGGAAAATTAAGTCCACTGTTAACAATCTTTCAGGGATGGGTAGGGGTTTCCTTCCTAATTTTTTGTTTAAAGTAGTGTGGAAAATCAACATCTTAATTATGTCATTATTTTCTCTACGAGTTACATATGCTATCCATTTTAGTTGTTATCTCTGTTGGGAGTCTTCAAAAATTGTCATTTCTATTAATTGATAAAGTTCTTTGATGTTTTTTAGCACCAGTCTATAGAATCTGATGAAAGATTATTTTCTTTAGGACCTGGAGGATTCATTCACTTGATGCCATTTTTAATCATTGATCTGAGAAAACTGTTGTATGTAGTTGATAACTGAGACATTTCTGAACAAATTTGATGCAACATATGACATCCACATAAGAGTCTAGATCTGATGATACTATGTTAATGGCCCTGTTATATAAATTGCAATGTGAGTTATTTCTTTTGCTGACAAGCATTCATTCTGTCTTCTTACACTCTTGAAGTACATTTAATAATTCTTAAATATTACTCTTTTTATTTTCCAGTTGATATCCGGCCAGTATGTGAATCCAACTCTAAGTGCTAACACTCAGGTTGAGGTGGAAATAATCGGCATTCCTGTCGATTGTGCTAAGCATAAAACTAAAGTAGTTCAACGCAATGCCTTAAACCCAATCTGGAATGATGTCTTTAATTTCCAGGTAACAATGTTGTTTTTGCTATTTCAAAACGCAGCCTTGTTGATTTTTATCATTGTTTCAAACTTTACCAAGTTTTTTACAGTAATGTTCACCCTGTACAAGGCCCGAGAGCCACTTGAGGTAGAGGCTTATATTAACGAGTAGTTCATATGAGTAGGAGGGGAAAATAACAGTTAACTCTAGACTTGAACAGATTATGATTATAGTGATCAGGATAACATCCTCTTGGGAGTCTGTTCCACAGGGGGGGTCATTCAAAATTTGCATCTGGCACACTATGGAAGGCCACATATAAGGCAGTCTTAATTTTGTTTGCATTCACCTTCTCCTTATCTCTCATTTGCTGGTACATGGCAAACACAGCCACCAACCTGGTCAGTCACAAGGGAATGACATGTTCTAGCCATTTCACATTGCACAGTTAAATGTAACCACCCTTTCTACTCCAACAGCTTCTTCTCTCGCACTTCCTGACAGAGGAACTCCCTTCCTCATACTTGTTTCTCTCATAGGTATAATCTTCAAAAATTTAAATGTAATGTCAATTGACATTTTCTGATGCCTTGATATTGATCCCCATCTTTCTCGTTATCCTTTCCTCAAACACCCCTCTTTACTCTTACTTTCACTCTCTGAAACCGTTTGCATGCTAGTGGCACTCCCGCCTAGTTTGGGATGAAATGCCTAAAAAGAAAAAATTAGTTTCTTTTTTCACCCATCTCACCTCTGGAAATCTCTTTCCTCACGCTTCTCGCCTCTGGAACTCTCTTTCCTCACGCTTCTCGCCTCTGGAACTCTCTTTCCTCACGCTTCTCGCCTCTGGAACTCTCTTTCCTCACGCTTCTCGCCTCTGGAACTCTCTTTCCTCACGCTTCTCGCCTCTGGAACTCTCTTTCCTCACGCTTCTCGCCTCTGGAACTCTCTTTCCTCACGCTTCTCGCCTCTGGAACTCTCTTTCCTCACCCTACTCACTTCTGGAACTTTCTTTTTTCACCCATCTCACATCTGGAACTCTCTTTCCTCACCCTACTCACTTCTGGAACTTTCTTTTTTCACCCATCTCACCTCTGGAACTCTCTTTCCTCACCCTACTCACCTCTGGAACTCTCTTTCCTCATTCTTCTCACCTCTGGAACTCTCTTTCCTCATTCTTCTCACCTCTGGAACTCTCTTTCCTCATTCTTCTCACCTCTGGAACTCTCTTTCCTCATTCTTCTCACCTCTGGAACTCTCTTTCCTCATTCTTCTCACCTCTGGAACTCTCTTTCCTCACCCTTCTCGCCTCTGGAACTCTCTTTCCTCATTCTTCTCCTTCTGGAACTCTCTTTTTCCTCACCCTTCTCACCTCTGGAACTCTCTTTCCTCATTCTTCTCACCTCTGGAACTCCTTTCTCAACCTTCTCGCCTCTGGACTCTCTTTCCTCATTCTTCTCACCTCTGGAACTCTCTTTCCTCATTCTTCTCACCTCTGGAACTCTCTTTCCTCATTCTTCTCGCCTCTGGAACTCTCTTTCCTCATTCTTCTCGCCTCTGGAACTCTCTTTCCTCATTCTTCTCGCCTCTGGAACTCTCTTTCCTCATTCTTCTCACCTCTGGAACTCTCTTTCCTCATTCTTCTCACCTCTGAACTCTCTTTTCCTCACCCTTCTCGCCTCTGGAACTCTCTTTCCTCATTCTTCTCACCTCTGGAACTCTCTTTCCTCATTCTTCTCACCTCTGGAACTCTCTTTCCTCACCCTTCTCGCCTCTGGAACTCTCTTTCCTCATTCTTCTCACCTCTGGAACTCTCTTTCCTCATTCTTCTCACCTCTGGAACTCTCTTTCCTCATTCTTCTCGCCTCTGGAACTCTCTTTCCTCATTCTTCTCACCTCTGAACTCTCTTTCCTCATTCTTCTCACCTCTGGAACTCTCTTTCCTCACCCTTCTCGCCTCTGGAACTCTCTTTCCTCATTCTTCTCACCTCTGGAACTCTCTTTCCTCATTCTTCTCACCTCTGGAACTCTCTTTCCTCACCCTTCTCGCCTCTGGAACTCTCTTTCCTCACCCTACTCGCTTCTGGAACTTTCTTTCCTCACCCTACTCACTTCTGGAACTTTCTTTCCTCACCCTTCTCGCCTCTGGAACTCTCTTTCCTCATTCTTCTCACCTCTGGAACTCTCTTTTCTTAGTAACATTATCACCTTGCTTGGAGTAGATTGATTTTTAAAAATCCTTTTGATTTTAAATCAGAAATCATCTAGAAGAATTATTGAATCAGCTATGATATTACAATTCAACTAATCAAAAAGTAGACTTTTATAACATATCACTTTTTCTAGCTAAGATAATACTTAAAAAATATAATAGCAAAATCTATACTGGTTAATCATCTAAATAAAAACTTTAATGAAATTCTTTAATTTCCTTAATACCTAAATAATATATATCACAAATTACAATTTTTAATTATCAGTATTCTGTATTTTCTTTGGATATACACACTATTTTTCTTATCTTAACTTTTACTTACTTATTTATTTTAATATTAAATCCATATTTACATTTTATTTTAACATATTTCTTATATTCAAATATCACTGATTTGTTCACAGATAATTATTTTTATGTTACAATTTATTGATTGTTAAAATTTTTAAAATTAACCTCCATGTTTCTAAACAGTGCAGTTATCATGGTTACTGTTTATTGCTTCAGATTATTCAGCCATTTTGAAAATGCTTGTATTGATGAAAATGTTAACAAGAAAATAATAAAAGAATTTAAACATGCAATTGGCTTTCCCAAATTTCATCTTAGATACTTTAGATCTTTCATATCAATCATTTATCAATTCACTTTGTTGCGGGCCAGTGTACACATTGTGCGATAAACACGTGTCTCCTGAAATGCCCACAACAAACATGGCAGACTCTGAGTATGAGACCACCAAGAAAAATGTAAAGAAACAACAATGATCAATATATATGTGTACAAACAAATGATAATGTATTAACAACAAAAGGATTACAAGTGACAAAGACAATAATGTGTGTAACAAATGAATGTGTTAACTTCTTAGTCAAAAGTATGTGAAGTAAGTGAATTTTCCTATGTACATGTGTGTGATAAGACTAGAAGAGAATGATAAAAAATTATTGCAGAGTATTTATAGTCCTGAGAGTGTCTCCTAGTAGTGGTTTTGAAAATTAGGAGGTAACCTGACAACTTTATATCACATAAATTACTCTTCATGAAACTAATAGATATTGATGTGTCTTTGCTATGAAATAAATATTAGCAAATTTATATTTTTACAAACTATTACTTAATGATCTTCTTTCTGCAGATAATGTTTGTTGACCTAGCCTTCCTTCGATTCATTGTCATTGACACCAGTACAGGTCACATGGTGTCCCAAAGACTCTTATTACTAAAACACCTGCGCCCAGGTAAGCAAATATATTTTATCTTTTTTTTCTTTTTTTTTAAAACTATTTTTCAAATTTACAGTGAGTTAAGGTATTTTAATAATATTTTCACTCAGTGTTAAAGACTTTTCTGCAAAAAAGAAGACCTTAACAAAGGCACCAAAAACTTATATAAGTTCAAGGTCATAAAAAATTACAAATTTTTTGAACTAATCAGAAGCCTTTTCATGATTTTTTTTTCTCAATCAAGGTCAAAAATCTTCCAACTACTGCAAGGGTCTCACACATGTGGACCACAGACCAAACTGTGATCCACGGACTAGCTATCCGCAGCCTATAGGGATCCATTTTCATGACCAATATTTTCCTCAGAATTAAATTTGTCACCAACCTCTTCCATAATTCTGAAATAGCAGTCTTGAGTTTGACTTACCCACCAAGTGCAGACAGTGACTCAATCAATTTTTGGGCCAGATGTGTCTGTTCTAGTTCCTCTCCAGGGAAGTGAAGAAAACTTGACATCACACATTGTACATCTGCTACCCAATGAAATGGTTACAAATTTACTTTGCAACAATGTCTCAATCTCTTATTTCTTTTATTTTATAAGAAATAAATTTGGCACCTAATGTTAGGAAAAGCTTACCATACTTTAAAATTCTTTTAATGTAAGAAAATGGACTTCTCCAAGTGGGCCCCCTTTGGAGTGTGCACAGGCACACAAACTGATGTTGATCCACACACACACACACACACACTGGAGTGATGTTTCCCCACCACATTGAAAATAATTCTGGCCCTCAGCATCTTCAACTCAAAAAAGGACACCTTTTTGTGTCCTTGAGTGTTACAAACCCTAAGGACACAAAAAGGCCTTTATGAAATTTTACAGATTCCACAACTCTAGTGAACAACATGCTTCCACCAGAACTTTCTACAACTGTATTTCAAATGTATTTAAATGTATAATTTTATTCCTCATACACGCATACATACAAAGAAGGTGCAATGGATAAATTGTCATCTAACTTATGCAAAAATGAAAATAACACTGACATCTCATTTTAACAGATATATTTATCAACATGACATAAAAATATCTTGAAATACTAAAGAGAAATTTGTTCAATAAAATCACCATTGGCTTCAACCACAGCCTCCAGATGACTTTAAAATCTTTTTCATCTCTTCTGGATGGTCTTCTTGTTTAAGTTGGTGAATGCTGCCATAATCTTTGCATTCAGTTCATATTTGGTGTTACAAGGAGTTTTGTTGGCCTTGCGCTCAACTGTACCACACATAATAATCAAGGGGGTTGCAGTCTAGGAAGTTATATAGCCAGATGTAAGGGGTGATGTGGTCACAGAAATTGTCTGACAGCCATAACTGGGTTTTCCTGCATGTGTGGCATGGTACAGAGCCCTGTTCCCAGACATAGGGTCTTCCAGCAGCCACCGTCTTGACCCAGGACTACACTAACCATTCAAAGCACTTGATTTAGACCTCTATGTTGAGTCTGAGGCCCTGTGGGAAGATGAATAAAGGCATAATGTCGATATCTTTTGTGAGCACTCCAAACACCATGATGTTGACTAGATATATGATTCAACGCTTTCTGAATCCTCTGCACAGTCCTCAGATTGACACCCAAACACTCTGAAATGTTCGTATTGGAGCTTCCGGCACGATACGGCATTCTGTTTCCAAATTTCTGGTGGAGTGAATTGTGTCATGGTGCTGTTTTTTCTGACAGTTGGTGCCCACCTAACCTTACTATACTGTGCAGTCAACAAAATCAAAATAAACAAGGCACAAAATAAAAAATATAAAATGACGACAATTTATCCATCGCACCCTTTACACACATTATTACTGAACAGTTATTATTTCATATACACCTTTGTGCAAATTAATAAATTAATTAAAAAAACTGTTTTAGTTTCCTTTCTTTCACCATTTTGGTCAGTTTTAGACCCACTGGAGCGGCAGGGTGTAATCGATTTCTATTTTTAGCTCAAATTAGGTTATTTGCAGTGGTGTGCAGTAATATTAATCTATTTTCAGATGAAATTTGTTTGGCCTGGAAAAATATTGATTCATCCATGACTGCATCAGATTATTATCATGTCTAGACACTATTGCCTCGACTGTCAATTAGTCATGATTGTAAATAATTTTTTAAAATTGATTTGCAGGTTATCGACACGTGAGATTACGCAACCCTTTGAACCAACCAACAGAGCTGGGTACTTTGTTCATTTACTCCAAATTGGAAGAGGACCAGCTTGACCAAGCCAACAATGCTGATGCAAACATTGAGGCTTCAGGCAAACGACGTTCAATTCTGTCCAAAGTGAAAGAATTCTCAGACGGTACCAAAATAGAAGGTGTCAAAGAGGTATATATACCTGTCTTGTTATTGTCAAATCCATGATAACATGTCGTGTCCACTAAAATATCAACTACAATATTTATAAACCAATCACACTTAAGAAAACACTTACATCTTAAAACACACCAATGAAATTATAGATTACAAATCAGAATGTTTGTTGTATTAGTCATCATCATTTTTAGATAGATACCGACCAAATATCGTACGGACAATATTTATAAACCAATCACACTTAAGAAAACACTTACATCTTAAAACACACCAATGAAATCATAGATTACAAATAAGAATTTTTGTTGTATTAGTCATCATCATTTTTAGATAGATACCGACCAAATATTGTACGGACAATATTTATAAACCAATCACACTTAAGAAAACACTTACATCTTAAAACACACCAATAAAATCATAGATTACAAATCAGAATGCTTGTTGTATTAGTCATCATCATTTTTAGGTAGATACCGATCAAATATCGTACGGACGTAGTAGAAGACATACCACGTGACTTCTTAGGGCCAATTAGAAATAAATAAATAATTTAATTCTGGAGCCGATATTGTTCGGAAAAAGTGTATAAGAACATATGAAATCCGTTCCCAAAACAATATACACGCGGCTGCCACCAAATTTCACACACCTCTCGCTGATGACCTTCATAACCTCATGTCAAAAACGACAGTGTTGACAAACTCCAGATCACGGCAACACTTCTAACAGTAAGAAATATCTCTCGTATCAGTTTTTACTATGTATCACGCACACACATGTTGACTTTTTCATACAAACACACATATCACAACATTTTATTGTTTCTCACACACGTACACAAAGACAGTTTATATTTTATTTCAGAACTTTATCAACCCAAACAAGACATTACTTTCCAACTTTTTGTATTCCTATAGTTATATTAAATCAATGTTTATTTGTTGAAAATACACCGTCTTTTATACCGAATTTTATTCCTTCAATGAAAAGCGTTTGATTATTTTAGACAGCCAAATTACGAGCGACCCTGTAACGATATTTTATTAATGTATTGAATCCCGACACTCCAAATTTTAATATTCAATGAAAAACCAAGTAGAAGGATTCCTACAAACAAAATAATCCAGCATATTATAAGTAATTATTAAAATAAGTAATTATTAACACGAGTAATTATTGCAGTAAGTAACCATTAAAATAAGTAATTATTGCCATAAGTAATTATTAAAATAAGAAAATTATTAAAATAATTAATTATTGCAGTAAGTAATTATTAAAGTAAGAAAATTATTAAAATAAGTAATTATTGCAGTAAGTAATTATTAAAATAAGTAATTATTGCAGTAATTATTAAAATAAGAAATTATTAAAATAATTATTGCAGTAAGTAATTATTAAAATAAGAAAATTAGTAAAATAAGTAACTATTGCAGAAAATAATTATTTAAATCAGTAATTATTCACTAAGTAATTACTAAAAAAAATAATTATTGCCATAAGTAATTATTAAAATAAATAAATATTGCAGTTTCTACAAAAGAATCTTGAACGAAAACCTTGAGAAAATCTGAATCTCCATGTACACACATGCAGTTTCCCCACAAATAAACTCTTTTTTTGTAGGAAAAGTTAATTGTTTTTATAGCAGTTTGGTGGAAACTTGTCAGGTTTTTGTAGAGCATAGGAATAGATTAGCATATTTCCTATGCAATCCATTCCACTCAGTAAAATTTGAAGCACCACTGGTTAGCAAAAGCCAATTTACATGAGTTTGAAGCATTTTTCTTTCTTCTTTTTTCTTTATTTTTTTTTTCTTCTGCAAAAGCAGCATGTGACATGAAAGGATTTTGGTCTTCGGGGGTTATGTTACTATTTTCTTCTATATAATATCCTTGACAAATAGGCTGTGGTGAGATTTGGGGGCTGTCAATAGTTGTGTTAGCAAGAAGACACAAGTCATCATGAGTGAGGCTTTGAGCATGCTGGCCTTGTTCAGACTATTGATCATGCTAGATATCACATGGTCTCCCAGAAACTGTAACTAAGGTCTGCTCAGTATAGTTGAAGTAAACTATTCAACACCCACAGAGCCAACAGGTGGGGTGTAGAATAGCTCTACGGGTGTCGAACAAATGCAAAATGCACCTGAACAAGCATCTGCTATAGGGATTAGCTATCTGCCCTAGTAGACTGACATCCTTGAATATGAGTGGCCAGCCATTATACATATATATATATATATATATATATATATGAAGAAATATAGTCTTAAGGTGTGCTATATTTATGGGATAAAGTGCTCAATATCAGAGATAGAGCGTGTGTAAATATAAAAGTGAACATAGAAGTCAACACTTAGAGGCGACAGTCTGTTTCATGCTATATGCAATCGTCAAACCACGTGTGCTGTTATTTTTCTCGGCTATTTATATATATACAGGGGGTCAGTGGTGCATTGTGGGTAGTCTATTATGGCGGTTATTTTACCGGAAGTCGTTTATTTATTTATTTGGGTTAAATTATTTTGCTTGTTTTTATTTATTTTTATTTTTTGTTTTTTATTTTTTTTTTTTTTTTTTTTAATCAGTGATTTTATTAATGTAGTTAATAAAAACACCGATTAAAAAAAAAATTAAAAAAATAAATAAATAATGGCATTTAAGCTTGCTCTTGCAGAGAGCTCTTAATTGAGCCTTAATTAGTTGAGCCTTCATCACAATAGGTAGGGAGGTGTAGAAGCAGAAAGCTACAGTAAAGTACAGAACTCAAAACTGATTGCTGTATTTAAGTATTGCATTAATATTTAAGCTTACCTTTCAAAAGTTTAACAATAATTCTTCTACTGCCACTTAATTTAAAGACAATTTGATGTCTTACTTTCCATACAAACAATTATTTTTATTTCATGGGTGATTTTCGCAGGATTTCACAATTAATTTTAATTATTCTCAAATTTACTTCCAAATTATGAAAAATGTTATCGTACAAAAAATTTGTTGCAAAAATCACATAAAAAATCACCAAAAATTATCACAGTAATGAAAACTTGGGAATCCAATATTTCAGAATTGTGGGTCTGTATCTGGCCTGGAATGTTTTTAATTTGCTCACAGAGTTAGCCTGATTCCAAAACGGTATGACATGTTGGGCTACAGCGTCTAGGAATAAAGTTGAAAAAGTGTGACACACTGATATTCGCATATATTATATAGAAGAAGGAGATGAGATATTGATAGTTGTCTCTTTAATTGAAAAAGTGTGATACACTGACACACAGACATTTATTATATAGATAAAGAGAGAAAGAAAGTCTGTTTATGTCTAATACTTAAAGAAGAGCTGAAATCAAATAATTGTGGAGAATTGCCAGGATATTATTAGTATTTCTTTGCCAGAAAATTTGGAATAAAACAAACTGACTCAAGAGTATAAATTAAATAATTATTTACATTATTCGGACTATTATCCTCATCTTTGTCGCCATATTTATCACAACGTTTCAGTCGTTGTATGCTCCAGCCTTCTTCAGGTGGTTGGAAGGCCTGAGCGTACAATGGCCGAAATGTTGTGATAAATATGGCAAAAAAGATGAGGACAATAGTCCGAATAATGTAAATAATGTACATAATACCTCATCTCAGAAATATAGATAAATTAAATAATATATGTTTATTTATTTGATTTAGATTGGAGTAAGTCCTTTGATATTCGGTGTAACAAAAGTTTAAGTCTAAACATGATAGCAGTTGGGAGAAAGTTTTGGCTTGGTATTCAACAGTTTAGAAGTCAGGACTTGGTAGGAGTTGTCATCTTAGAAGTAGGTCCACATCAATCTACTGTGTTTTTCTTGGCCTTAAGAAGGGTAGAAAACATAATTAGTGGATGAACTTTTAAACTTCTTCTTGCATCATGTATGGCAGGTTTCTCTGGCAGTCATGTATCTTGTTCTGTGGTTTCTCTTGCCATCCCTTCTCGTCTGGCTCAGAGCTGTTAGTTTATATCCTTTTGACCAGGCTCACAGACTACTGGCACAAACCTTGGTTTCATCTAACAGCAAAAGTCTCTTTGTGTTAATGTTTTTGATTGGACAAAAATTATTTTCTGGCATCCCTTTCTTTTTTATATATATAACAGCGCCTCTCTGATTTTTGGTAGTTTTAGTCACAAATAGCTAGACTGGTTCAGCAAACTTTCACTATTTTTCACCTGGATTCATTCTTTTCTTCTTCCTCTTTTTTATTTGCATGCTGCCTTCTCATCTGTTGCAAGATATATATATATATAGAAAGAAAGAAAGAAAGAAAGAAAGAGTGAGAGAGAGAGATAAGGGTTTAAAAGAAAGGGAAAATGCCTTATTTTCATTTGAATTCTTTTTATTTTTATTATATATTTTATTTTCATTTTTTTTCTTCTTCGGACTCACAATACAGTCTCAGTATCATTTCTTAATCACTCCTGGCATTGCTTTTTTAGAGGATTAACATTCTGACATAGCTGTGTTTTCATTTCTTTAATCATAAGAAATATCATGATTTACTGGTTATTAAATTAAACATTTCACAAAAATTATTTGATAAAATTTAGTGCAAAGAAATGATATCTATAATTATATATATATATATATATATATATATATATATATATATATATATATATATATAAGATTATAATTTATAATAATAATTTAGATATATAGGAAAATGAATACATCAGTTTAAACTGAGAATATGGGTGTAAAAAATTTTAAATTCTGTTATAAAAATGCAACATTACCCAATTCAAGCAATGCCAAGCATAGAGCATGTTACAATAGATTTTCTCACTACTCACTGAAAGTGAGACTAGGTTGCTGATAATTACCCAGTAGTGTGTGAGTCTATTGTTATGGACTGAGCAACAAACAGAAAAACTTATGCTGTCCCTTATTAGATATAGTAATTATTGTTGATAGTATTATTGCTATTATTATAGAATAACCAAGCCAAAAATATTGTTCAATATTGCAATCAAAAAAGTTTGAGAAACACTATCATTAACACAATTTTCCTTTATCAAAATCTCTTCCCAAACATGCCTGATTTTTATTGTATTTTATAATTAATCACTTCATTCAAACTTTTTTGTTTTAATATCTACTTTTAATTTACTCATCCTCAATTTCTTTTCACAGAGTACCAACCTTGTGTCCACAGTTGGTAAGCAGAAAAGAAGAATGTTCATTGTAACAATATTTGGACTAAAATCACCTGATGATTACGTGATTCTGAAAATATCCCAGGATACAGTGGTCAGTGATGCAATTACCATGGTAAGTAATACCAGTTCTGTTATGGGTTATATGACAAAAGAATGCTAATTGAAGAAATCCCTTCTCAAAGACTGAATGTCAGTTTCAGGCTGAAACTATATGACTAGCTATTTATTTTAACCATATGTGATGAATTCTTAGAATAGAACCTAAATAACATATTTACATGTATTTACATACTAATAAAGGGTTTGGTACATTTCAGCATAGCCCATTTGGGGTCAGAAAAATAAGTGGACTATTCAGCACAGCCATTTTGGCATCAGACTGTTTTGACGTCACTGTCTTTGACCCCCCCAAAAAAAAAAAATGGATAAAAGATCCCTCTTGCTCATTGCATCAAAAATAAAAATGTATCCATCGTGTATCACTTTGTTTCTTCCATGTTTTGATAAAATATTTGCTTCCATTTTGGAATAAAAACGGCTTTGACGACTGAAAACTATGAAGCTGCGCTGAAGGAAATATAATATAAAAATATCTCCAACTATTCCTTTTCTTTAAATTGGATGAAGTACTAATTTGACTACTAAACAAGAGAGAGAGAGAGAGAGAAAAATATCTCCAACGAATCTTTTTCTTAAATTTAAAAATACCTACAACTACTCTTTTCTTGAAATATAAAAATGCCTACAACTACTCTTTTTCTTAAATTGGACTATTCGAGCATATAATAACAAAGTACTAATTTGACTACTAAATGAGAAAAAGAGAGCAAATTTAACTATAATGACAAAGTAGTAATCTGATGACTAATCATCCCTCTGCTGAAAAATATTTTTGTTGAATTGGCTATGCCAAATCAGCAACATCAAATGGGCTATGCCGGAACCACCCATTCCCACTAATACATACTAGTATCATTTAATATATATATTATATTGTTTTAATTTAACCCACCATAAAAATTCAGGATAATGAATTACTAAATACTAAACACTTCAAATACTTCATCATATGGATCAATTATAACAAATTTAGTACAGGTAATAAGGAAATTGAATATAGGCTGTACTAGAAGTAGTTTTGCACAATGCTAAGGGTTATTTTTTTTATGGCAAGGTTCACACTTTACTAGGCCCAGGGCCAATTGAGGTAGAGGGATATGTTTGGAGTCCATTTGTGTATATAAGAGTGGAAGATGACAGTTAACCTAACTTTGAACAGGTCAAGGTTCTAATGATCAGGGAAATATCCAATTGGGAATCAGTTCCATCGAGCAGTGGTTTGTGGGAAGAAGCTGCTCAAGTGGAATCCAAATATGAAGGGAATGTGGATGGTTTACTACTGTGTAAGTGGCATGGCGTGTTCTTGCTGAAAAGGTTAGCCTTGGTGGTAATATAGTTCATCTGAGAACTTTCCATGGAAGTAGCAGAAGAGTAGTAACATGTTGCTAGAAAACCAAGATATTAACCAAAAACTAAAATCATTCTTAAATAACCTCAAAAAAATGAGACTTTCATAAGAATGTCATGTATTGCACTAAATTTGTTCAAAAATATCTATGCTGTACACAACTTCTTTATGGTTAAAGGTGGCTTTCAGCAAACTAAGCCTGTAGGTCTTAGCAAGGACTATCCTTCTTTAAACATTGTCAACTGATGCTAAAGAATCACAAAGAAGTGTACCAAATAACAGAAACCAAATCACTTAACAACAGTAACAACTAAAATGGTTTAAAATTGCTGTTGTTCCCAGGTTCACCCAGACCCAAAGGAGGAGCACCTGTTAGGGTCCCAGCTCTAGGCAAATAGTGAAACCCCAAACTCAGGTCAAAACACTATGAAAGTATAAAAATACATTTTTATAGTAAACATACCAACAATACATTTTTGAAAAAAGAAAATATTACCAGCAATACATATTTGAAAAAGAAATTACTAATGCTCCCAAGAAAATAAAATTTTGACATTAAATGAACCATAAGAAGTTGACATGGTGCTAAATAAATAAAGAAACAAAAATGATTAGCACATGTAATTCAAAGAGAAAATAATGACATCATCAAGATATTGATGTTCATCATTACTTCAGACACATTGCCTAGTAGATAAAGACGTTGGTTAGATCCAGTGACTAGACCCAAAGTGTTGTGAATTCAGTACCAAGCCACAGCAGTGGTGAACCAAAATCTTGGAGAGTTAAAGGGAAATAACTGAGACATCTGGAAAAGGCATGGCACATGGAACTAGAACATTCTACCCCAGAGGACAAAATAAAGGGTTCGGTTCAAAATTCCAATCACCTGAAGAAGGCTAGAGTGTACAACAACCGAAATGTTGTGAATATGACAATGAAGATGAGGATAACAGTCTAAATAATGTAAACAATGCAAATAATCATAATACCTCATCTAAGAGATATAGACAGATAGAGAATGATTTTATAAATTTCTATTAAAAGTAATGTTAGCTGGTCAGTGAACAAATACTGAATGTTTGCTTATAAGGGATCAGTTATAGTATCATTACCATTTCTCCATGAACATTAGTTTAAACTGTCACATTCTTTAGTATCATTTGTATCATGTTCATTTCACAGGAAAACTTAGAAGTTTTCCAACATATGTATATTATATAAATCTTACTTATTATAAAATGCAGATTGTGTGTGTGTGTGTGTCTGTACGTTTATATATTGGATCGGATTTCCTACATTTTTCAACTGATTTCAACAAAACTTCACAGAACTACATAAAATTACATTGCGGTGGTTCTGACAGCGCCAAAAATTGGAAAAACACAATTGTTTTTGCAAAAAATCAATTTGAAAACACGATAAAACAATTCTGTCGCCAGAATGAAAGTGGGGAAACTCATATCGTGTTATACTTATTATAAAACCCAGGTTGTTTGTGTTTTTGTGTGTGTGTGTGTGTGTGTGTTTTCATTTATATATGGGATCAGATTTCCTACATTTTTCAACCGATTTCAACAAAACTTCACTTTTTTTGGCAGGTAGTGTTTCTTATTGTCTTACACACTTTTTTTTACACTCAGAATGCTTTAAAAATTCCATTTACAAGACAATTGTTTATAATAAAATTCTATTCAATCAGGAGACGCATAACGATTGAAAACAATGTTTTGTTTGAGTTTGGGTTTGACTAATTCATAAAAAAAAAAAAAAAAAAAACTAATTAAGTCATGCGTGTCCGTCAACCTTAAGCAATAATCTTTGTCAATTTTATTTTTCAGTCTTTATGATGATCAATACTTGATCTATCTCTTACTGTTACATCCCCGGGCAATTCCGGGCTCTACTGCTAGTAATATATATAAATTTCACTTTTCAAGATTATAATTTAAACTGATGCCAGGAGAATATGGGTATAAAAATTTTAAAATTCTGTTATAAAAATGCAACATTGCCTAGTTCAAGCAGTGCCAAGCATACAGCATGTTACAATAGATTTTCTTATTATACACTGAAAGTGAGACTAGACTGCTGTTAATTATTCAATAGTGGGTGAGTCTATTGTTATGGACTGAGCAACAAACAGAAAAAGTTAAGCTGTTCCTTATTAGATATAGTTATTATTGTTGCTAGTATTCTTGCTATTATTATTGTTGTTGCTGTTATAATTATTATTGTTATTTTCATTGTTACTTTTATTTACTTTTAAAGGCATTAATAAAAGGAGGAAAATCAGAAGAAAAGGCATCAAACTATGTTTTAGTGGAAGAAGTACAGACTGGTTGGGAGAGAAAAGACCAGGAGAAGCCATGCACACAACGGATTCTGGATATGTCTGAAAAGCTTCTGGCTTCGCAAAATAAATGGAAGGGTTCAGGGAAATTTATTTTGCGGAAAATGAGCGACGTATGTATTTACCAAAAGTTTTTATTATTTATTCATTCTTTCACAATGGAATTGTATCTACTGAAAAATATAATAGTGTAACCCATACTTGAAATATTTAATACCAGTTATCTCCCTTTGTCTCAGTTTCTTCATTGACTCCAGGAGCTGAAAAGAATTGGAAACAAGTGAAATATCTCCACTTTTCTTCAAAATCATTTAGCTCTTGAACTGTTTCTGTGGCTAAACATATCATCAAAAGAAAAAAAATAAAACTTATAATTAACCAAAAATTGACTACTCTTTACATAATTTTTTTAATTTAGTGAGTATGGAATTTAACTTTTGATTTATACTGTTTATTATAGGTCGCCGTCTACAGATATAAAACATCAACTTCATTTACAATGTGAATGAATATACGACAACATAAATACATGAAAATTTCAAATAAAACACAAAAATCTTCATATAAAAGAACACTTTCATAATATATATATATATATATATATATATATATTATATTTGAAATTCTTAATACAAAGTTGCATGTATTTAATTTCAAAAGACTTTGTACCAAAAACAATATGAATTTTTGTACTTGTCTGTTTAGTTTGCCACAAGCACTTTGTTACTTTGACTTCTAGGGGCTAAAGAAGCTGTTTGACTTTTCCGTTTAATGACGTCTTGTGCAGGTTTAGTCATGTCACATGACTGTTTTTAAATCTTGTGAATATTATAAATATTTTTTAAAGTTACTTTTGATTGGGTCAAGGGGAGTTAACTTTTTGTCTGTCGTTACCAGGTAAATTTACCTATTGAGCACTTTTTGGCAGAAGTTCCACCAATTTGAAAAATGTTAAATTCTCATAATTCCAAATATTTTTAAGTTGTATTATTATTATTATTATGAAAATAGAATTTATATAGTACTTCATTCGAGAAATTTCTCTCTTTCTCGATATATATATATATATATATATATATATATATATATATATATATAGTATAGTAGGGAGAGTTGGGCACCCTCTCTGAGAAAAGAGCACCATCACACCAGAAATTTGGAAATGGCATGCTGTACTGCTTAGTATTTATGTAAACATTTCAGAATGTTTGGGTCTAAATCTGAAGACAGTGCAGAGGATTCAGAAAGAGTTGGAAGTACAAGATATTTTTGTATCATTTTGGTAAATATATCTGTTAAAATGAGATGTCAGTGTTATTTTCAGTTTTGTATAATTTAGATGACTATTTATCCATTGCACCCTCTGTGTATACATACATACATACACACATTATATATATATATATATATATATATATATATTATGCTTTTAAATTCCTTAAGGAACATAGGGTCACAAGATATCATTACAGCTTCTATAACAAGCCAGTTTTTTTTTGTGTAAGTTGTTAGCCTACTGCACAACGCCCAATCTAGAGAATCAGGTTTTGAATTCACAGTTGGCCTTCTCCTACACCAGTTGCCACCCAAGGCTATAGAACTCCATCTGTCTTGCTATTTACCCATAGCTGGAGGGAGGATTCATACCTTTCCCAAGGCTATTAGCACATAAGTGAATGTAATGGATTCAACTGAAATTCGAATTCAGCTCTCCAATTCCTCAATGTGAGCCATTATCCATTACTCCACTGTACCTCTCATATATATATATATATATATATATAGAGAGAGAGAGAGAGAGATAATATGCTTTAAACCTCTCAACCACAAAGTATGCCAATGGTCAAGCAAAACTGAATAGTGCCTTTAAACACAGATTTTTCCATGACTCTCAAAATTTTTCTTTAATAAGATTTCTTGAATATTCAGGCCAGTAGATGAAAATAAATACATATATGGATTAATAAATAAATGTAAAATCTACTCAAATTTGGGTATCCACAAAAAATAAAGTTCAAGTTATTACTTAATCTGTCAGATTAATAAATAAAAATCCATCTCTTCCTTTAGAAAAATTACTTTGTTTATGTTAGGATACATCTAGGATATGTCTATTTTAAGAGTCAGAAAAAGATATGAATTTAAAGGCACTATTCAAATATATATATAAACTAAAAAAACCTCATAAGTCAGAACCTGTCTACCTAGGTTTGATCTCACAGATCATCAGAATACAGGCCTGTATTAACCTGATGTTCCATTAGGTGTAACCTAATTAGATAGATTCTGGCTCAATAGTTTTTTTTTTACTTTTTGTTCTATTTAGTGTATTGAGCTCTTTTAAATTTTATCTTAAGTTACTCTGTCAGTGTTTTTTCTTTTGGCTAGACTTTGCGGTGCTGATTGAATATTTTCAAAAGGCATGGATGTTTTTAGTCTTTTTTTTTTTATTGAATTTTTTTCCCTGACATCAGTTTGTTGAATATTTTTTTATTTACCAATTGTTATATGTTTTTTGTTCACACTGCCCAAGTATAGGTATTAAAATAAAATATGATATACATATGTATATATATATATATATATATATGTATGTGTATATGTGTATGTATATGTATATGTATATATATATGTATGTGTATATGTGTATGTATATATATATATATGTATGTATATATGTATTGTATACATATGTGTATATATGTATACATGTATATATGTATGTGTATATATATATATATGTATTTATGTATGTGTATATATATATATATATATATGTATATATATATATATATATATATATATATATATATATATATATATATATATATATATACAAATATAGATAACTATACTCGTTTCAAAAAACCCTCAAATTTTTGATTTGCCAATAATCAAATCAATCTCGTGAGGAAAAAAGTTTTTAAAAAAAGGAGCTAGAAGCATGAAAGTCTGTCGAAAAAAATCGCACAGATGCAGGTCTGAAGCCCAAAGAAAAAACCCCAATATGAGTAAACAACTAACTAACAAAAGAACTCAATACAACCATAGAGCAGACCTAGATAAACTTAGTTAGCCAGACAAACCTACCCAGGTTTCACCTAAGCGGATCGTCAGGGCTTTCCCTGACTAGGTTTATCTATCTATATATATATATATATATATATATATATAAAGAGACGATACTAAGATTAACACTGTTTCATTCTTAAGCATAATCTTCAGGTGATATGTGTTGAGTGGAAACTTGACTAGTCATTGGGGTATTATGGGTTGTTGGGTCAGATACCTCAGTTTATTGTATTATTCTAATGGTTATTGAGTTGATAGAAATGGCTATATTTTAAATTATTCGAATATTGCATATATTGCTTCTAGGTTTGCAGTGGCAAACAAAATTTTCACACGTAAACAACGGCTTGACCTGATGATTTCATATAAGCATAAAACAGAATGTTGACAGTGGATGTTGAATTCAATGTCCACTTTTATATTTACATATGCTCTATCCCCAATATTGAGCATTTTAACCCATAAATATAGCATAGCTTAAAACTATATTATATATATATATATATATATATATACATATATATATATATATATATTCCTCACTGCTAGCATGACTCTGAAACTCAGTAATTCTAGCAGTGAGGGATAATATATATATTTATTAATATATACTTAATAGCTCTGTTATATTACATTGAGCACTGTTTTATTAACACCAGCACTATATGAGTAAATAATAATAAACAAATTAACAAATCAATCCCACCAAAATAACCAATAGAATAGACTACAACAACCAATCCAAAAATTGAACATAAAAATAACTAAAACTACTATATAACATTAAAAAAATGTTAATACGTTACTCAAAAATCAAAAACCAAATAGAGTAAATAAAATATACAAAATAACAAATAAGTAAATAAGTAAAAAATAAATAAAAAATAATCCAAATAAATAAATAAACAAATTAACAAATTGCCCCCCACTAAAATAACTGTTAGAACTAATGAAAATAAGTAAAAACAAGTAACAATAATAAGTCCAAATAAATAAACTAAAAACTGACCCCCAGCCAAAATAACAGAATAGACTACAGCAAGCAATCTAAACATTGAACAAATAAATAGCTTTAATTATCTTCCCAGACCAAGACTATTAAATAAGTGACCTAAGCAAATCCTGCCCAATTTTTTTTTACTATGTTAATAAAACATCAAAAACCACAAAGAATAAATAATACAAAATGAAAATGAAAAACAAATAAATTAATCCAAACAAATAAATAAATAAACAAACAAGCCACTCCCATAAAAATAATGGCCAGAATAGATTACCCACAATGCACCACTGACCCATATATATGTAAATAGTCAAGGAAAAATCCAACATTCGCAGCCTGACGATTGCACCTGGCATGAAACTGCCTGTCGCCTCTGAGTGTTGACTTCAATGTTCGCTTTTATATTTATATATGCTCTATCTCTATTAAGCACTTTATCCCATAAATATACCACACAATAAAACATATTTCTTTTTATATATATATATATATATATATATATATGTTTAGGAATGGATTTTTATTTATTAAATATGTAATCGTCAGGCCATGATTGCATCTAGCATGAAACAGACTGTCGCCTCTAAGTGTTGACTTCTATGTTCACTTTTATATTTACACATGCTCTATCTTTGATATTGATATTGAGCACTTTATCCCATAAATATAGCACATCTTAAGACTATATTTCTTGATATATATATATATATATATATAACAGAGCATATAAATTACATAATGGAGAAATCCAAAATTACCTCATGACTATAGACCATTTCAACCAATATCAGTATGCTGGCCTTGTTCAACTCAAATGGTGGACAGTATCAGAACTTAAAATTTAATATTTAAAATAACAGTTGAAAGAATTGGTGCATAGCCAAACCATAACATATCAGACAACACAAAGACTGTCCAAGTGGTTGTAAGGGAAGGGCGGATGCTGTCTGGCTTAAATGAAAAATTCACTACACAGATTCAACCTAGATATAAACTTTAAAGTTTGTCATTTATTACCTATTTTGGGCCTGCTAAGAAAATATCAATCTTTGAGACATGTCTAGAGGGTATTTCTTTCCCATTTTTCCAACCCCAAAAGAATTTATAATTGCTCACTTTTAATACGATGAGATGAAACTCATTCATATTACTGTAAATGAGTGAAAATTGTTTTTCTAATATTTGCAATTAAAAGTGGAATGTAAGGAATTTTAGTTTTTAACCTAAAATTGTTGGAGCATTTTTTTTAATATTCAGTCACTGTATTGTGCATTAAAAATCAGAATTTCAGCATCATTTGAGAATACACTTCACAAGTTTTCAATTTTAAGGTAATAAATCAAAAGTTACCGTTTTCATGTTTTCAAGAGAATTTTATTTTGAATTCTCCTTATGAAACTTAATCAAAAGTCTATCAAAAGTTGGAAACTTAGAAAATAAATACCAAAGAATAACAGCACAAATTATGGATATTTTTCATAGTAAATACATTGAATGTGAAACTGATAATATTTCAGTTGGTTATAAAGGTGTATCAGAAATCTTACTTTAAATTTACTATTGATGCTTCAAATGTAATCAATCAATCTTAGGTGGCCATCACTTTATCTCATCTTTAAGTAGAGTCTAGTCTGTTATGTTAACTAGGAATGTAATGTTCACAAAAATTTTAAATCATTAGGATTTTTTATGTTTATTTCTATGAATTTGTATAAATTGTAAAAATTCTGGAATAATATATATATGTATTTTTTAATCTGTGTTATATAAGTTTCTCAGTTTCTTCTGCTTTTCACTGAGCAGGATCCAAGCAGTCGAGCATGGATGACAACAATGCTAACCAATGAACAAAAGGTGAGTTGAAAGGTCAACTTAATTTGGGTGAGGTTCTTTTCATTACCCTTTTGTAAAAATAGAATTATGAGGTTTATTCTCATGTAATCTTGTCTAGCTATAAACAAAAACTTAAAAAAGGACAATCGCTCCATACTTTCTTTTATAACACCTTTTCATTTTAGAGTGATATTTATATATATAAATTTTTATAATTTATTTATAATTTATAACTTATTTATTTTTTATAATTTATTATATTTTTATAATTTATAACTTATTTATTTTTTATATATACAGGATGTTGCAGCAAAATCCAACACTTGACAAAAAAGAAAACGAAATAGGCAATAAAAACAAAAGTTATATATGCAGAGTTTATTTAGCAACAGTTAGTTACATACTACATTATTTTTCAATGTAACCGCCAGCGGCGGTGACGACCATCTCAAGGCGTGCACGAAATGAGTCACATGCTTTGGTGACCATGTCCTTGTCCATAGCAGCAAACACCTGCAATATGGCAGCCTTCAGAAAGTCAACCATGTTGTTGGCGTGCTTGTTGCTCTTGGCCTCAATCACACTCCAGAAAAAATAGTCAAGGGGGTTGCAGTTGTGTGAGGAGGGTAGTCACAAGTCTGGCCACCAGTGGTGAGGAACATTGTTGAACAGCCACACCTTGTTCATCTTGGCCTTGTGTGCAGTAGCAGAGTCCTGCTGGAAGATATAGGGGTATCTGGCGGTGATCTCATCCATCAAGGGCTTCATTACACTCCTCAGCACCTCCTGGTAGGTCTCAGTGGTGACTCTCAGGCCCTTTTGATAGAAGAACGGAGGCATGACGTCCCCCTTGCTGGAGATGACCCGTGCTTGAGCTTGTTCAGCAAAGCTGCTGCCTTGATCTTCCCCAACTCCTTGGAGGCATTTATGATGAGCATGCAGTGAAACTTGTGGTAGGATGAGTAACCAATGTCCTTCTTGATCGTTCGGCAGATCATCAACTTGTGACAGCTCATGTCGGCAGTGATTTTGTCATAGCTCTGGCTTCCATCATTGTTGACTGTCTCCTTGATGGCTGTGACGAACTTGTCAGTCCTAACAGCTGAAGAACGAATGTTGTGGGCCTTTTGTTTGGCAATAAACTTGTCCTTGTCCTCACATGCCTTCCACTTCCTCCAAATGCCTATGTCCATGGTCCTCTTGAACCCCAACCAGGCCATCACTTCCACAGGCTTCTTCCTAACATGAAAAGAAGCTACTACCGCTGCTCTGCACTCATATTCCATCCGGGAAAAGAGTAGAGAGAAAAACGTTAGTTAGTCGTCAAACTGACGGGTATCTGCATTTGCAACTTTTGTTTTTATTGCCTATTTTTTTTTCTTTTTGTCAAGTGTCGGATTTTGCTGCAACACCCTGTATAAAAGATAGTGGTTCAGAATGAGAAATCTGAGAGCCAATTTTAAATTCCATTCACTTACATGCAAATACCCTTGGGAAAGGTATGACTTCATCTTCTCTCATAGAAAGAAATGGTAAAATATTGTAGGAAATCTTATTCTAGTCAGTCATGAATCAAAAAAGATAAGATCGGTCAAACATGCAATCGCATTTGACTAGTGACCTTGTGGTGAACCCAAATGTAAAATAAAATATGAAAATTAAATATCTGTCTATATCTCTGAGATCAGTTATTGTGATTATTTACATTATTTATATTATTCGGACTGTTATCCTCATCTTCATTTCCATATTCACAATGTTTTGGCTGTTGTATACTCTGGCCTTCTTCTCAAGGACACATGGTTCAATGGATAGAGATGTTGGTTAGATCCAGTGACTAGACCCAAAAAGTTGTGAGTTCAATACCAGGCTACAGCAGTGGTGAATCAAAACCTTGGAGATTTGAGTTAAAGGGAAATAACTGAGACATCCAGAAAGGGCATGGTACGTGGCATGTGGAACAAGAACAGTCTACCCTGGTGAATGAAATAAAGGGTTCAGTTCGAAATTCCAATCACCTGAAGAAGGCCAGAATGTACGACTGCTGAAATATTGTGAATATGGAAATGACAATGAGGATAATAGTCCAAAAAATAATAATGAAAATAAAATATATAAACAAGAAAAAAGACTTAAGATCAAAAGAAGGTATTTACGCTTTCCTTTAAAACCCTTATTTCTTTTTTCTATATATATCGCTCGCTCTCTCTCTCTCTCTCTCTCCCTCTCTCTCTCTTTCTCTCTCAACTAATGAGAAAGCAACCCTCAAATATAAAGAGGGAGAAGAAGAAAAGACTGAACCCAGCCAAAAAAGTTTTTAGGACCAGAGTTTACTTATCTGTGACAATAAATCTACCAAAATAAAAGAGGATCCATGAAAAAAAATGAAAAAGAAACGAACACCAGGAAATAAAAGAATTTTGGCTAATCAAAATAAATTAACACAAAGAAACTTTTCATGTTAGCCAAAACCAAGCTTCATGCTAGTAGTCTGGGAGTCTTGTTGAAAAGGATATAGACAGACAGTTGAGAGGCAAAAGAAGAGAACATTTGTAACATTTGTCTCTTAGCACTCATAACCAATATTTGAGGTAAGAAAACTCCAGACAATTCCTTTTTTTATGCTACTAAATTATCTGTTGTGTGTAGGGGGCAGTCGGCAGAAGTAGTACTTTTGTTGCTCAGCTGCTGAACCTTATTGTTAAGGTGGACAGGTAACACTGGTCTTCACCCATCCCCCAAAATCTCTTATGTGTTGGCTCCATGCACCACACTCCTGTAAACAACATCAGTAGGCAAGGCTAAACTATGTGAAAAGTCAGTGTTTGCACTACTAGGTGGATGATCTGCACAAGCAGACAATGGCTGGCTAATGGATTCAACGACCAAGTGCACAGACCAAAGGCGATCTGCATCATATCAGTGGTTGTGGCTGTCGACCAAGGACTTGGAGAGAAGTTATCCACCAAGTTATCTGTAAGCCTACCCAAAGGATTATGAAGCAAGAGAAGCAAAATATAACTATGCCAGATCAGTCAAGGCCTGGATTAACAATGACAGAGCATCCTATTGATGTAGACTGTTGTGGAAAAGAGTGTGGCTTCTATATTCGGATCCGCCCTAAGTTTACAAAAGTCAAGGAGATAATAATGATGATGAAATTATCTGTACACACATTAGACACATAATATAAAAGGCATATAAGAAAGACTGTATACAATTTACTCATTCTTTATCTTATCAATTTGTTGGATTCTGATCCATATTTGGTTCTCAACTCACAATTTATTCACTATTATTATTTTTTATGTCTCTAACAACCATTGTCACCCATATAATAAATAATACTAATTTTTACATTTCCACATTTTGCTGTTCCTCATTTTCCACACATATTTTTGTATGTATAAATGTTATAGGGTTTCTAATTATTTACCTGACGTTATAAATCCCTGACAATCTTTTCTTTGCTTTTTTTTCATTTTCCTTCAAGACAAGAATTTTCAAATTTTCCCATACAGAGATTACTTCATAGTTTCTCTTACATATATTCTAATCAATACTCTTGTGCTTTACAACTGTTATGAAGTAAAACTTAAGAACTTGTTATTTTGGAGTTGACTGTAGACAACTGGAATCATGGATAAAGGGAAGAATATTGTGCCTTGTGTCTCTTCTATGAAAAATATAAACCATTTCTTATAGCATAGAGCAGACACAAAAAGGTCTAACTAGTTTTAAATATTCTCTTCTCTAGAATATGAAAAAACAATGCTCTACAAAATTTTCAACCTTTTGATTAGGCTGATTAATTTAATGACATATCAACCTTTATTGGGCTATTTAATGTCTGATAAAACAAAAATGACATTGAATAAACAGATGAGCAGAATTATGTCTGGTTCGCGCCTAAGTCAAATGGTAGATTTGATCTGGATTGAACTTCAATTGTAGTTCCACAAGCAAGAAGTGTGATAGAAAAAAACTGTTAGCACAGAACATACAGGTACATCCAGCCATTTCAACTAAGTTTATTATTATGTTTAAAAATATAGGAAATTGTTCAGATCTGCAATAACTGTTGTTGGGTAATTGAATGACAAAGTATAAAAAATTCTTTGTAACACATTTCATCTTCAAAAAAGACTTCATGGAATTATATATATATATACATAGGGAGAGGGGGGGAGATATAAATCTAAACATCAGTTATAATTATACCCTGAAGATATAAGAATGTTAAATTTTGAAATTTCTGGTGCCCAATGTGTCTCAACACACAGCTCAGCTGATTACATTCAGTTTCCCAATGATTTTGCCATTTGTTTTCTTGTCCTTTTTTTCTTCTATCTTGTTTTTTGAATGAGAATGAACTTTCAGTCTTTTTTGTTTATTCATTTTTGTGTTCTTTCAGAAAAAGTTAGACTCAACAGATGAAGAGTCATCAGTATGGGACTCTGAAGAAAACATGTTTTTAGTTTGTGTCTATAATGTATCTCCTGACCAACCTTACACTGTGTTCAAAGCCCCCGTGTCCAGTACAGCCCAGGACATAATAACACAGGTGAGATATATCTTCACTATCATACACTATGCACAATGTCTATCACCAAAATTCTTCAGTTATAGAATGGTGTTGCAAAATAACATGACCAAACAATGCTTTTTATCATAGCTCAAAGATGATAGTATTTAATTTATAAATATATAATTACTTTGAATATTGTTGAATTCTCCACTACATAATCAAAACTAAATATTGATCCCAAACCTATTTCTTAAATTGAATTCTAGAGTGTCAAAATTCTAGCCAATCAAAAATCAGTACAGGAAAAACTTATCTAGATTCTATCTGGTTACCCCCACCTTGTCTGCCAAGACAGCTACTAGGTGGCACTGTGCAGGAGTATAAAAGTACAAAACAAATAAACATTTTTTGTTAGTTCTAATCTTAGAAATGACTATTAAAAACATCCCCCTCTCCAAATTTATAGACAAATCATACAGATGCATGCTGGGATTTATTCCTATCCAATAAAATTAACCACTTCTCAGTCTCATCCACCATATTTTTGTTATTTCTTACCTTGAAGTCAGAATGCTATAACCACTTGACTGTATCCCTTTTGTGTGTGAACACAATTCTTGCTGTGAGCTTTTTACCTTGCTTTTTGATTTGTATATATATTATTTATTTAGTAATATTTTTCCCTGTCCTTTTTCTTCCTTTTCTTATTTCTTATTGAGAACTTCATCAATTTCATTTGTTGAGCATTTTGCCAATTTCACTTACCCATGGACAATTACTCTACACTTTTCCTCTCTTTTGTTCCAAAATGTAGTATTGTCATCAAAACCTTGTCCTTGGTATGAAAAATCTTTTTCAGTCAACAACTGAACTTTACATCTCACCCACACATAATTCCTAACAACAAAGCCTATATAATATTTTTATTCCTTTTCATCCATTTGTGCACTGAAAAGTATGTTTGCTTGTATTGTTATTAATTATATAATAATAAAGTATGTAAAATTCCTGTACGTGTCGAAATTTGTTCCTTTTGAAAATTCTGTATTCAATTTCCACAAAGGTTCTCAAACTCAGACTCATCCATTACAAACTGTAACTTCCGCACAGTTACAACTGCTATATGGATGTCATTTTCTAAGCGTATCTTAGATGTGACACAAGGCCAAAAGTATGGGGCACCCAATGAAGATCAAACTCACTATTCAGTTGTAATTGATCTAGTGAGACATGGTGGAGTAATGGATAGTGGCTTGTATTGAGGAATCAGAGAGCCAAGTTAGAATTCTAGTTGAATCCATTACATTCACTTACGTACTAATACTCTTGAGAAATGTATGAATCATCTTCATCTCCCCCCAGCTATGGGAAAACAGTAGGACAAACTGGGAGTTATATAGCCTTGGATGGCAACTGGTCTACAGCAGGAAGAAATGGCATCCTACTGCAGGAAAAAATCTGCCTTGTCAGTCATGTATCGAAAGATACATGATCACCTAAGTGTGTATCATGCATGGTACATAACTAACTGACTGAGACGAGCTTGCTAATCACGACATCATTTCGAGTTGCCCTCTCATATGGATGTCATGCATGGCACCCAAATCATTTAGAAATGTCTAATCTATTATCTGTATACAAGTGTTTTCTCAGATCAGTGATTAAAAATGACTTCAAAGGAATGAATCCTCTTGGCCTTAAAAAAAATAGTTCTGTATCAGATGCTATAGGCTGGCACTAGAAAATCACTAAAAGCTTTATGATATAACAAAAAGCACATTACCTGAAGATTTTCAACAATAACAAAAAAATGGATAAAATATAACTAGAAGAGAAAATAATGATATAATCAATGGTGTCAACTTTTCACAGTACCATAAACAAAAGGTGGGTAAGGAAACTCCCGTCAAAACTAGAAAGAGCAATAACAGTGGACTTGAAAAATCTAATTTCCTGAAAAACTCTTTTGAGAAAAATATTTTATGAATTTCAAGTGACAGTAATTCTAACTCCTCAGTCAATGATTGCCAAATATTTCCTGTATGGAAATCGCTAATTTCACCATTATCATTTCCTAGTCAATCTGTTTTCACTTTGATGAGTTAGCTTTAGAATCCTCTTTATAGTTATAAAAGTATTCTATAATTAACAGCTATATATTTTTTCCATCACTCACAACACAGACATTTCTGCCAATTGCATTTTAGAATTTTTTATCTTCCCGTTACATGTCACCCTGGCCTATTTGTGAACTCTGTCATAAACACTATTTGAATTGTTATCCAAATACCATCGACAATATATTTACAAATAACAAAAAATATACTTATTTCTCATCAAATATATTCTATTTAATTTCATATTTGTGACTTACTTTTATATCCCCTCAAAAATTAAATGCAGATTTTATGTATTTTAAGCAAAGATTGGTATTATGTTGTTTTGGTGGCTGCTGCTGATTGTTGCTGGCCTCGTTTTGACAGTGAAAGCATTTACTGTTAATTCTCTTTAGAATAAAGAGAAGGTTGGGTTACAGCTGAAAATAAATGAGAGAATTAAAAGGGTCAAAAAAATTCTTAAAAAAGAGTACGGACAATTATTCATTTCAAAAATGAAATACTGAATTATAAAAAAAACATTAATTGTATAAAAGTCATCGCATTTCAGTGCCAATAGTCAAAAAGTGTCTACACGGCCTTGTGAGTGATGAATTATTTTCCACCCTACAACTCCTTCCCCACAGTGAAAACATTGAAAGTTTGTCACTACTCTGTCGCTATTTCCATGGAAAGTGCTCAGATGAACTACATTATATAGTTCTATCAGTTTTAAATGTCACAGCTAAGACATGCTTTGCCATACATAATGTAGCAAACTATCCTCATTCCTTTTGTATTCTACTAGTAAAATGTAATTTCCACTCAAATAGGTTCTTCCCACAAACTGCTACTTTGTGGAACTGACACTCAATCTTCATCATCATCTTTCGACCTCCCTATGGTTAGTCGGAACTCCATTGACAATCCCTTTCTACACTGTTTGGTCCTGTATTGCTGACCCCACAACCCCCAATGTCCAACCTGTTGAAGAGATAGATCTATAGATCATCGTCCTTCGACCTCCCTATGGTTGATCGGAACTCAATTGACAATCCCTTTCTACACTGTTCAGTCCTGTATT
Organism: Acanthosepion pharaonis; assembly: GCA_903632075.3. Classification (NCBI taxonomy): domain Eukaryota; kingdom Metazoa; phylum Mollusca; class Cephalopoda; order Sepiida; family Sepiidae; genus Acanthosepion; species Acanthosepion pharaonis. The sequence goes on from CAHIKZ030000170.1 coordinate 997,579, forward strand.
ACTGTCCCCAGATTCCCAATGTCCAACTTTGTGTCCTGAGCTATGATATCTAAGAAAATCAATTTTCATGAGAAGACACTACCAGAAGGATGCCATAGGAGTAAGGATGAGATGATTTCCCTGTCCGCTCAGTGGCAGTGGCCGGCAAACTGTAATCGTTTTTATTTGAGCTTAAGAGAGATTAGTTTCAGTTCTCCGTATATTGTGTTAAGTGTTGCATAGGATTTCCAACTGATGTTCTGAATTTTTCTAACTAGATTTGTATATGTTCCATCCAGTCATCTTTCAAGATGAACAGTCAATGTCCAAGTTTCTGATCCATAGAGTAAGACTGGTTCAATCAATGTTTGAAAGATTTGGTCTTTTAAGGAGGATGGAAGATTAGAGTATCAAATCTTGTGAAGTTTGTTACATGCAACCCATTCAAGAGCTTAACCTGTTTAAGTCTAAGGATAACTACTATTTTCCTATATATCCTCATAAGCCGTGCCTCTTACTCTGCAACTCTCTGTCTTGAGTGGCTCTTGGGCTTTGTACAGAGTGAAAATTATTATTAAAAATATGCTCAGGATAGCTATATTTATTTTATTTCTCTTAGAATCCCTTCGTATCTACATTTTTACTATAACATATTTATTTTATATTCTAGGCAAAAATTAATCTTTTTCTATGAATGTACCTTTTTTAAATACTGTCTGTTTTATATTTTAGGCAATGATGAAGGCTCGTCGCATTAATGTGTGTGATCCAAGAGATTATGTATTAGTTCAAGAACTTGAAATAGTGCTGGCATCTGATGGTCCTGGAGGACAGAGGAACAGCCGTACAATACATAAGAGTGAAAGACATGTCCTCAGTAATGAAGACAATGTTTATAACACACAGAATGAATGGAAGTCATTTGGTAAATTCATTCTTGTCCATAAAGACCACTTGGAAGACGAATTGGATTTGGGGGTAAGTTGACAAAATTACATACTTGCAAATAAATTTCATCCTTGTGTTTCTCTTACAGGTCAATAATCTAGTGGACTAAAGTATTTGTTCATGCATTCAATCCCAGTGTTATTTAGTACAGATTTAGACAGTGTAAAAGAGTGAGCAATAACTAAGAAGTACTAAATAGGAACAAGACAAGATCCCTAAAAATGGTCAGTGGAATGAGAACTGTTGTGGACACCATTACAAGTGTACAAAATATGGATCTAGTTTCTAATAGCAGGCTACAACAAAGAGGGAATGAGAATTAAATAACATTAAATATCAAATATATATATATATATATAAATAACATGTAGTTGTGGCCAAAAGGAGGCTCTATACATTTTAACCTATCGACAGTCAGTAGTAAAAAAGAGAGTTTCTGAATTGTCCACCAAGGTGAAAACAAGGTAGGCTGTCATTGACTCATCTATTGACCAATCAAAGGACTTGTTACATTCTGGTTACAGCAATGCTCTTAAAGAGACCTCTGAATTGGCCACTTACTTTATTTTCTTATGAGAGGCTGTTACAGAATAATCTGTCTCTGTAAATTATATAAAGGATTAATTTTAAAATTTCCTGTAGGTTACCCAGATCGATATACAACTGAAGTCAGTCTCTCTGTCACAATCTTTTTTTAACTTTAAAATAGTAAAATTACAAGATTGTCTTAAACTTTTCTCAATGATGGTAGGGTGAGAAATAACTAAGCAGTACTAAATAAGACCAAGATAAACTTAGACATGAGAAGTAGAGCAAGAACAATCTACCACCATAAATTAAATAAAGAGGTTCCGTTTCTAATTCTCTTTGGTGGAAACAGACATATAAATAGATTAAATAAATGGGCTCAGTTTCTAATTCTCTTTGGCTATTGATTGGTGGAAACAGACATATAAATAGATTAAATAAATGGGCTCAGTTTCTAATTCTCTTTGCCTATTGATTGGTGGAAACAGACATATAAATAGATTAAATAAATGGGCTCAGTTTCTAATTCTCTTTGGCTATTGATTGGTGGAAACAATAACTGAGGGTTTCTAAATAACTGGATGTGATATCCCTAGACATGTTCCATGTAATCAGAACAAATGAAACTCATGGATTAAATAAAGGGTTTGATTGATTGGTTACTTGCTTGGTTGATTTTCTTTAGTGGCATATCAACTACTATGTGTTATTTAATACCAGAATCTAAAAATTTTGTGCATAATTTTATACATTCAGTATAAAAGGTATGATTTTAAATATATAGATTGTAAATTATTGTATTGCTGATAATTTCACTTCAAAAATGTAATGTTGGTAATTTTTTTATAAAAAATGTATACTGGTAATTTTACAATAAAAATGTATTACTTGTCATTTTGCTATAAAAATGTATTGCTGGTCATTTTGCTATGAAAATGTATTGCTGGTCATTTTGCTATAAAAATGTACTATTGGTTTGTGTTTGGTGATTCACTATTTGCCCATAACTGGGAACCTAACAGGTGCTGCCACCCTGGGTTAGGGTAGACCTGGGAACAACAGCAATTAAGTGATGGTTGCATGCTTCTCAAAACCTCCAATCTCCTGATCCTTGCTGACAGATGTAGTTTATCATCATACCCAGGACAAATAAAGGGTTTGGAGATTCACTTAAGATTACTTGGATTGAGAGACATATGAAGAAGGTGAGAAGTCACAAGAGCTGAAATCTTAGGTATATATTTTGGAATATATATTTCTTAGAAAAGTGCAATAATAACATACAAAAGTATAACTTGTTTCTTCTATAAATTTTTACAAGTTCTTAATGAAGAAATCATAAAATATTTGAAGGAATATTTTACTTTGAATAGAATGCATTTAAAAATGTAAAATTTTGTTCAGTAAGGAAATAACACAACATTGAAAGCCCTTCATTTTCCAACAGGAGAAAAACTTACAGAACTCTGTTCTTATTTTTGTCTGAATTTCTGGAATTAAGAGTTAGCATTATTGATTCTCGTACTATTGATCTCATCATTGTTATTATCCCAATGTTTCAGCCATTGTGCCCTCCAGCCTCCATCAGGTGCTTGTCAATCCAGGTAACATTTAGAGAATTTTAACTGAACCCTTTATTTAATCTACATGAGTATATTGTTCTCATTCCAGCGACCATGTAGGGGGATATATTGTAGGTTGTATACATGTATATATTGTCTTTTTTATATATATGTATATATTGTATATATATATATATATATTGTATATATGTATATATTGTATATATGTATATATTATCTTTTTCTTAACAGAGCTAAATAAGAAACAAATAAAAAAATTTCCAAATATGGCCCTCAAAATGAGAACAATCTACCTCCAAAGATTAAATAAAGAGTAAAATAAAAATTCTCTGATGATGACTGGAAGGTACAATGGCCGAAATGCTGTAATACTAACCCCAAAATTGAGGACAATAGTCCACATATAAATAATGTAGATATCTTATTGTTGCAGCAATATTTTAAATAATTTTTATTTCTATGATTGCAACTCTATTTGAATGTTTATATAATTATTTTCTTATAGAAAAAAATAAGTGAATTTTTCTTGTAAATATTGGCCTTTGCATATTCCTATTTAAAATGAATTTGTTTAATAATGAAATGCTTGCTTTTAATTCCATCCTTTTCTGTATACTTTCATTTTAATCTATTCTAGTTAATAACTGTTCATTGATTTATATACTAACATATTGTATATAATTTCTTTATTCTATTTCAAATTACAATTTTCTCTTACTAAGGAAGTAATACTAAAGTACTGCAGTCAAAGTGAACAAACCTGTTCTTGTTTTTTTCTTACACATTTATTCCTAAATAAATTGTGTTTATTTATTTTTGCACATTAGTGCAGTGATTCCCAACCTTTTTTGCTTCATCGCCCACTTTCACATGGAAAAATTTTCCAATGCTCAGCTGTACGATAAATAATCAAAAGTATACCAAAATTGTTTGGTAGTAGTTTGTTACTGGTTCATAAACTGACTTTATGATGTAGTAAAACAAATACTAAAGGGAAGTAACAAATAGCATTGACTTATGTGGCAGCTGCTGCTACCATATTAATGAACAAACAAAAACAAACTTGCTCATTGAAAATTATAAATATAATTTTAAAATTAAAAATAATATACACTACTAGCAACTAAAAACAAATTTGGTGAATATTTTTTGTTGTTCTTGGTTCTTCTGATTTATATCCAAAAAAAATGTTATATCATCTGAAGAATCATTTGAATGTTAATGACTTTTCTAATAACTACAAAAAATACCAAAATATTACTTCTTCACAGTGATATTTATGCCTCATCTAGGAATGTGACCCAATTAGCCTCCTTTCCTTTTTTATTCAGGTTCTTTCTATATCCCCTTTAAATATTTTTGTGGGTAGCATAGGTTGAAATACCTTTTAATACTCAAAATCCTTTATCACACACCAAAATTTCCAGCCACCTACAATAGATGAAATCGTTCAGGTTGGGAAACCTGCATTAGATGGTAGTACATCACATCTATTTCTTTCCAATATATTTTATATCCAACTAAAATATTTATTGAATTATGAATGCCAACATTCATGAGTCAAACTGAAGCAAAGATGTAAGGTATGTCATAAAGGCAACTGATTGATTTATTTATTTTTTAAGACTTATCAACCTTTCATGGGTTATTTAAAGCCAAAACATATTTTGGATTGTAGGAGGTTGCTTACAGTACAAGCTGTCCCTCATCTAAGTACTGACCAGGCTTGATACTGCTTAACTTTGGTGATCAACTGATAATTGGTATTTTCAGCATGATTTGACCATATGCTATTAAAGAAGAATAGATTTAAAGAATAGAGAAAGAAAATATCTTAAGTAATAAATGGCCACACATGTTTACGGAAATATATCATATTTCTGGAGTACAATATATTTGATAGGATCAAATAGCTACAGATCCCATTACTGAAGTACAATATTTTAGATGCGCACAAATAGCTACAAATCCCATTTCTGAAGTACAATATTTTTGATGGGATCAAATAGCAACAAATCCCATTTCGGAAGTGCATATTTTAGATGGATACAATATTTTTATGAAGGGATTTCAAATAGCACAAATAGCTACAAATCCCATTTCTGAAGTACAATATTTTTGATGGGATCAAATAGCAACAAATCCCATTTCTGAAGTACAATATTTTTGTTGGGATCAAATAGCAACAAATCCCATTTCTGAAGTACAATATTTTGTTGATCAAATACAAATATTTCTACAAATTTTGATTTAGCTGAAGTACAATATTTTTGTTGGGATCAAATAGCAACAAATCCCATTTCTGAAGTACAATATTTTGATGGGATCAAATAGCTATAAATGCGATTTCTGAAGTACAATATTTTTGATGGGATCAAATAGCAACAAATCCCATTTCGGAAGTACAATATTTTTGATGGGATCAAATAGCAATAAATCCTAAGCATAATAATTTTTTCGATTTGCAATATTTTTAGATGGGATCAAATAGCTACAAATCTCATTTATGAAGTACTATATATCTGATAGGATCAAATAGCTATAAATCCTGTTTCTGAAGTACAATATATTTGATGGAATCAAATAGCTACAAATCCCAACTCACTGATTGGCATTGGACATCATGCAAAAGAAAAATAAAAGCATATAGCGTTGTGTGCCTTTTCATTCATTTGTGAATTAACAAATTATCAGTTAGCAAGAAGGTGAGGGATAATTTCTAAAAAGTATTTTCTCCCTCCAAAATTATTTAGGGAATTTTCCACGGAAAGTGTTCAAATTGTTATATTCCAAGCCAAATTTTATTGCATATCATAAACCCTTCTTCGCGGTCAGAAACTAGAGTAGCCAGCAGGTCATCTTGAGTTCACTGACTGGCAGACATAATGGCAAGCAGTCATGGGATAAGCTGTTAAGCTTTTTTCAAACAATTGGAAAGCACTGCAAGCGAAGGATGTGGATGCCTTCTCAATCCACCGCAGTGATATAAATACAATCCTGCATGCCATAAAAAGGGCATTCTCATCAGTGACTCATTGTCTCGCAAGAACATATTCCCTTGACAGTCAGACTGACCTACCACCCATCACTACTACTTCCAGACTTCTCACACACACATATATATATATATATATATATATATATATATATATATATATATATTTAAAAAAAAAACAGACCACTTTAAAGCTCCATTGTAATAGTTTATTTCACCAGAGACCTTTTTTAAAGGACGCTGGATCATCAGACATCACTTCCAAAAGGTGAAACAGAAAATGAAATGAAAATAAAATATATATATATATATATATATATATATATATACACCAAGTATAGGATTAGTGTATACAGAATAAATTCCAGTAACCAACAAATACTATTCTTAAAAAGAGTGCTCAATACAGAGTAGAGCAAATATAATCATTTATTGGAAAATTATAACAAAAATGTTATAAAGAATCACTATAAAAATGGCTATTTTGTTTAAAAGACTTCTGGTGAAGTCTTGAAACAAAATGGCTATTTTTAGTGATTTTATAACATTTTTATGTTAGAATTTTCAAATAAATGATTATATATATATATATATATATATATATATATATATATATATATATATATATATAAATTGTGTATGTGTGTGTGTATGTCCCTGTTCCCAGAAACTATTACACATGATGTCACATTAGACTATTTCAAACTTCCAGATTCCCAAAGAATACCAGAATGGAGACAAAGGAAATCTACCTGCCACTCAGACACCAAATTGGTTCTTGAAAATGGCTGTGATAGTCAAAATTACTTAAACAAAACAATAACAAAATATGAATTTTGGACAGTTTATTCACAATTTCAAATGCAATAATCAACACCTTATTCAAAAGTTTTGAATATATAATAAAAAATTAAATTGGACAAACCATGTCAGTTATTTTTAACCAAACTTGTTTGCGTATATATATATATATAGAGAGAGAGACAGACAGACAGAGAGAGACAGCAGACAAGCAAATGATGATTGGCCAATGCAAGTCTCATTGCCATTATGAAAGAAAGATCTACTGCCTGATTATTAATGCATTTTCTGTTATTAAAATCACATCGTGGAGCGAATTATGCAGAGAGGTGACCTGTTAACAGGTCAGGGTACCTGGCAGAACAGATCTGATGTTACAATACCTGAAATTCATAATGAAGAGAGGATAACATCGCTGATAACCTCTAACGTCATATTTTATAAAGGTATTTTAAAAATATATAATCTTACTAAATTAAATAAGCTCCATATATATATATATAGAGAAAGAGTTTTTTAATTTAATAATATTAATTACAGTATCAGAAATAATTACTGTTATTTGATATATATCTGTTAACTGAATACTTTTTCTTTTATAATGTCATGTACCTTCAGGCAGTGGACAATCATGGTTTTTCACAACTTCCCATCCCTTGTAGCTCTTAGCAATGGTTGTCTCTTTGCCATCCCTCCCACCCCTGTTCTACCATCCATTCATACTAATTTATCAGGTACGTGGACTGCTGCCTTCTTTTCCCTTTGGCCTTCAGTATGTCATTTGAGTGTCAAATTTTCCAAACCATCCTTCCTCATTATATGTCCAAACAATTTCAATTGTCTCTTTCTGATTCTGTGTATAAGTTCACTTTTTGTTTCTTTTTTTCTTAAGACTACTTTGTGGCTTGCACCATCTATCCATGGAATTCTCAGCATTCTTCTGTAGAATTTTGGAGTCTAGCAGAAATTAACATCTGAATGTCACACTTATTTCCATAGCCAAAAATAGACATTACATTAGGCTACTATAGAACTAATGAGAATCTCTCATTGGATCATAAAAAAATGCAAGAAGCCTCCTTTTCTTTTCTTTTTTTTTTTTTTTCCTCTTTCTGGGCATTGGTTGACCACTGTAGGAAGACATCACATGGATGTCTTCCAAAATACAGCTTTCACAGCCAGGAGACATTTGATCATACTGAAAAGAGAAATGGAAACTATTAAACATTTCATGCACAAACTACATTTCTACATTTCTTTCTTATTATTTGCTTGTTATAAATTGCTTTATGTGTAACACCCAAAGAATGGTTCAGTCCTATTTACTGGTTGTATCCCATCTTGTATGATTTGCCTTTCCCTCTAAATCTGCTTTCTATGACTACTAGGAATTTTGTGGGGGCAACAGACAGTAACATCACTTGTTACTTTCAGGCAACATGACCATGTGTCTTTGAATGTAGTTTAGGGATTTACCTTTAAAAGTTTCAGCTAAGAAAAGGATAAATCCCACAACAAATGGTGATCCTGATATGATATTCTCATAGTATTCTCACCATGCTTCTGTAGAATCACAGTGAGTAAATAAATGGCAAAACAAGAACCACAATGACAAAGAGAGGTCGTAAAGAGAAAAGAGTTACTTAGAGCAACAAAAGACAGGAAATTATGGAGAGCCATGATCAACCACAACAAGAATTAAAATATGTTTGAATCATTGTGATAAAAACAACAAAGATGAGAGTAATAGCCTGAATAGCATCCTTGTACAAATTAATGGAAACAATCGCTTTAGTTTCCTTTCTTTCTCCATATGGTCAGTTTTAGACCCACTGGAGTGATAGTGTAATCGATTTTTATTTTTCCTCAATTTAGGTCATCTGCAGTGGTGTGCAGTAATATGAATCCATTTTCAGGGTGTATGATGAAATTTGTTTGGCCTTGAAAAATATTGCATCATCCATGATTGCATCAGATTTTAATCACACCCAGACACTATTGTCTCAACTGTCAATTATTTGTCCTACAGCCATTATCTGTGATGGACATTACTCCAAGGAAGCATATGAAAATTTTAACTCTGCATGAACACACTGACAAGCCTTACCAGTGAGCAGATCAAAGTACTATAGACTGGCCCAGAAAATCTCCTAATTTAAATTCAATCAAGAATCTGTGGTCAATCTGCAAGGAACAACTTCATGGAATGGACATACAAAGTACTAACACGTGCACTGGTTCATGTTTCATTGGAAAAATACAAAAAAAGTAAATAATAACTGTTTTATTCATTTTGTTTTAATTAATTTACACAAGGGTGTATATAATGATATATTTCTATTGAAAACACAGCATTTTCTTTGTTTAATAAATGTTTTCATTATAAACATTTAATATGTCAAAGCAGTAGTTATTAATTTCACATTGGATTACTATAATTAATTATTAATTTCATATTGGATTACTATAATTGTTCTGTGTTTCTCTAAAAACTTTTAGAGATGAATTTAAAAGCAAATCAGGTAAGTATTGTTTGATAGCTTGACAATTGCAATTGACATGATAGGGCAGACACAAGAAAGTAGCTCCATAAACTTTCATTGAAATGTTCATCGCTCTCCACAATGACCTGTCCTTTGTAGCTCTTAATAAATTTTCTTTTTGCTATCTCTCCTAAATCCTGTTCTATCTATTTACACAAGCTCACTAGATAGGTTATATGTTGTTTTCAACTGTCCCTCCTGCCTTCAGTCTGTCCTGTAAGTATCAAATTTTCTAAGCCTTCTTTCCTCATTATGTGACCTAGAAATTTCTGCTGTCTCTTTCATGTATTTTTAATCCTTAATTCAGGACAAAAAGAAAAAAGCAACAACTTACATGGGGTCACTCTCTCGAGGTACTGCCAGCCTGGCCAAGAAGATCGGTTCAAAGCGTACAGGCCGCAGCTCATCATCATTTGAACGATCATCCCTTAATAGTTCTGATGGTAAGTACCCTATGCTATTTTTGTCCTCTCAGACATCTACAAAATGGCAGTTCAAAATTACAATAGCAAAAGGTGCTGAAGAGTTGTCAGTCCAACAAAGACAGAATTAAAAAAAAAATTCTAATTTTTAGTAATCTAGACTTTTGAAATAGTGTCAAACCAACTTCATTTCAGCATGCCCTCATACACCAAATTTGTTCAGAAATATCTAAACTGTCAGCTGTACACAATTGCTTTTGCAGATCAATGGTTAAAATTGCTTTGAGCAAATAAAGCATGTAGGTTTTATTAAAGAACATTATTCAAGCCTCATGGATTGGCACTACAGAATCACAAACAGTTACTGAACCTGAGAAAGCTATTTTCCTGGAAAATTGTTTTAATAGAAAGAGTTTATAAATTTCAATCAAAAATAGAACTTGCTGCTCAGTAAATTGGATGCCAAATGATTCCTTATAGGAAATAGCTAATATTACCATATATATATATATATATATATATATATATATATATATATATATATATATATATATATTTTATTGTTATACATGATTTATATATACACAAATATTTAAGTAAATGCTCTGTTTATAATAAACATCATTAACAAAATTTACCAGCCTAAACATCTGAAAAATTTTCATAGAAAATATGTGTCCTCCGACAGGATTCAAACCTGTATTCTACACAGAACCATCATATAGCTTAATGTTCTATTGATGGAATATTCCATACCTACCTGTCATCCCTCTGGGATAATGCATTTTTCACGCATAACCACCTCTTAACCAATCAGCATCTTAGTTTCATGTTATGTAGTGGTTTCACAGTGGAGGCTTGTATTTGTACTAAGTCAGTCCTAAAATAGGTGTGACATACAAAACGTTAGGAACTTGATATAATAGGTAATGACGCAGTAATCTAGTTGAGGTGGCTGATACTTTAATATCCGACTAACAGTCATTCGACATCGACTGACTTACTCTCACTCCGAGACTGATTCGTTACTTTTACTACTACTACTTATTATAGGTGGGAGAGTCTATTAACTATAGAATAGGTGTGTTCCACTATAACATTTCAGTAAACTAGGTTTTTCATTGGCTGAAACCTTAAAACTGTAGCAAGTTTGAGCAAAAATGCCTCCTCCCGCATACCGCTTTTGGAGCCGATTCTGAGACCACAAACTCACTAAATAGAAGCGTTTTGATTCAATTCAAACAGTCAGAACTTCATCCCTGGAGAGATGCTAAACAAATCCACACTAGTCAAAACTTTGACCTAACTACACTTTTTGCACGCTAATTCTTCTGACTCAACAAACAGCACTTTGCTCTCTCAGGAACATTAATTACAGCATACTAAAGAAAGTGAATTGACCCACTACTAAATAGTATTTGTAAATCTCAAGACAACAGCTAAAGTTACACAACTCTTACAAACTTTGAACAGTAACTTTAACAAACGCACACATACACACTAGTGACTGAACTCCCACAAAAGATCTTGTTTAATTTAAATTTCAAATCCTAACCATAAGCCTACACACATTGAAACTCAGCATAATCCTTCTACATATTTTATTACAACTAGTCGCACTTGATCAGCAATATCTATCTTGATTGTGTATGTTCAATTGATATAAAATGAATGTTATTTGTTAAACCTTTAATCACGTTGTCCTCATTTTTGATTCCTCCTGAATGATTTTACCTTCAATGTTCTTATTTTTATATTTGTTGTGGATGAATGTCTTGTGAACACCTACATTTCTAAGCCTTCTGATAACCTAACCTTCTGATACACAAAATATATTCACCAATCTGCAACACTATATCAGTTTAGCTACAAAGGAGTGTCTGGTTAGCAAGGTCAATTTTACTGCTTTTAAACTACAAATTTACCATATTTTCTATGAAATTTCTCAGACGTTCAGGCCAGTAAATGTTAATACTGTTTACTATAAACAGAGCATTTACTTAAATATTTGTGTATATATAAATAATGTATAACAATAAAATATATTAAAATAATTGTCAGACTTTGTCCATTTCATAGTGTATGATGTCACATATATATATATATATATATATCATTGATTGGTGATGAGATATATATATATATATATCATTGATTGGTGATGAGACAGCAGATTTTTATTATTTTAATTATTAGTAGTGAAAGGTTTAAATTTGATTGTGTTAGATGCTATTTAAGAGATTTAGGCATGTTTCAACTGAGACCTTGGTGTAAAGGGATTTTATATCTAACTGGCTATGACTTTGTCAGTCATGTTCATTTCTCTGAGTTTTTCCACTAGACTGCCTGAAGAGAGAGGGAGCTGTATATTTGGGAAGCAGTTCTTCTTTGATACATGTCTTTTGAAGAAGAATGACAAGATACTTTTGTTTAGTTTTTAATTATATTTTCATGTATATGTACAAGTGTCTTCTGCTATTATGAGAAATAACACCTCACCAATGAAATCAAAACTGTACCTGACCAACATTATTTTCTGACTTTAGACATTACATTCTCAAGAACGTGATTCACTTTCTTTCTAAAATGTTCTCTCTTTTTCCAGAATCCCTTCAGAAAGTGACTCGATGGCCATCTCCTGGTAAAAGTGATGGAAGCAGACGTGGAATTAGCAGTGGTGGAATCGGTGAAGAACTAAGTGGAAGTGGTTCTTCTCTGGAAAAAAGAAGTGGCCATTCATCATCTCGATTCAAAAAAATATCAAGCAAACTGAACATGAAATTTAAGTAAAACACAAAATTACTCGATATTGAGAAAGAGAAAATGTGACAAAATTCTGTTGAGAGGATAGAAATTCTTGAATATATCAATTTACATCATAATATAAATGCTGGGTTTTACCTTTGAAAAGGTAAAAATACAAAAAAGCATAAAAATCATTTTGTTACCATGATATATGTATATATAAAATTACAGTGAACTCATATAAAGTCTGTGTTTGCTAAAACATATATGTATATCACAAACCATATCTTTGGACTATAACTCGTTCAATTGTCTACCTTACAAAGTCATTATTTATTTATATTTTAAATAAAAGAAATGTCTTTGTGCATGAACAGTCAGAGCCAGAGTTGAGTCAAAATTTTGATGCCTGGTAAGATCCGAAGATCCCATGGCAGCCATCAGACTCAAGAAAGCAGGAGGTGAATGAAATTTCTAAAAATGATTTATTGATGAAAATGGAGGAAAAAATTGTGACATTTTTATCCCTTAAACTATGACTAAGTTATGTTATTGAAAATCAAATGCAAAAAGGCATAATCATCAGATAACAATCTTGCCTACAGATGAAAAGGAAAATGTCATCAAACCATTAACTTACAGAAAAAACAAAAACATTTTTGATTGATAAATATTAATGCTCATCAAAAACGAAATTGGCCAATGAGATGCTAGATTTGGTCTCCAGTACAAAGTAAATGGAAAAAGATATTAGTTCTGACTCTTTATTTTTTTTTTGTTGTTGTTGTTACTGTTGTTTTGTTTTTGTTTTCTTCTTTGTTTATTGTTATTGTTTTGTATGGAGACTATAAGAAAAAAGATCAGATCAGAACATTTAACTAAAAGAAATCAAAGAAATTTAAAAAAAAAACAAAAAAAAAAACGTACACATATACACACACAGTCAAAAGAACTTGAGGAAAGGCTTCTTTCCTGTCAGCATTTCACTATTTATTTGATAGAAGACGACCACCACAATGGCTGGCGACAAATATAATAAAAAATGAAAAACAAACTGAAAAAAAGAAACTCCATCAAAGTGATGTTTGGAGAATGTCATTCAGCTTTGAGACACGTGACGACAAAACCAAAAGAAATAAAGAGGGGAAATGGATGTGGAAAGCCCACCTGAATAATAGGTGAGGTGGAATAACACAGATCAACATAAAAAGAAAAAAAAAATCTTGCAATGTAAAATACATCCGAATAAACTTAAAGGTTACCTCTATGAGCATGTAATATATGATGTGCCATGCGTATTGCTCACATGACTTGGTTTCACCCATCAATGGGTGAATTATGTACTTCTCTGTATAAGTTATACTAATATGTACATATGTATGCATGAGTGAATGAATGAAATTGCTTATATAGATATGTGTGATATCAATCAATGAATGCTGGTATTAGGATTTAGTTAACATATATGTATACATCTGAATACACACACACATGTCTATAGAAATGTTTACAGGTTTTTTTTTATCACTTTAAGGTTAATGTTTGGACTGAAACCATTATCAGTTAAAAAAATAATTATAAAAAAATACTTTTAAGATTAAAAGGACTTAGAATTTAATTGGTCACTACAAATGTAGATGCACTAGAGTAAAAAAAAGATATTTGTTTTCAACAATTCCCTTACAGAGCAATTCCGGATTTACATTACCTATTACAAAAGTGTTTCAAAATGATACTTTGTAAAAAATATGTATATACATACTCATGTTGGTAAGTATGTATGTATAAAAAGATAAGTCTTGATACTATGACAATGAAAAGCCAGAGGATGTTCAAAATGTGATGGTAGCAAGCATTTAAAGGTATTTGTTGCACTTGAATTTCTTACTTGAGTTTATTTGCCTGTATTCAAGGTATCACAAAAAAGGCAAAACTCTGAGTTTTACGAACATAACAAAGGCTTTTCCAATTTCTCTTTTGTTTTTAGAAGAGCAGGATGCGGAGGTTGGAGTGCTCCCTTAACAAAATTTCCATAAAAAAAAAATATATTGAACAAAAAGGTACATTCAGGGTATCCCCATATGATAAAATGAAAAGAAAGGAAAATTTAAATAAATATGTATATTTCAAATGAAATGCAACTGTTGATTTTTACCCTCCTCTGTCATAAATGCTACTCCTCACACTTGAGTATAGTAAGGGTGAGGAGGAGAAGTAGGTGGAGGAAAGAAATAAAAAACAGTGTCATGTGATGATTTTAAAAAACAAAAAATATCAATTCATTCATTGGTCAGAAATTTTTTTTTTTTTTTCCAGTTTAGAAAATTATTATTCTTTAAAATATTTGCAATATATGCCATGAAAAATATTTTAAATATTTGATATATGTAATTATGAGAAAGTAGACAAAAACAAACAAAAGAACAATAGACAACAGTATTTCAATAATCAATGAATCAATCAATGAAAGAGACTTTAATATAAATATATATATATATATATATATATACATATATATTTGAATGTGTGTGATTATATCTATACTTATTTTGATTCTAAACACATTGAAACTCAATGCTTCCCTGAATCCCCTCAAAATCCCCTCTACTGTTTGTCTCCGGTTCAGTTACATGCACTTTAGCTTAGTAAACTAACAACCACAGTCACTCTACAGTTTTTGGGGAGGGGGTGGAATTTGGTATTCCGGAATATATGTGACCAAATATGAGTGTCAGGGCAAAAGTGATTGTTTTGTATGAATTTTTATGATAATGGGTAAAAGTAATGTCTTTTAAAAGATAATGCTTTTAACTTTTTAAGTATATCCTCCCAAAATAGACATAAAGAAAAAAAACCAAGACTGGACAGAAATGTCTGAAAGATTTTTTTATGGTGTTTCCAAATTCATGCATACAGGAATAATAATAACTGAAAAAAGAAAAATGGCAGTATTTCATTTGAACAATATGAAGTATCAATATTATACCTACAATTTTTTATATATATATATATATATATATATATGTGTGTGTGTGTGTGTAGGATGTTCCAAAAGTATGTTTACACTTTTAAGATTTTAAATGTGTTTTATTGAAAAACAAATGGCTAATTTATTTTTTGTTTTTGTTTTAAAATCTGTACACTCAAATAATGAAATCCTGGTTAATTTTATCAAATTGTTTCCTATCATGGCTCTCATATTTTTGTCACCAATCTCCAACTCTGAAAGACATTCTTGCAAAGATTTTTGTTATCATCAATTTCTTAAAAGCACCAATGAAAAAATTCTTTTTTTTCCTGCATATTGTGACAAATATAATTCATTGTGGAATAAACTAATTTATTCTAAAATAAAATACATTTAAGAAAGTGTAAACTTGTTTGGGGCCACAATGTATACATATATATAAACAAATACACACACACACACACACACACACACACACACACACACATATATATATATATATATATATATATATGAGAGAGAGAGAGAGAGACTTGTTTGCACATGTACTGACAGCAATTTGTGATCCATATGTGAAGAGAAAAGGTATTAAACTATAGAATAAATAAGCATTGACGTTTTTTTAAACAAAAACAGGATTTTAGATAAAAAAATCTTTTTGCAAAAAAATTTCAATGAAATTTTTTTTTCTTTTTTGTAATTTTAAAACACCATAAACATAAAAAAAAAAACTAAATTTAAAAATCTTTCCATGGGTTAAAAATCAGTTTTTATTGTTTATCTTCTCCTCTGGTGGAAAGAAAATAATTTACTGAAAAATAACAAAAATAATTTAAAAATTCAAATCAATTCACTCTTCCTTCACCAAAATAAAAGGAGGAAGAAAATTCTCTCCTTTTTTTTTTTTTTTTTGGTTATTTAATAAACAATCCTGATTAATATTTTATTTGGATAAAAAAAGAACCTGAAAACCAAAAAGTTAACAATTCTGTCTCATTTCAGAAGTGAGTTGCTTACTCCAATCTAACAAAATAAGAGCTCAATGGAAAAATGAAAAAAAATTCCCACAAATGTGAGGATACTCATTGGACTCACAAATATATCACAGATGTTATTAATTGTAGTGTACACAAATATCAAGACCAAATGCATGCATCAAGCATTATACTATAAGTCAACCCTATAATCATGACATTTTATTTGCTTGAAAGTGTCATAGAAATGAAAAAAAAAATATACTGACTTTTTTTATCTGAGCTCATATTCTAACAAATATATTATTGAAAAATTCTAAAAAATGTTCACCCTCTTTCAAACTACATATAATATCAATGAACTTCACTAAGAAATATAACATCAAAGGTGCCTGTTATGATTACCAAATCCATCTTGCAATCTAATTCAGAAATTAGTGAGTTCAATTCTCGCCAAATGACCCATTATAGCTTTTTTGTGAAACTAAGCTGAACATAGTTATAACATACTTAGCTGAAAGCGATGGTGATCAAGCAAGTCAAACAGATGATTCACTAGTGTTGAGAGTTCAATTCTTATCAATGCCCAATTATTGTGGAATTGTGACTAAGTTGAATAAATATCCATTATAACAGCAAAAATCAAATTTGAAAGAAAGCTGGAAGCAAATAACAGAAGTCTTCTTTTATATATATATATATATATATATATATATAATCATTTGTTCGAAAATTATAACATAAAAATTTTTATGTTATAACTTATAATGTTATAACATAAAACATTTTTATGTTATAATTTTTGAATAAATGATTATATTTGCTCTACTCTGTATTGAGCACTCTTTTAAGAATAGTATTTGTTGGTTATTAGAATTTATTCCATATACACCAATCCTATACTTGGATATATATATATATATATATATATATATATATATATATTGAAGTGTACAATTTATCCAAAGTAAATGTTGGCAGCTATAAAGCCACTAATTTTTTTTTTTATTTTTTGTTTCTCAAATAACATAAAAACCAACGGTGAAAAGTAAATATAGAAGGTATTGTGAGAAAATTAGTTGTCTGTCTCTTGAAATGCCAACTCACACCTCTCTGATGTTTAATGTTAAGAATTTCTCTGATAATGATTTCATGATCATTTTGATTAATATATATCACCATTTTAAGTAAACATTTGTCAGACTATCTCACTTTTGTTTTCTATAAACTTAAATAGACTATCAGTGTCTCTGAAATGTTAAAAAAGAGAAAGAGATAGGTAAAATTAAAAACCTTGATAATTCTATTTGCATATATACCCAGTACTGAAGATATATTTTCACTTTTACTTAATTATTCTTTGTATATGACATTGTCATATGCATCATATAGTATATGACATGATATTGTCATATGCATCATATAGTATATAACATTATATTGTCATATGCATCATATTTTATATATTGTCTATATGCTTAAAAGACTCTTTAAATTTCTAGGGAAAGAAGTAAAAAACAAACATAACATCTTTAAAAAAAATCCACTTTTTTTGTGTGCAGCTTAAATGTAGATGTGTGGATGATGTAATGAATATGTGCTGAAAGTGAAATCAGAGAACTGAGTTCAAATCCTGGGCTCTTCTGTTGCATTCACTTTCACACAAATGCCCTTAGAAAAAACATGGATCAGTCTCTCTCTCACCCAGCTATGACTTAAATAACAGGGCAGTTTCGGTTTTCCAACCTTAGGTGGCAACCATTCTAGGAAAAGACAACTCTGTATCCAAAACCCAGCCTGAAGAGGGATAGACTTCACTGAGCTATCTTTCTTTAGACACACCCACTGTGCTATAAATGCAGTACATGAAGTGCATCTAAAATCCTAGGGTGTTATGGACTTGTGATCGTGATATGTAGCTTACAACATCAGAGCTCACGACTTCCTATGAGACAGACCGCCTGCCCTACAACAGAATACCTCCCTTATCTATCTATCTATCTATCTATCTATCTATCTATCTATCTATATATATATATATATATAATATGCCACATGTATTTATATATTCATATAGTCAAGCAATGAAAATTTGGATTTGAGAAAGCAGATTAGTACTACAATAATAACTAGAAATAAAATTTAAATAGTCACACGTTGAAAACTTTATAATCATAGTAAAGTCTTCCTAAAATATTGAATATTGTTGATTTTACATTCTATACAATTTTGTAGGGTGTGAAGCAAGCAACTCAGTCCTATAAAAACCTGCTTGGTATAAAAGCAACAGCAGCAACATCTAGAGTGGTGAGTCTGTGGCTTGATACTCTACAGAGAAGTCTACAAGTTTAACATACATACATGATGGCTGTCAATTCATTAAGACAGTATGACTATCACTGAAAAGTTTGATCCATGGTTTTAGTTTTTGTGAGTATGACATACTATTTTTGCATATAAAACACTGAATCCTTAGACTTCTTTACCTAGTTTCATACCCTGAATACCCATTTTGATTTGAAAAAGCATCCATCATGAATAGAGAAGTAAAATAAAAATGAAAAATAGCCTCAAATATTCAATAAATTTTTTTAACAAGTAAAAAATATCCAATAAGTCTCACAGTTTGCGAAAAAAATAATGAACGAGTAAAATATTTTCTGTAAAGAAATTGTTAGACCAATTCTCTTGAAAGTTAAATCATGTCTCAGAAATAAAAGCAAATAAAGGGGAAATTAATATTGGGCTACATAAAGAAATATTAGGAAAATGTAAGGGAGGTAATCCATGTTCGATGGAAAATCAACTTTATCTTAACCACGTTTGTCTGATGTCAAAAAAAGTTACTTTAGTATGTAAAATATGTGAGCAGTTAAAGAACAAAATTGACCATAATAATTTTTTATACTTAGAACGTATAAACTTATTTGCGTCTTAATTAAATTATTTAGACATATTTTTCAGAAAAAAATGTCTGTTTTCAATACGGAGGAATATTACAAAGAATTAATTATCTCCCTTTTCTCTAACACCCGATTAATACGATTTGCTTTTTTTTAGACGTTGCTTCACTTCGGTTCTCGTCCGAGCATCGAAGTTAAGCAAAGTTGAGCTTGGTCACTACCAAGATGGTTGACTTCTTGGGAATACCAGGTGATGTAAGCTTGGATCTGCGTGTCGTGCGATGAATAAATACTTTGAATGAGAAATCAAAGACCTGAGTTTGAATTCCAGTCGAATTTGTTACATTATTGATTCGCAAATAATCCATCTCTTCTGCTCCTCGCTGGGTCTTGACTGACAACCAGACTCCCGCAAAAAGGAATGAAAGCCTCCTGTGGGAATTATTTTGCCAAGTCAACCATGAATCGAAAAGAGACATGGTCATCCATACACTGAGTGAAGGAAGGAAGTTATAAAAATAAAATCACAATGA
>CAHIKZ030000170.1:1025000-1070000 GCA_903632075.3 Acanthosepion pharaonis
TGTTTATATCTGCTGGTCAGTGGTGTATTATAGATAGTAAGGTTGCTGATATTACAATTTTGCACCCCCCCCAACAAAAAAAAGTAAAACACAACTAGATAAATTCATAAAATGAAAAGAAACTTATTTTTAAAACAGTTTTTAAAGTTTAACTTCATAAAATTAATTTAAAATAACAACAGTTGGACTGTTGCAATTATTAATAATTAAATTTAATTTACAAACACTAGCAATGGTTTTAAAAATCTTCTGTCAATGTGTTTCTGCTGTCAAATGTTTCTAAAAAGAAAGTCAGAAAGATAATGAAATGTATTATTTAAAATTAAATCCACAAATTGTGAACAAATATTAAGAAAAAAGGAAATCTATTCATATTTGTTTTTGTTTTTTAAACTAAAGACAAAAAACATTATATGGTTGACAGTGTCATAGGGGGGGTGCAAAAGTGTAATAGGACCATAAGGTCTACTCTATTATCCTGGTGTATATTGGGTGGGCAGTAGCAGTTATGTTTCAAAATTATTCTAGAGGCTATTGATTAGAAATAATTTTGGATATGAATGCAGTTATTTGTATGTATTTTATAATGCTGTTTGTTAACGTTTTACCCATTGTTTATTATAGAATATATATATATATATATATATATATATATATATATATATATATATATATATATATATGGTTTAGTTTATTTTGTCTTACAGCATATCATCAAAAATGTTGTCAGCATTAAATAACCCATTGAGGGTTATTTAATGCTGACAACATTTTTAGGATAGATTCATATGAATAGAATATGCATTCTTTAGTTTAGATTAGTTTGATTTATTTTGTTTTACGGCATATCAACCTCAATGGGTCAATTAATGCTGGCAAAATTTTTTATTGCTGGCAATATTTTGTTTTGTCAAAAATCTTTCTGGTAATATTTTCCCTTCAAAATTGTATTGCTGGTAATCATTTTTTTCAAAAAGCTATTGCTGGTAATAGTTAACTATTTACCCATAGCTGGGACCCAAATAGGTGCTACCACCCTGGGTCAGGGTGGACCTGGGAACACCAGCAATTAAGAGGTGGTTCCATGCTCTTCAAAACCTCCTGATCAGAGGCCTTGCTGTTGGACGTAGTTTATCGTCTTACCCAGGAGGCAGATGTAGTTTAATGTCTTACCCAGGACATATATATATATATATATATATATATATATATATTGAATTACATAAAATCTTTGAAAGTATTTAATTATCTGACTGTTAGATTATCTTTAGTGACCAAGGCCACAAATTCAGAAAAAGATTCTGAAAATTAAACTACTTTAGTGATACTAACACAAAATGCTAAAAGATTAAAAATGAAAGCAAACAGTGCAACTTCTACAGCTATAATTTTTACTTATATTCTAAATATATCACTGTGAAAAGTCACTATAATAGTGATTATCAACTCTTTTTTTATTTGACGTTTTGCACAGACAATTTTTTTATGTATTTTTTATATTAATGAACTCATATCTCTGTCAACCCAACTCTTTACAGTCAATTGTATTTTTAAACACAAGGGGTCAGACAAAATTTTTTTAGTCATATTATATAACAAACAACTAGGATGATTAGTAAATATTTTCATGGAATGTTTACATTTGCTTAGAATAGGTTTAATATCAAAATCATAAAAGCAATAACAACTAAACTTTAAAGATAGATATCTTCATTTTAATTGGCTCATATGTACACAAATATCATTATCTTTTGATATGAATTATATTTAAAATTTGATCAGATGTTATTCAAAATTTCGGATGGGAATGATCAGAGATAAGGAAAGCCTCTTTTCTTCATTGTATTAGTCCATCTTGGAAAACTTGATGTTGACAATAACTTCAGAAAAATCATTAGATTTAGAAATTAGTGTTGCACCTGATAGGAAATAAATGTATAAAAATTTATTCAGACTATGAGCAGAGAAAATAATTAATTTTGTATTTTCAGTAGATTATTGATCAGTCTTTCCATTACTCTTCCCTTCCTCCAAAATAATTATAAATATAATTATATATCAATATAAATTAAATTATATATAAATATCAATTAAATTATATATAAATTATATATAAATATAATTATATATAAATATAAATTAAATTAATTATATATAAATTATATATAAATATAATTATATATAAATATAAATTAAATTATATATAAATTATATAAATTATAAATTAAAATATAAATATAAATTAAATAAATATAAATTAAAATATAATTAAATTATATATAAATTATATAAATATAAATTAAATTATTAAATATATAAATATAAATTAAATTATATATAAAATATATAAATATAAATTAAATTATATATAAATTATATATAATTATATAATATAAATTAAATTATTATATATAAAATAAATAATTATATATAAATATAAATTAAATTATATATAAATTATTAAATTATATATAAAATAAATTAAAATTATATATAAATATAAATTAAATTATATATAAAATATATATAAATTAAAATATAAATTAATATAAATATAAATTAAAAATATAAATTAATATAAATATAAATATAAATTATATATAAATATAAATTAAATTATATATAAATATAAATATAAATATATATAAATATATAAATATAAATTATATATAAATATAAATATATAAATATAAATTAAATTATATAAATTATATATAATATAAATTAAATTATATATTAAATAAATAAATTAATATATAAATAAATTAAATTATATATAAATTATATATAAATATAAATTAAATTATATATAAATTATATATAAATATAAATTAAATTATATATAAAATATTAAAAATTATATAAATTAAATTTATATATAAATATAATTATATATAAATTAAATTTTTTTGATTACATATAATTATAATTATAAATATAGTTTTTCTTACAAAACATTTTTTTAAATGAAATTCATTCAAAATTTTATGTATTAAGTGTATATATAAATTCCAGGTAGATAAGATGTTCAAATATTTCCAAAAGATTGTGTTTTTGGAAAATAGTTGCCAAAAATTGATGCTACTGTTGTCTTATTTTTCAAGCATTCTGGTATTTTAATTTGGATTAACTGTTGTAAATTACAAATTGCAATATTTTTCACTCTTTCATAGACTGGAGGTAATTTTGAAGAGTTTTATAAAAAGGATTTGAACAATATTCTTTGTTCAAAATTTACTTTTGCTCATTTCTGCATGTCATTTGCAAGGATAAAATATTTAGTTTTAGACAGGATTTTTTTTTTTTTTAAATAAGTGAGGAAAAAACACCAACATGATTGGCTGAAAAGAATTTGATATTATAAATCTCTATATTTTTTCATAAAATTGACAAACCTAAACAATTTTTGATTTTGATTTTTATTATAGTTGAAAATTACATATCTATTATATCTATATATATATATATATATATATATATATATATATATAAATATAAAAAATGTAAATATATAAATAAATATATATATATATATATATATATATATATATAAAATGTGAAAATAAATAAATAAATATAAATATATATATATATATATATATATATATATATATATATATATATATATATATAATTATTTATATATTATATGCACAGTACTTATTAGAAAAACACTCAATATCAGAGATAGAGCTAACATATTTGGTTGGATTGATGTGAGTTTGTGACCTTGGTTTCACGCTTTTTCCGATTGTCTGACAATCACATCAATCCAACCAAATTATATATATATATATATGGTTAGGTAAATGAGATAACTAGATAAAAGTGATATCTCGTGCCTGATGAATTGGGTAACCAACAAAACTTTGTTGCACATCAATATATATATATATATATATATATATATATATATACATATACATACATTGTATATATATATATATATATATATATATATATATATATATATATATATATATAAGTAAATGAGATAACTAGATAAAATGATATCTCATGCCTGATGAATTGGGTAACCAACAAATGTAGGTATATGTGTATTTATTAACATATATATATATATATATATATATATATACTAGCAGTAGAGCCTGGCGTTGCCCTGGGATGTAACAGTAAGAGATAGATCAAGTATCAACCATCATAAAGACTGAAAAATAAAATTGACAAAGATTATTGTTTAAGGTTGATGGACACGCATGTCTTAAATAGTTTTTTTTTTGTTTTTGTTTTTTATTACGAATTGGTCAAACCCAAACTCAAACAAAAACATTGTTTTCAATTGTTATGAGAATATCGATTGAATAGAATTTTATTATAAACAATTGTCTTGTAAATGGAATTTTTAAAGCATTCTGAATGTAAAAATAAAAAAGAATAAGAAACACTACCCGCCAAAAATAAGTGAAGTTTTGTTGAAATCGGTTGAAAAATGTAGGAAATCCGATCCCATATATAAACGAACACACACACACGCATGCACACACACACACACACACACAAACAAACTGGGTTTTATAATAAGTATAACTCGATATGAGTTGTCCCCCTTTCATTTTTGCAATGCCTCTTAATCATGTTTTCAAATTGATTTCATGCAAAAACAATTGTTTTTCCAATTTTGGGCGCTGTCAGAACCACCGCAAGGTAATTTTATGTAGTCCTGTGAAGTTTTGTTGAAATTGGTTGAAAAATGTAGAAAATCCGATCCAATATATAAACGTACAGACACACACACACACACAATCTGTGTTTTATAATAAGTAAGATATATATATATATATATATATATATATATATATATATATATATATGATATATGAAAATATAGTTTTAAGATATGCTATATTTATGGGTTAAAGTGCTCAATATCAGGGATAGAGCATATGTAAATATCCAAGTGGACATTGAGGTAACAACCAGTGGTGACTGGTTCACACTTAAAAGATGGTCTGAAGATTGTTTTTAAAAATGAAAGTGTTGACCTCAATGTGCACATATGTGTATATATTTATATGCAAAATCTACAATAACAAAATAGATAATAATAACAACAACAATATAAAAATAGACATTATGTTACCTACCAAATCCATAAAATCTTTTCAAAATAATATATCCAATTTTAATGTCAAAATAATTACAACAAAATCCAAAACTATTATGGATATCATCAGAACCAAAATTGTCCATAACAACAATAATTCAGAAGCAGGCATAAAATAAACTATCACAGTTGTTCCTTAGAATATAATGGGGAAACTTGTAAAGATTTTAAAAAAAAAAACATACTTATGAACATAAGATCTACATAACAATTTCTCCAATGTGTTATACACAAAAATAATTTCAATCATAACTTCAATCTAAAAAAAATGCAGTATTTATTAAAAGAGAAAATAACTTAGACAAAAGTTCTTGAAAGTGCAATTAATGATTCTTGCTAAAATATTAACTTACACCCTGGATTTTTTCAAATAGCTCCTCTCTTAGAAGGAAATACTCCTTTAACAAGTCAACATACATGACTATAAAAAATTTTTAAAATTAAAAGAAAATGTTTAACTTAAGATCTTTTAAATATTTTGAATAAATAAATTAATACATAAATAATTAAGCACAATATAAAATAAAAATTTTAAAAAATAAAATAAAAATTCAACAACAACAGCATTTACTCACTTACATTTATTAAGCAATAAATCCCTTAGCATCCTCTATAGTTTACCTTTCCTTTTTAGTATTCTCAAATTAAAAAAATTTCTTTTATGTTTTCTTTTATTTATATATGGATCAGTGACATAACTAGAGCATGTGCCACCCAGGGCAGCCCTTGACTCACTTTTAAAACTATAAAACTAGTTTGTGTACCATTATAATATTACTTTCACATACTCAAATATAGTATGCTTTAAATACACACCAAGCATACTTAAACTTTATCGGTAACAGTGAAAAAGCAAAAATGACATGTAGGAGGTGAAAAAAAGAGTGAAAAAAATTGGGACCATCTTTATTTCTGAACTGAAAATTACAACTTTCTACAAAATAACTTTTCTTGCTTTTTGTTGGTAAATTCTTCAATGACGCTGTCAAAAACTATTTCATATGTCAATTGTCACTCTCTAGACAGTAGATAAGCCAATATATAAGCCATAGTTTAAGTGAATGAAAATTGAAAATTCCTTCAACTGTGATTACTGTCCCGCCATTAAAATCACTTTTATTTCTATATAAGCTTATAGCCTACAGAAGACATGAAAACTGCCCCCCCCCCCGGAAAAGTGCCACCCAGATTTTTTTACCAAACCCCTCTTCCCCTCCCCACCACTAGCTACACCACATATATATATATATATATATATATATATATCATGGGGAACACATTTTCTTGACTAAGATTTCTCAAATGCTCAGACCGTGATATGTAATACATATATAAATATATAGATAGACAGGTATATAGATAGATATAAATGAAGAAAACCACCTTCTTCATAAAAGATCTGAGTCTATTAGAAAGTATAGGCATGAAAGTAATTAATTCTGTATTAATTAATTCTTGACTAAAAGGGAGAAATATAAGAATATTTTCAAATTTGTAGGTGCCACCTATGACTATGACTACCTTCTCCATCTTGAGGGTGGTGGTGGTGGTTGTTAGTACCTATAAATTAATTAATGAACAATTACCATTTGTTCAAGCATCTGAAGGATTTATATCATTAAACTGACAGTAATATCAAAGACAGGGATTTTAAATGCTTTTAAAGGTGATTTTTAAACTGTAGTCTATATGCAACTTTGTTGTAACTCTATCTCTGATATTGAGTATTGCTAAAAAAAAAAATTAAAAACCAACAGAAACTGTATCTGTTGTTATATAATTTGCAAATTTTATATGCTTTGAGAATAAATCCTGAGGAAAATAAGGGTAAAGCAGTGTACTCTCCTGCCAGAAGACCCTCTTGTAAGA
The DNA here is from genome assembly GCA_903632075.3 of Acanthosepion pharaonis. Classification (NCBI taxonomy): domain Eukaryota; kingdom Metazoa; phylum Mollusca; class Cephalopoda; order Sepiida; family Sepiidae; genus Acanthosepion; species Acanthosepion pharaonis. The sequence goes on from CAHIKZ030000170.1 coordinate 1,031,998, forward strand.
GAAGAGACTCTGTCACAAACCTCTGTTATTATCCTGAGTCAAAAACCATATCATCAAACAACGTATGTGGGATAGGACAAGAGAGGGCTTGCTCTTTTGGGAGTGAAGAAAATTTTAGTTTATGGTCATATCTACAGACAGATGTCAAGGACCATGAATGTGTGTATGTATACACACAGTGTGCGATAGATCAAATTATCTTCTAAATTATGCAAAAAGGAAAATAACACTGACATCTCATTTTAACAGATATACTTATCAGAATTACACAAAAATATCTTGAAATACTAATGAGTAAATTTATTCAATAAAATTGTCATTGGATCAACCACAGCCTCCAGACAACTTCAGAATCTCCTGCAACTCTTCTAGGTGGTTAAGTTGGTGAATGCTGCCATAATCCTTGCCTTCAGTTCATTTTTGATGTTACAAGGAGTTTTGTTGGTCTCTCACTCAACTGCAATCCATGTATAATAATCAAGGAAGTTGCAGTTTGGGGAGTTAAGAGATAATGTGATCGCAGAAATTGTCTGACAGCCATTACTGGGTCCACCTGCATGTGTGGCATGGTGCAAAGTTCTGTTGCACATAGGGTCTTCCAGCGGTCACCCTATTGACCTAGAGCAGTACTAGCACCTCAAGGCACTCGATGTTGACCTCCATGTTGAGTTTGAAACCCTTTGGGAAGATTTGGAAGCATAACATTGCCATCACTAGTGATCACTCCAAATACCTTCATAATCACCATTAGACTCATCCAACTCTTTCTGAATCCTCTACAATGTGCTCAGATTGACACCCAAACACTCTGTTCGTATCAGAGGTTCTGGTATGAATGCCAACCAGTCCAGCATGCCATTTCCAAATTTCTGGTGGAGTAAATTATGTTATGTTGGTCTTTTTCTGACAGACCAACTGTCCTTACTATACTGTACAGTCAACAAAATCAAAAACAAATGACACACATGCATGAAATTAAAAATATAAAATGGCAACAATTTACACATTGCACGCTATATATATATATATATATATATATATATATACACACACACACCACCACCACCAAAATGTTTTGTTAAGGAAGGAGAGTTTGGAAATTAAAATTTTATATATATGATGAGCTGTAATTCAGTGAAACTTAAGTCGCACACCAAAACTTAGGTACTAGTATTTGTACTAGTTATATATAATAATTATTTTTTTAAAAATGATTCCATCGCTACATAAGAGTTATCATGTTTCAAAAACAGAAGCTAAAAACTTCAATTTAATTATAAAAATTAAATTGAATTAAAGTACCTCGCTCTGTTTCATCCTCAAGCGAATTTTGGAATAACTAGTCTTGAAATTTACAGAGCTTTATAATAGATATTAAGTATAAGGAAAATGCAAAGGGTGTGTGTGTGTGTATATATATATATATATATATATATATATATATATATATATATACACACACACACACACACAGACACACACTCACACACACACTTTGCATTTTCCTTATACTTAATGGTCATTAGTTTTGGTTTATTCCAAGGTATTTCTTAAGTCTCTATAAATGGAGAAATTTTTCATTCACAATATATTTTAGTCACTGCACCTCCCCAGTAAATTTAGATCAACAAAGGAAAATAGAATATACTTTTCAGGGCAATATTATTATTTCTGGCCATTTTAAGATCGCATTAGATTACTTAAAAAATGTATATTAATTTTTTCTGGGTACATTTCACTTTTTTCTTCAAGTACTTTTACTAATCTGTTGCTTTTGATGTCTTCAGTACACAAGAAAGATGGATCAGCAAATAATCAGATTTTTTTCTTTTTGTTTTACCCATCATTCTTTTATTTTTTTTATTTCTTCAGCTGCAAGAACTCCATCAAGGATTTCCCTTTTCAAAGTACGCCTTCTCTTTACATTCAACTCAACATTTTCAAAATATAATCACAAATTTTGCCAGAAATACAAGCAACAGAACTCAATAGTACAGTAACCTCCTTTTATAATCTTTTTTACTAGTTTTCACTAAATACAAGATACCACTCAAGGTTGTGTTACTCAGTAATATCTGTGATAAGTGAGTATGATATGAGTGTGAGTATTATGTGGATATGAAGGCTAGGTAACAATTGACCCTTGACTTGAAGAGGTTTGTAGCGTTTGGGGAAGCAGCTACATGGGAGTCTGTTCTTGGGGCCAGTGCAAATGTTTTCAGCATATTTTGATCATCAGATAATAGTATCATTATTTAGTCATCAGATAATAGCATTATTATTTAGTCATTAAAGTGTTTTGTCTATCTTTCTATTTCCTTACCCTACTTTTAATGTTTGTATGTCTAAGTTGTTAGAATATTAGCATTCCAACCATTAGACCCATGTTTAGATCTCATCATGGTCATTTTATCAAGGCAGTGACTTGTTGATAATATTGGCTTGGGAAGATGTTAACAGCATCTGGCACTGTCAAGATGTGCCTAAAAAGTCATACCATATTCTATGGGTTGACTCAAAACGTTGAATGAAATTTTATAGACAAAACTGTTAAGGACTAGTTGTCCTAGCACAAAGTCATAGTGATCGAGAATCCTACTAATTCCTGCATGCAGTAGCCTAGGGTTGACACAAACCTTGTGAGTAAAATTGGGTAGATAGGGCTTCTTGGAATCTATCTCTGATTGTGCTAGTACAAAGTCACAAGTCATTGTTTCCAAGAGTTTGGTCATATTGACTTTGCTAAAAACAGTCATACCAGATTATACACTCCCTCCCAAAAATTGTAAGCATATTTTGAATGTTAACTACAGGTTGGTCCTGGAAAAATACAAATGTGCCTGAGCAGGCGTCTGTAACAGGGATTAGCTTGCTATGAGCATACTCAAAAGCAAGCAACCAGCCATTTTACACTATCTTTCAGCTAAATTTTCTATTTCATCAGAAAACAATTATTCCAGTTTTGGTTGAGTTCTTTGAGGAATTTTTCTGTATCTTGAAATTATTTGCATGATCAACCAGACAGGGAATGTTGCATGGAGAGAAAGGAATGATAGTTTTAAAGTGACAGATATGAAGAATGAATACACCATGTGTGGAAAAACTTCTCATACCAGCTCCTTGAATGTTTGCTACCTTATGTTTGTAAGCGGATGATGTATAGCAGTAACTTCCTTTCCCAAAGAGTTTTCTTTTTTTTAATATGCCATTCAAGCAAATGGATTACTCACAGTGGCATTGAATCCCTCCAAATGTTTTTTTCCTCAGTAAGTTCAATTTAAGCTCAAATGTTGAAGGGTATCTTGGATCAAAGTATGGTTGTTTTCTCTGTTGACCAAAAACAGAAAAGTTTAAATGATTACTAATATGTTTTTCTATAAATTTATAGAAAACCTTGTTTTTGTAGGTTTAGAATTCTTTCTAATTCCTGTAAATGAGACTGCAGTTGATGGAAGAGGCAAGCAAGCTTCAAAGACACTTCTAAGATTTCCCTAGCATAATGCAAAAGTTGGTGCTGGCAACATATCAATATATAAATTACACTAGCAAAAACTTATATCAATCTATTTATTTATATATGTGTAAAGTAAAATTACTTTCTGCCATTTTCACTTGACTGTACTCAGGTTCTTTGAAAACATAGTAGAAAGTACCCCAGTAACATTCCAAGCTTACATAAAAATATAATGATCCCTTTCAAGCCAATGTTTGAAGGAACAACCTTGCATCATTTGTGGTTGAAATCTCTACTCTGGTAATCTGTATGCAAACACTGCACCCCTTTAAGGTAAAGGGTTAGGGACAAACCCTGATGCCAGTAGTGCCCTGAAGGAAAGTGACAAAGGCACACAGTAATTTTTGTGTCTGTTTATGGATATAAATGAGGGTCTCTCTCTTTAGAATTTGACCTTGTATCTTACTTGCTCACATGGGGAGGTGAATAACTATGATCTCTGAGATTTTAACACTCAAACTCAAGGACACAAAAGGGCCATTATTTTCTGAGGGAGATGTGTATATGCTTGAGATCCCTACAGATGGAACAGTTTGAGATCCCTACAGATGGAACAATAAATGGGCCAGATATATAATTCTATAATTTATCTTATTTAGTTGATCTTGATGAAATATAAAAAGATTTTTATCATTTACGACTGATCAATATAAGTTGTCTTTTTCTTTCTACTTCTACAGAACAGGAATTACTAATTGATTTTTTTCAATGCCATATTCCTAAGGTTGTAGATGTTCATAGCTCCATAAATTCCTTTCCTTTATTATCTGTGAATTGCCACGCCTTGGGAAAAGGTAGAAGATTGGCTCCTTGTTACCTTCTCTAATGTCTAGAATTCAAAGTTTTCTTCTCTTTGACTGGTTGCTGCCCAAGGCTAGATAGCCCAGTCTACTCTGCTATTTAATCCTTAGCTGGGTGGAGAAGTGATGGATTTATACCTTTCCCAACAGCATCAATGTGAAGTGTATACAAAAGACTAATTCAGAATTTGAATTCTGATTACCGATTCCTCGCTGATTACAGTTACATGGACCTTTCCATAGTTTTTAACCATTTAGACAAACAGAGGTTGGAAAATGTTACACCAAAATGCAAACATGCATTGGACTAGTGAAAAAGGCATTCCAAGAACTAACCAAAGTTCTGAAAAACAGAAATATTTCATTAAAATCAAAGACAAGTGTTGGGTTGCTATGTGATATCCATCCTCTGATATGGTAGTAACTGCTGGACAATCTCCCCATGGATGAGGAAAAAACTGGAAGCAATAAAAATGTGAAGGTTAATGAGAAGTCCATGGATGGAGTAAGTAAGCAACAAGGAAGTCTTAACAAAAAGAACACTTATGTTCAGAATTAGGCAGAGATAGCTGAAATGGACACATAATGAAGAAGGAAGGCTTGGAAAACTTAATACTCACATGGTGTAATGAGGGCAAGAGAGATAAAGAAAGGTGACAAGTGACCTACCTGATGAGATGGTATGAATGGATAGCAGGAACCTTAGCAAAGGTGGAAAAATTGCTAAGGGCTACAAGGGGTAAGATAAGGACCTAGAAGTTTTGGAGAGCCATGATCACCCATGTTCTGAAAGGACACGACCCATAGAAGAAGAAAACACTTTGTAAGCTACAGTTTCATGCCTTCACCATGATTGGCATTGCTACTGTGAATTCTATGACAATCAGGTTTTATCGGGGAAGTCATGACCAGCTAGATTTAAATTCAGAGTTGTCTTCCTAGACTGGTTTCCAAAAGAAGCCAGAGAATCCAGTCTGCTTTGCTATTAAATCATTCCTTATACTTAACATTATTGAATGATAATATCTTCATCTCTGTTGGTTTCAAAAATCCTTTCTTAAGGTATATAATTCATCCAGTTGCAGTTAGAAGAAAACCTGACGAAGTGTCTTCTAAAATTTACAAATAAATCATCAAAAATGGGAAGATATGTTCAATCATATAACTCAAGTCAGAAATTGTATTTTTTAATCTTTTCACCCCAAGCAAGGCAGTAAAGCCACTAAGATGCAAAGGGTTACTGAGTGTTAGAGAATATGCAAAAAAATATACTGTTAAGAAGAGAGAACAATAAAAGAAGAGGAATTAAGAAGACAGAAAATAATGATTGACATTACATTTAAGTTTTTGATGATCAAAATTGACTGGAAAGCAAGAAGCCAGGAGAGAGTTCCCCAAGTGAGAAGTGAAATTGTTAGCATAGAACATGGTTATATTGAGCCATTTCAGCTGTGAAATAGTGAGACCTAGCTGCCAATATTTACTGCTCTTAAATTTGTATAGTTGATGTACCAAAGAGGAAAGTTCATCAGAACAATTACCATGAAAATATTTATAAAAAAAAACACAAGGAAACTACATTATGGTGGGAAAGTGACTGAAGCTAAGACGCCAGGTCAATATTTCAGATAATGTCTATACTGGTCTTGCTTGTAAATTAACATATTAATGCCCACTGAAAAATCCAGTATTCATTTTAAAAATTAAGATAAAAATTCAGTATTAATTATAAGTTTCTATAAATAAAAAAAAATTATCTTAATTATATCTACTTATAACCCCTTAATTTTCACCATCTTAAAAAGACAGGTAAACTGGGTAATAATTGGTTTTCTCTGTTGCAACTCTATCATATCATCTATATATATATATATATATATATATATATATATATCACTACATACATATATATATATATATATATATATATATATATATATATATATATATATATATACAAAGGGTCATTCAATAAATAAGGTGAATTTTTCAGTATAAGGACTTCTAATACAGATAGAAGCTTGCTTTTTTTTTTATTTTCAACGTAGTCTCCCAGCACTGTCACACACTTTTCCCATCTGTGCACAAGCTTCCGTATTCCCTCAGTGTAAAAATCTTTGGACTGATGTCTCAGCCAGTCGCTCACAACACTTTTGACTTCATCATCACTTTTAAACTTCGTGCCTCTCGTGAACGCTTTCAAGGGACCAAACAGGTAAAAGTCTGAAGGGGAAAGGTCTGGGCTGTAAGGGGGATGAGGGAGCAGTTCCCAGCCCAGCTCGTTGATGGTCTGCACCGTTTGGGCTGCTGTGTGCGGCCTTGCATTGTCATGATGCAAGATGACTCCTTCTGACTGATGACCCCTGCATTTGTTCTTTATGTCTTTCTGGACATGCCTCAGCAGTTCACAGTAGTTCTTCTGTCAGACTGATTCGATCACCTCAGGAGACCTCACTTCTGTAGGCCTCCCAGGCCTGTCTTCATCCTCAACACTGCTCCATCCTTCTTTAAACAATTTAGCCCAATTGTAGACATTTTTGGCTGAAACATGTGGCACCATACACAGTTGACATTCTACTATGAATTTCAACTGGTTTTCACCCTTCAGCAACCAAAAACTTGATAACTGACCACTGTTCAATCCTGGAGCATGCTTCTTGGTCAGCCATCTTAAGTTAATCACCAAAACTCTCAAAGTTGTTTTTTTAATCTGCAAAAGAAATTAAATCCATGTGAAAAAGAAGTAAAACAAAAAAAAATAAAAAAAAGTAAGCTTCTATCTGTATTAGAAGTCCTTATACCGAAAAATTCACCTTATTTATTGAATGACCCTCGTATATATATATATATATACATATATATATGCAATACTTATTGTAAAGTTTTCAATATCAGTGATAGAGCTAACGTATTCAGTTTTATGGATATGAGTTTGTGACCCTGGGTTTCACGCTTTTGTGATCATCAGGTGAACTTTTGTCTCATATCCATGCAATTGATATATATATATATATATATATATATATATATATATAGAGAGAGAGAGAGAGAGGCCTCTGTCGGTCAGGATTGACCATGGGTAGCATCCTAGTTGTCTACTTGGCTGGAGCATTGATGTCTGTGACTGTAGAGGCCAATACAGGAGTGATAATCTCTGTTGCAGAGGTCACATGTGTGTGCTGTCTCTGGTTTGTTGGAGCTGTCACATTGCTTTCTGTGGGCCCGCTTTTCCATGACGATTTGTCAGCTTCTCCTCCCCTGACCTGAGGTGTTTAGTCAGGGTTCCTCCCCACTTGGATTGTATGGCTGCCAGGCTCTCCCAGGACTCAGTGTTGATGTCCACAGCTTTCATGCCACACCTCAGAACATTGAGGTACCACAGCTGTAGCCACTCGGCAGGTCTTCTTCCAGAGACCAGCTCTCCACACAAGAGGAAGTTGGGGATCTGGCTGTCTGACATGCAGTGGACATGGCCCAACCAACGAAGTCTGTGCTGTCTGAGCAGTGTATATATATATATATATATATATATATATATATATATATATATATATTATAAATTTCAAAAAAATTTATTTAAAACTAGTCAAAAACCAGTCTGTAAATTTATTTATAAGTAAGAGTATACAAATGAAAAGATTTGAAATTGACAATTTTTTCCATTTTACTGGAACAGATGTTAAATACTTCTCTCTTCTTCTTTCTTTCTTTCATTTTGTTGTGTCGTAAAATAAAAAAGGTTGACACACATATAGAAAATAAGTAGTAGTTTGTTCCGAAGAATAATATGGTCCATGGTTGATAACAGAAACTACCGTAATAAACAGTTAATCATTAACTCCTCAGTATTTACCCAAGACCTTCTCACAAAGTAGGATGTGGCACACGGCCATTTTTTTTCATTCTTGGGCAAAAATTCACCATAGACTGTGTACACAGACAAGACTGCCCTTTGGCATAGCCTCATCTTGGTTCCTATCTGTCTCTGGGCAGAGACGTCAACAAGCCCTAAGAGTTAATCCTTAACTCCTCAGCATTTACACCAAGACCTCCCCACAAAGCAAGATGTGGCACAAGGCCATTTTTTATGTGGGGCATTCCAAGCCAATAGGCTTGAGCAAAAATTCTCCCTAGACCTCATATACACAGGGTTGAGTAGCTGTCTACCTCCCCAGAAGAGACTCCGCCCTTCAGCATAGCCTCATATGGGTTCCTCTCTGAAGGCAAAGAGTCGACAAGCAGAGTAACAATTTAATCATTAACTCCTCTCCCTCAGTAAGAGAGAGTGTAGTTTAAATAGTCTTAGACAAGTCCATCTTGTGGGGGTGTTCAGCTACTCCACAACACATTTCCTCACTGAAACCAAGTAATGTCTATGATATGTCAGTTCCATGTCTTCACACAGTCAAATCTGAATAGTCAATAATATAATATAATAATATATAATAATTATGAGGTATTGGCAGGGGGTAACAGTCATACAAAATAACTCAGTAACTAAAAGAGTGGGGATAAGCAGTATTATAATAGCATTTTAAATAAATTTTATTAGAGTGCACTTTAAAAATCAAATATTTGTTTTAAATTTTCATCTCACCTTCTAATTGGAAGATGCAATTTTACTCTGTCTTGCTTTGCAATAGCCAAAAATTTCCAAATTCAATAATATCTAATCACTATTTTAAATATCTCTTTATCCACATGTATATCAACCTTTGTCAATCTCAGCACCATTCCCTGCATGCTACTATATAAGCTAAAAAAAAGGACAATTGTAAAAAACAAAAAAAAAATCATATTTGTGTGTTTTTACTTTGAAAGTGTACAATTTATGCAAAGTAACTGTTGTTTACTATTAAAAACAAACAAACCACTCATCATGCTAGCTGTTTTAAAGGGAAGACCCAAAACTGAAAAGTCATTATTTGTTAGTTTTGATGGAAAGATATATATTTTTTTTGTTTTTCAGTTTGGGATCTGACTCCTTCTATTTCTCTGTTCCGTCTATCCACTCCCCATTTCTCTCTCTCTCTCTCTACCCTGCCTCTTCCTTCACTTTTTCCTTTTCTCCCTATTTAATATGTTCTGCTTCCTTCTCTCCTGCTTCTTTCTATCCATCTGTTGATCTTCCATTCAACTTTATTTCATATATCTTGCCTCTTTTTTGTTATCTTATCTACTTCCTCTTTATCTATCTTAACCCATCTCAATCCTGTCTTCTCCATCCTTGTATCTATCAATCTTAACTGGTTATCTATCTATCTATCTATCTATCTATCTATCTATCTATCTATCTATCTATCTATCTATCTTAACTCGTTATCTATCTATCTATCTATCTGGTTATCTATCTATCTATCTGGTTATCTATCTATCTATCTTAACTGGTTATCTATCTATTTATCTATCTCTCTATCTTAACTGGTTATCTATCTTTCTACCTATCTATCTTAACTGGTTATCTATCTTTCTACCTATCTATCTTAACTGGTTATCTATCTATCTATCTTCTCCTTTCTTTATTTCATATATTCTGCCTTTGTTTATCTATCCTACACTTCACTATCTATCCTTCCTCTCCTCTTTCTGATCCAACCATCCTACCTTCTTCACCCCTCATTCTCTCTTATATATATATATATATATATATATGTGTGTGTGTGTGTGTCTATTAATAAAAGGCAATTGTTTTTAGAATACAGTTTGTTCCTTGAGAAACTTCATCAAGTCAAATATGATGATTTGTTATGATGAAGTTCACTCAAGAAATGAAATGCATTGTGAAAATAAGTTTTCTTGTTATTCCTTTTTATTAATATTGTCTTTGCATATCTCAATTTTTAAATATTTCTCCTGACACTGCCCCTAATTTCTTCTTTCTCTCTTATTTACGTTGTTCCACCTCTCACTCTCTCCTTTTCCTCCTCCCCTTCTCAGTCTATATTAATCTTTTCTGTCTTTCTTTATACATATATAGTATTTATTTATTAATGTATGCTTGTCTACATGCTTCTTTTTATGTACTGATATGTTTGTTTCTCTTTTAAGCTCTTTAGTTGCTTCATAATGTTCATAGTTGGGACTCAATGAAACAGAATTTCTATGTATTCTTTTGTTTATTATAAAGGTAGTAGCAGATCTACTATGAAACTAATGAAGCTTAAGTTTCAGGGCCCCCTAATCTCAGAGGGGGGGGGGGCTGGAACAATTTGAACAAGTGATTTTTTTCAACAAAATCAATGTGTTTTTTTTTTTAATTATTTTTAAAAATAAGGCCATTTTAGTGACAGAATCATAAGCCAATGGGTTGAAGTAGTTAATGTTGGCCTTAGAATATGCTCTAATACCTATTTCATATGGCCTCAAAATTTCACTGTAATTGGTCAAATTTCAAAATTTTCTTGGGGGCTTGCAGTGCCCAAATCCCTAGCTGTATAGGCTCATTGTATTTGCCAGAATCTGTTCATAGTCTACATTTTGGCAGTTGGCCCACTCAAATCTATTGTTGTTGGTTGTGAAAGAGTCTCCATATTTGTTAAAGCTTCAGGACCAAAATTGTAGGTTTACCCGTTATAAAAGAGGATTCAATGTGGAAAAATTTGGCATGTTAGATAATTTTAGAAGTACATAAAAAAATGATTAAGAAGAGGTCTTCATATAATTTGGTTGTATTTGTATTTAAAATCCATGCTATTTAACTTTCTTGAAATTGAATGATTTGAAGAAATGATAGTTTATCATTTATTTTTATTTTTAAAAATTATAGTATTTATTTGGAATAATCTATGAATTGACTTCTGTAATCTGATTTATTAGTCATGTCATTTAAATAAAATACTCTTTTGTAATAAGTGAACAACTTGAAACTTTATTGTAGCACTAGTAAGATAAACAAACCAACTGCAACCTAATATAAATGCTTTTAAAAAAGAGTAAATATAACTTCAACAGGAGAATGAATTTTTCTATGCAATATTAACACTGTTTATTAAACTGTTTATTACATTGCACTAACAGAACTAATTAGGCCCCATTTTAATTACTTCTGTCAGTAAAGTTGAACTTAGTTTATATGTTCACCCATATTTGTCTGTCTACCCATACAGTATCTTCAAAAGTTATTGAATTTCAATTATATTTCCTGGGAGGGTGAGAGCTATGGGCTAAGAATCAAGTAATTGAGATAGATTCTGTTTTTTTTTTTTGTTTTTTTTCAATTTTGTTAACTTTGTGAAATTTTTTACTATATATTTTTTTTTAAATTAACAATGGTAGCTTTTAATACTTGTATGAAAAACAAATCAGCCTTGTTGCTTTTGTTGTGATTTAGACTGAAATTTGTAAAGTAATTGTTCAATTTTTAGTGACAATAATTTTGGCAACAGTATATACTGTCTGGAGACATTCTGGTTGGCTTTAGTGACAGTATAAGCAGTTGCATTGTGACTGTAGTTTTTTGTATTGTTCAAGTCCATATTACTTCACATCATATTTGAGGTTTCCTGTCACTATATCTATATTACTATTTTGTACAAGTTTTCACTTCTTATTACCTAACTACTGCATGTCATAAAGAGGAGGGAAAGTTCAACATTTATGGTTCAATCCTTCTAAACCTCCTTAGTTCTTAGTTTTCTGTTTTTTTCTGCTGGCACCTATGCAAGAAAGATTACAGATTGATGAGTTTTCTTCTTGTTCACTGATAACTGAAGAATCAAACAGAGCTGCTTGTCTCTTTGATTATGTTTACTCAAGGTTTTGCATACAAAATATTGTTATAGCACGATATCATTCGATGGCACTAGGATTATCCAATGGCTGAAATGTTGACCAATCAAATTTTACTGTTCTTATAATAGTAATAATATTAATAAATCAGTTTTGTCATTATTTTTTTTTTTTTTTAGTTGATAATCTATTAACACTGATGATTTTGGATTTAAAATTTATAATTTATTTCTGAGGCATAAATTTTCTATGAACTCAAATGACTTACACTAATATTAGTTGTGTGTTAGCATTACTGATACAAAATTGATAGAAATATTTGGTGTAATGGATAATGGCTCAGAATTGTTAATTGGAGAACTGAGTTCCAGTTGGGTTTGTTATATTCACTTACAAATAACCTTGGAAAAAGTATGTATCTGCCACTTCTCTCCAAGCTATGGGTTAATTAGTAAGATTTGTATCATTAAAATATTATTATCTCAAAAAAAAAAGAAAAAACGCTATACCAGTTTTCGTTCTTCACTTTTCAGCGTCTGATCAACGACAGAAAGGAATGCGCATGTCCACTATTAGGTTTTCATAAATAATTTCCATTTTTGTAATACAATAATATAAAATACAACATTTTATTCACTAATATATTCACTGTTATTTGCAATAAATTGTTGCCACTTATCAGCAGGGCCAAATTCTGACCTTTTGGGACCCCTAGGCTAATGAAATTATAAGGCCCACATCAGACAGAGCCACCCATTAACTTGCCCAAACTCATCTTGAATATTTTTTACTCATGATTTATTTTAGTGACATTTACATTGAAGTAGACTTATTTCAAATTCTTTAAATAAATTAGAATAGCTATTTTTTGTTGGTCAATAAAAATATTCTTTAAAAAATACCACTATTTTACTATTTATTGCAAACAAAATTGGCAAATATTTCAACACAACCATATTAAAAAAAATCCCCAGATGTTTTATAACCAGTATTCTAGCAATAAAATAATCAAAATAAATATGAGTTTGTCATATTGATATTGAGTTAATGAAATTATTTAAAATTTATAACATCTAGAAAATTAAAATCATTTCTTTATAAAAGTTTTAGGGACCTAGGCTGCAGTTTATATTAGCTTAAAGGATAGTCCAGCCCTGCTTATCAAGTAGTTCTTCAATACCTTTTCAGTAAAATTCCTCAGGTTTTGATGTGAAAAACCTTTTTAACTTGAAACTGGTTTTCAGTTCAAAAAGTTTTCCCCATCAAAATGTTTTACAGTGATCAAAAAAGGTAATAATCACTAAGTGTAAAGTTGGGTGAGGTTTTCTTGGTGTATGCAGCTTTACTTTGTCATAGAGAAGAACAACAGTTTTCTTTTAATCTAATGTGTATGTTGTCAACACCATGCAAAAGCTAAGGCATGTTAGTAGACTCATTCACAACTGCCACATCTGGTTTCTAGTTAGGATGATAGATTTGTTATCATAACTGATTCTCAAAAATTGGAAATTGCTTATGATGAATAAAATAAGGAAAGATTAATAAGGAAAAATATATATATATATATATATATATATATATATATATATATATATATATATATATATGACATCACACATTATGAAATGGACAAAGTCCGACAATTATTTTAAGACATTTTCTATGACAATTTCTCGGACATTCAGGCGGTAAATGTTGTTAATACTGTTTATTATAAACAGAGTATTTACTTAAATATTTGTATCTATATAAAGAAACATATAAACATAAAATGTCTTAAAATATATATAAGATAATATACTAATATAATATATATATATATATATATATATATATGCACATCACATTATTTGCAGTTTTTGGAAATGAATGCTTGATGATATCAGTCTAAGGATATGATCCCAGCATGTGATGCCATTTGGATGTACCTGAAATCCATGCCATGAGTTGATTCAAACATTGTGAGTGAAATTGGACAGAGTGCACTCAGGGGCTTCTCTGTCAAAGGACAGAAGGGCAACTGGGAAAATAATACTGAAGAGGTGCCCAGCCCTGAGGAACAGCTGCCCAAGGCTGCGCCCTCCCATTGCACCTGAGGCAGGGATCGGTGCTCGCACAGAGGCCAGTGCAACCGATGCTTGTGGGGGCTGAGGGGAATTTTTGTTCCTCTCTTGGGCGTACACATTCAGGTCCCCACCTAAAAATAGACCTTGTGTCACATCTAGTCCTAGTGGAGGGATCAGAGTAAATACCGTGAGTGAAATTGGGTAGATAGAACTGTTCAAAATCTGTTGATGGTTGTGCCAGCATGAAGCTGCAAGTCATCATGACTGAGGGTTTGAGCATACTGGCCTTGTACAACTATGAATCATTCCAGATTATGCACTTTGTTCCAGAAACTGTAACTAAGGTCGAATAAAAGTTGTTGCATCATAAACCACAGTTTGGCTGTATGGGTTTTGAAAAAACACAAATATGCCTGAGCAGGTGCCTGCAACAGCAATAAGATACCCACCTTAGCAGACAGGCATGCTTGGAAACAAGCAACTAGCTATTTACTTATATACTTTGCTAAAATTTTGTACCTGCAGGAAAATATTTAAAGTATGATTCATAAGATATAAGCAGACTGAAAATTTAAGTCCAATCACACTTTTGATAATAGTCTAAAAAAGTTTAGAACAGTGATTCCCAAATTGAGGTAATTACCCACAGAGGAATAATTTGAGGTTTCCTAGAAGTTAATGGCAAGGAAAAAAAAAATCCTTTGAGATTTGCATATATAAAAACAGAGCTCAGAATATTAAGTTTCATAAACAATTCTGTTAAATTGGTAATAAGCATTATTCTAATTTTAGGAAAAAAAATAGTAAATAGAACTAACACCACTTATAATTTTGCTTCAACTTATATATATATATATATATATATCTTTTTTTAAATGAAAAAAACTGTCCATATCGTCCAATAGTCCAAGCACGTTCAGAAACATCCTTTGCCATTTCAAGTTTCACCCACTTAAATTCCTTCCAAGGCCAACATGTGATGGCTTGGATTAAACACTCCTACAAGTATTCAAAAATCACACAAATAATACATTTCACATAGTCAAAACATGAAAAGAAACTAAGAACATCAAAACAAAATGCCCTTGTAAATGGCTAAGGAATGGCCAAAAACACTTGGAACCCTTGGACATTATGAACAGTTTTTTACTCCCTCAATGCCACCAAACAGAAAAAAATGTAAGAACACTAGAAAAACTAAATGAAAAATAATAAAATTTTCCTTGTCTGTCATATTTAACAAATAAAGTTTAAAAGAAAGGTTGTATATATATATATATATATATATATATATATATAACTTCAACCCTAAAATCAGTATTAGTTTGAAGTTATTAACTGTTTTAATTAAATGTGTTACTTACTATTTATTTTCCATTTTCTCATTTTGTTACTCATAAATTTATGCATCATACTCCCATATATATATATATATATATATATACAATATATATATATATAAATCAAAATTTATATAAATATTCTTTATCAGGGCCAATATTCAAATTTCAATTCAAGTTATCTATTCGATACCTCTTTTTAACAGAATCTGATTGATCAATAAATACAAAAGTTTAAAATGTAAATTTAATTATTATTAGGGCCAATATTCAATAATATTTATTGAACATTGCTCAAGTTATCTATCTATACCTTTTAACAGAAGTTCTGCTGATCTGATAAATACATTAAATTCTCTGATATTAAAATTTATCCCATAAAATTTAATTAAGACTATATTTTTTATATATATATATATATATATATATATATATAAAATTGGACACTTCTTGAATACAATCTTCAGGACTGAAGATTGCGTTCAAGGATGAAACAGACTGTTGCTGCTTGGTGTTGACTTCAGTGTTCAGTTTTACATTCACATATATTCTATCTTTTATATTATGCACTTTTACCCATTAAATATAGCATACCATAAAACTATATATATATATATATATATATATATATATATATATATATATATATCCTACCACTTCTCTCATTTATGATGTTTCTCCTCTCTCTCTTTATTGGATAAATAGTAACTCCACTTGAAAGTTTGGGGAAACAGTGGTTTAGAGTGAAAAATGAAAGAAAATTTCATAGAATCTTTACATAAAATCACTTTGAAAAAAAAAATGAAAAACCTTTTTGTTTTTTTAAATTAAGTAGTATCTTAAAATAATTTTTATGAAATAAAGTATATAAAATGGCTAAATTAAAACAAAAAACAATTAGAAACTAACAAAAATCATTAATTTAAAAATATTTTACAAATATTCCAGGCTTCATATGTGAAAAAGATAACTTTCTCTTCGCTCAGGAAAACATTCAGAAAGTCTGAAATTATAGATCCATTTTCAAATAGTTTTTAATTATTTCACTCTTTGTATAAAAGGATCAAATTTTTGCATAAATAAACAAAACTACCTGTCAACAATAACATCTTTTGTATAACCATCAATAAACGGTCAGTGGATTAGTATATTTTTTCTTACTCCCTTTATAATTTTGCAGTGGCAAAAAATAAATCTTTATATCTAAATATTTAAATTTAATGATAATCTGCAAAAGAACAGTATATTTTTATAAATGTCATTACAAGATTTTTATAGGACAGGAAAACATTTTTTAATTTAATTTTTACATATATCAATAATAGTTGTTCAATATCAAACATAGTAACCATAATTAATTTGCTTATATAATATGTCATTCTTATAAGAAAAGAATATAAATAATAAAATATTTTTAAAGTTTTAGCCTATTCATACCATTTGCATATAAAAATAACTGCTTCAAAAACTATATACTCTATCAAGACTGTTGCAAGCAAAATAAGTAATTCCTATTAGATGATATTAGATAAATAAATAAAAATAAACAATAACATAAAGACCAAAATTTCACCATCTCCAAAAATAGATTGATAATAAAAACTGCCAGGCAAACAAAGCCATGATTCAGCCAACCACTAACAGCCAGGATATAAGTCACAAGCCAATGAGAAGCAGATCACCCTTTTCAAAGTGGGCCTATAGATGTGTATATAACCAGAAGTAAAATCAACCAAAATCAGAGTTGATAAATTTTGTCCATTCTCTGATGCTGTGGTCATTATAAAATACCCAGAAATAAAATATAACATTTGCATGACTAGCTAATGACCTTAGATGGCTAACCCATTTTTGCTACATTGAAAACAAACATATCTTTCTTCATGTGGTCAAGCAGCAGCTACTACATTTGGATACAAAACTTCCATAACTCCTATACATATATAATTACATTTTTCCCTCATTCTCTTCCATAGGCATACACAAATATAAACCTACCATAATATTACATATAAATTAGTATAAAAATAAAAAACGTGTCTTGAATTAGTTATTTATAGTTAAATTTTGCTAAAAGCTTCAGTCCAGTTTAGAATTAACATTTTATAAAGTGAATTATTCAATCATGAAATAAAAATATTCATAAATGGAATTCTCTAGTCTTCCAAAACTTTGTTCATTGTTACCAGTTCATGATCTTCATTAAGTACATATTTTTATTTAGAGAGACTTGTGTTAAAAGTGGGAACTATTTTCTAGAGACTGTATCTGAAACAGAACTAAGCAAGATACCTTTGATCATAATTCATATCAAATAAGTTTTTTTGTTTATGTCCAGTCACTTTCATAAATTTCTGCAGTAAATCATAAACTAAATATCTGGTATATTTATTCTTTTTTTCTATTGAAATGTGAAATTCAGTGCCAAAAAAACAAACAAGATTTGATTTTAAAATCTGCAGTTCAATTTCTTGTGTTATCATAGCTTAATTTGCCTGAACACACTTGGTAGAAAAAAAAAAGTTTTAGAATGGAAGAGAAAATCTCTCTTCTCCAAATGAATATTTTCTTTACTTAAAATACTTATTAACATTATCACATATTGCAACTTATTTTACAAGTACATTCAAGTACTAGAAGGTTTAAATGGTTTTTAGCAATAGTAAACAGTTTAGTTGTTAGCCATGATATATCTTAGGATTAATAGTTGGTTTCCTGTTGTCTTCTCCATGGTAATTTATTGAGACACCACCTCTAGTTAGCTGGCTGTTGACTCAGAGAATTCTTCCACTCTTTGTTAGGTCTTATTTTTTACCCTACTGGCTCACTAACAAGCCACTTCACTCAGAAGAACTAGGCAGAGTATTACGAAACAGGAGGATTTCTTTGGTAACAAAGAAAAGAGTACTGTGCTGTTACGTGACATCTGTCCTCCTTTATAGCAGCGAATATTGGACAGTCTCCTCAAAGATGAAGAAGAGACTTGGGTCAATGGAAGTATGGTTCTACAGAGAATGCTAAGGATATTATGAACCGAGTGTGTCAGCAATGGTGAGATCTTGAAGAGGATGCAAACAAGCTTATACTTAACATCAGAAAATTTCTGGGACACGTAATGAGAAAGGAGGGCTTGGAGAATCTGATACTTACAAGTTGAATAGAGGGAAAGAGAGACAAGGGAAAGCAATGCATGACATACCTAGCAGGCTTAAGCAAGTGGATAACAGAATATAGTCTGGGGGAAGTAGCAAAGGGACAAAATTTATTGAGAGCTACAAGGGATAGGGGGAAATGGAGGGCCATGATCACCTACATCCTGAAGGGACAGAGCACATAAAAAGAAAGGAAACAGTTTAGTAAATTTGTCTTATCACCTTTAAATAAAAAAAGTGAAAACCCTATCAAATACAAATGCTGGAATTTTTTTCTCTGGCATGATTCTTATTCAACAGGGCATGATTTTCTTCCCAGCATGATTATTTTGTTCCAGAACTCATACCATGTCAGAAAACAGTTATTTTGTAAATTGAAAACATACTACTAGCATGACTATTCCAAATGACACTTGTATTTAGTACAAAAGAGTACCAAAAAGATTGTGCAAAACTTTTTGTAGTGTTCCTCAATATAAATTATGAGTAGGTGCTGAAAAGTTCTCAGCCCAAACAAGAAACACTTCACCACAAAAATCTGATGTTTGGTCAGATTTTGGGAAGTGTGTTGGGCTAAGAACTTTTCAGCACATCCTCATATAAGTAAAAATGTTGTCAATTATAAATTCTGTTTTTTGTTTTGTTCTTTTAAAGTTATGATATATATATATTTTTTTTTTTTAAATTAAATTGTTTTGAAATATTTTAAATATTTTTCTCAGGTCTGTTATAGAGTTGGGACATATTCAACTGCCATTATACATTTTTACCAGTATTAATGTCAAATCAAACAGTCTTTTGTTAAAAATGAAATAAGATTTTGAAAATTGTGCACCAAAGGAAAAAATTTGAAAAGAATTGAATCCTGAAATTCAATCTGGCAACAAAGACTAATTCATAAAATATATTTTCCAATAATATCCCATTATCATATATAATTCTGCATAATGTAGTTCTAATCTTGAAGAAGCAAGATGAATAATGGCAAGCAAGACCATCACACAGACAATTTCTAGTCTAGGGAGCATTAAAGTCCCTGAATTCCTCACAATGAATTGTGACTTTGCACTAGACTAAGTTAAGTTTTCTAAATTCATAGAAGATAAATTTGCAATACATGGGGTATTTAGCTAAGGGTGGATAAACAAAATCTCATGAGTAAATTTCATTTTATATACTGGGAAGTTAGCTTTATTATGAGAAAAAAATAGCTGAAAAACATGTAAAATCTACAATATTCAAAGAGCTCAGTTGATAAAAATTTGATTAGCTCAAAATCTATATTACACAAGTTTTGAATTTTTATTCTTATAATTAGGTATTCAAATCCTGTCAAATGAGAAATGGTACAAAAACATTTTTAAAAAAATAACATTTTCTCAATTCCCTCTCATTTATATATATATATATATATATATATATATATATATACATATCTCTCTCTCTCTCTACACACACACACATATATATATATATATATATATATATATATATATACACACACACACACACACACACAGACATACAAGTGTGGATATAAGCCAAGTAATTAGATATTAGCAACGTGCCTGATGACTTGGAAAAACCATGAAACTTTAAATTGCACTACAAACATAGGTATATATATATATATATATATATATATATATACACACAAACATCTCTCTTTTCATATATATATATATATATATATATATATATATATATATATATATATATATATATATAGTACAGTTCAAAAGACCACCTCTGGCAATTTTTTAAATTGATCCAAAATTAGTTGTTTTGTAATTTAAATATGAGAAAATTATTATACATGGTTAAAAAAATGTTAAACATGATTTTTTTATTAAAAATTTTACTATGCCAAAAAGAGAAAAAGCATTTTATGATTAAATTTTGTTTTCATCAAAATAGCCTCCTTTAGCCTTGATTACTGCAGCACATATTTTTAGCATTCATTGCATAAGTTTCTCAAAGTATAAGTTTGATAATTGATTCCTTTCTTTTTTTCAATGCTCTAAAAGTGATTTTTCATTTTTTATCGATTGAAAGGTTTCAAACTTCTGTCAAGTTCATCCCATGCTAATTCTGGAGGTGGCCTCAAACTTTTGAACTGTAATATGTGTGTGTATGTATGTATGTATGTATATATATATATATAATTTTGACTGAGAATCTGATAGAATGGTAAATATATAAGAAACTTAGGTAGAAAGTTTTTTATCTTGACATGTTTTGCCAATCAAATCACAAAAAGTCCAGCATTCATGTGATTAACAGAAATCATGCTGTCTCATTAATTTAGAATTTGTTGGAATAAAATCTGTTGTTTGATCAGTGGAACATGAGTTCTTCCAAATTGTCTTTTTATATATATTTATATATATATATATATATATATATATATATATATATATATATATATATATATATAAAAGTGAACATTAAAAGTCAACACTCAGAGGTGATGGACTGTTTTATACTAAATGCAATCATCATGATGATTGTGTCTAGCATGAAACATCCTGTCACCTCTGAGTGTTGACTTAAATGTTCACTTTTATATTTACATACACGCTATCCCTGATATTGAGCATTTTATTCCATAAATATAGCACACCTTAAAACTATATTTCTTTTCATATATATATATATATATATAATATATATATATATATATATTATATATATATATATATATATATATATATATATATATATATATAATGTCTGTGTGTGTGCATAACAGGAGAGAGCTTTTCCATAGAGTAATGGTTAGGTTTTTCTTTGCTCCCATCATTGTGGTCTTGTGCCAGACTACACTATGCTAAGTAAGTATCTATCTTTCTACATACACACATATTAGAAATTTTTATACTGCAAAAACTTTTTTTTACAATCTACTGTAAAATTAAATGAAATCAAAACACCATGAATGAATTTAGGGAAGCATATTGATGGCAAACCAAGATTTTTAAGATTCCAAATGAAAAGAATATTTTGGTCCTGAAATCAAAACTTGTATAACTGAAACCAACATTTTTAAGGATTCAGACCAAACTTAAAAAGAAAAGGAATATCAAAATAATTCCCTGAATCAAGAAAATTTAACATTCCATTATATGAGATGGGAAATTATAAAATTTTAATATTTAATAGTTTTCTCATTTCATAAAAGATTTTATCATACTCAATGCAAACAAGTCCTCATTGCTGTCCCTCTAAATACTATATTATTTTGGAAGGTGTCATCTTGTTATTACTATTATTATACTAAAATCATTATTATAAATCATTATTATTATACTAAAATCATAACTGTTATGAATATGTCTTTAATATAAATATATGATATTTTCTTGATAATATATTCTAATTATATTAACCTTTAGCCATTTTGTAGGGGGCTTCAATTGCAAAAATAATAGTATTTTTGAACATCATAGTTATGTTGTCACATCCTGCCATGACAACAAAAACAACTTTGATTGAAGTCAATAATTAAACAATTGGAGTTGAGGGTTTTTGAAAAAGAATACTGCACAAAGGAAAGTAACCCTTACAAATAATACAAGTTGCTGAAGGTTAACAGATATTTTCTTGATAAATAAGTTTATCCTTGATGTTATGACAACTGTTGTTGCAACTATTAATTTGCCAATTGTTTCATTGTTATCTTGTCTTTTGTTACTGAAGACTCTAAGAAATATGGCTGTGAACTGGCTGTGATTAGAATAAACTGTACAATTGAATAGGACAAGATTATAATGAAAAAAAAGTTTCTTCTGAATATAAGTAAAAGTAAATTGTTCTTTTTGGAAAATCTTAATATGAAACATTTTCTGTAGAAACTGTGTGTCTGCCCCTTTTTTCGGCGGGGAGAGATTCAAATGGTTTGAAGTTAAAATGAAATAAACATATTATGAACATTTATATTCATACAGGAGGTTTTACAAAGCATTCTTTAGAATCCCATATCAGCTAAACAATGGGCACCTGATGATGGCCCTAAGGGACTTGGCCGAAATGTGTCTATAATAACATCTATATTAACCAAAATGAGAACAATGGTTTGGAATAATAAAAGTATATTGACAATTACTCATCTCAGAAATGAAATACTAAATCATTCTTTAGTATTTTAATTTGTTTTACTTTTTTCATTTAAATTTTTATTTTTTATTTTTGTAGTTTTCTATTTTTTTGTTGAGAAATCTGAACTTCATTATATAATAAAAAACATTAAATCTGAATGGAATTATAAAGTCCTTAAAAATTATATTTTACCAGAAATATATCTATATAAATATACACTCACATGCACATGAATATATATATATATATATATATATATATATATATATATATATATATATATATATATATATCTGTGTGTGTGTTTGAAAAAATATATATATATATATATATATATATATATATATATATATATATATATATGGGAATGTATATGTGTGTATGAATATGTGTGTGTCTATATGTATATATATAGATATGAAAAAAATGTGTATATATATATATATATATATATATATATATATATTCAGGTTATTTGCTAAATGTACTAAATGGCATTTCCAGGGTCAAAGTTGGTCTTTGGAGTAAATAATGTTTTGAAATGTAATCAATTTATAATTAACTTAAAGCTCTCAGATTCATATTGTTGCCCAATCAGCACATAAACTTTTTATATATTTTTTTTTAATTTTATAAATGATGCTTCAGCTATGTCTGATTTTATTACACCCATTGATGTTTTCACAGGAGAATTGGTTTTAATCAATCAGTTAATATCTCTTCTTATTAAAATTACTTGTTTTTTTTGTTTTGTTTTTTTTCAAGGCCTGTGATAGATTTTATTATGCAAAATGCAACATAAACTTTTATTTATCTATAAATCTAAAAGTGATAGGTTATGTATTATATCTGATTAACACAATATCGCATATACCTGAATAAATTATTATTTTATTATTTCCCTTGTTAATAAGAGCTCCTTGGCATTCTATATCTTTCATCAGTCTTTCAGTCTTTTGTACACTTTCAACTTTGGCATTATTTGCAATAGTTTTTACTTTTTTCCAAGAGATGTTTTTGTTTGCATATTGTTTTTGTTTCTCAGATGTATTTCATTTAATGATGGACCACAAGACTTTTATTGGATTAATATCTGGAGAAGCTGGGGGCTATTCCCTTAATTTGTTGTCTTTGAAACCATTTTAGGCAGTAGTCAGACTTGCATAATGGAAAGGAGCATTGTTGTGCATGACTTTTAGCTTAACATTTCTTGGTTGTGTCCTATGCATCTCTAAGGCTTACTGCCATATCATTTTGAAACACTGGTTCCTGTACAATGACCAAAGTTAAGCAGCAATAAACCTTATCTAGATGGTTGACCACTTGGGAATACCAAAAGCTGTAAGCTTGGATGTGAGGGTGGTGTAATGGATAATGGCTCAGAATTGTTAATCAGAGAGTTGAGTTTCAATTCCAGTTGGGTTTGTTATATTCACTTACATGCAAATACTCTAAGGAAAGGTATGAACCCACCTCTTCTCCCCCCAGCTATGGGTTAATTAGTAAGACTTGTATCCCTAAATCATTATTATCTCAATAGAAAAATTTTTACAAGCTAAAAATATTTTCTGGCTTTAAATAACCTGCAAAGGGTTGATAAACCGTAAAAAAAATTGGATCAATCATATACATCACAAAATGTATTTCATTTAATAACTTACTAATAACTTTATCTTGACTCCATCATCAACTTTGAAGGGAACCCATCATTTTACTGCCTAAAATACAAACCCAAAATATTATTCTACTTTACCATTTGTTGTATTGTAAGCCATTTGGCTGACTATTTCTATGAAGGATCCAACTTCTGGCTCAGTGATGAATTTAGAGCTATTTTTTTCAGTCGGTATCACTTCATGCAAGGCAGTAAAGCCACTAAGACACAAGGGGGTTTACAGGGTGTGGAAGAATTAAGAACAGAAAAATAATAATAATGAGCAGAAAGAGAAAAGAATAATCAGGAGGACAGTAGATAATGATTAACATTGCATTGAAATTTTTGCAGATTAAAGTTGGCTGGAAATCATAGAGCTGGAAGGGAGTTCCACAAGCAAGAAGTGCGAGTAAAAAACCTGTTAACATAGAACTCATGGCTACATCTAGCCAGCTCATCTGGAAACTGATGAGATCTCAACTTCAGTTTAGCATTGCACTTAAATTCATGAAGTCTAGGTGCCATAGCAAAGAGTTCATCTGAAAAATTATCATGAAAGTATTTATAGAAAAGGCACAGAGAGGTAACCTTATGGTGGTGGAAAATGACTGAAGCCAAGTCACCAGATCAGGACCAATAATATTGCTGATTTTTCTCTGGATTTTATCAAGAAGTTCTAGGTAAATAACAGGGACACTGGACCATATGTGGCAGCAATATAGATGAATGGTAGACTTATAGATATATAAGATAGATTCTAGAGAGAAAAATTGTCTCGCACGACACAGTATTAGATAGATGTAACAATATCCATCCAATGTAGCTCTAAATTCGTCCCGAAAAATTATTGTGAATAAATCAGTTTTCTTGTACTTTTATTCAAAATTTAGACATTTGTCTCAGTGGTATTTACACAGTCATAGTTTGATTGCTTTCATGTATTTTACCAGTTGTCTTAACATTCTACATCTTTTCTCTCTGAATACAGTTAAAACACCACTTTCTTCAAATACAAGGTACGATGAATAAACTGTCATCTAAATAATGCAAAAATGAAAATAACACTGACATCTATTTTTAACAGATATATTTACCAAAATTACACAAAAATAACTTGAAATACTAAAGTAAATTTATTCATTAAAATCGCCATTAGCTTCACCCATGACCCCCAGAAAACTTTGGAATCTCATGCAATTCTTCTGGATGATCTCCTTGTTTAAGTTGGGGAATGCTGCAATAATCCTTGTCTTCAGTTCATCTTTGGTGTTACAAGGAGTTTTGTTGGTCTCTCGCACAACTGTGCCCCATACATAATAATCAAGAGAGTTAGGTGGCCAGATGTAAGGGGTGATGTGGTCACAGAAATTGTCTGACAGCTATGACTTGGTTCTCCTGCTTGTGTAGCATGGTGCAGAATCCTGTTGTCAGACATAGGGTCTTCCAGCAGCCAACCTCTTGACCACAGGCAGCATTACCTCCTCAAAGAATGTGGTCTAGGCCTCCATGTTGAGTCTGAGACCCAGTGTGAAGATGAACAAAGGCATAATGTCACCATCACTAGTGATCACTCCAGACACATTCATAATCACCATTAGATTCATTCAACTTTCTGAATCCTCTGCACTGTTCTCAGATTGACATCCAAACACTCTGAAATGTTTGTGTTGGAGCTTCTGGTGTGAATGCCAAGCATGCTGTTATCAAATTTCTGACAGAGTGAATTGCATCACTGACGGTGCCCAACTGACCCAACTATACTGTGCAGTTGACAAAATCAAAAACAAACAACACATATGCACAAAATTAAAAATATAAAATAGTGACAATTTACCCATCGCACGCTGTAATTTGTTGAAGGTTAAACTATTTTTCTTGTTTTTTCTTATGCTTATTATTATTTATATTTTATTTATATAATTATTTATTTATTTTTATGCTTTTAATTATTCTCAGTTTCATTTTGTGTCATTCTTAAATTATTTTTTTTTTTTACTTATCTCACCATTACTTGCAGTTTTTTTTTTTTCTCGTTTATTCTTTGGTCAAATCTTTTGCAATTTCCAATCACTGTTATTCATATAATTTAATAACTTTACAGTGTCCTGTTTCTCCTTTGGGGTTATATCTTTCTCATGACCCATGGCAATCTTTATGTGTTAGAAATTAAAAAAATGAACATCAATAGCTATACTATTACACATAAATATTTATTTTTACAATGAGATGAACAGGAGTTACATAATAAAATCTAGTACCACCAAATAAATTTGAATAATTTGAATAAAAACATATATTATGAGCTGAAATACATATGATACATTTACCATAAGAATATAAGTATATCCTGATATTTTTAGCAGTATTATTTGATTAATACTAATTTTATTGTGAAAACAATGACTTGTATAATTAAAATCTGACATTGTGTAAACAAAATCATTTCAAGGGAGAAAATGTTAGATCACTATTGTAAATATTATCATTTTTTCAAATATATGCATTTTTCTTCTTTAAATGAAGTGACCAATTTATTTTTCATTATTTTGCTTTGGTTAAGTTTTCTTGAAATAAATTTATTTTATAATTTGAGAATGCCTTCATTTGATAATAAAATGAAACAAAAACTGTTTAATTTTAAGTATACCATTATTTCATGAAAATTTATTATAAATTATTATAAAAATTACATTTTTCTTGAAAAAAAATTAAAGAATCCTTTTCAATTTGCTAGTGGCAGCTGTAGTTTACAATGTTTGTTTTTTGTTTTTGTTTTTAATTATTTTGTGGCTTCAACACATTATAGCTTTGAGATTTAAAAATCTTTATGAGCGTCTTGTCACAAACATTAAAATCCTGAAAGAATAAAATGTTCAGTATCAGGAATAACAGATTTCAGTAATCCTTTTTTTCTGATAATTTAAATGGTTCAAATTATCATTTATCTTGTTATTCAGCATTTAATTTTCTACAGAAAAGACAAAATATAAAAATTGATATTTGCAAAGAACGAAAGAAAGAAAAACAGAAAGAAAACCAAGAATGAAAGCCAATTTTGTGCTGTACTATTAACCCATTTGCTGCATACATCAAAAACTATCATTCTCAGTCGAGCTATAGAACTGTAATGATAGAAATTGTTGTCATTTGAAGTCCATGGGTTAATCTTCTTAACAATGACACTTCCTTAGAAATAAAAAAATGGTCTCTACCAACAAAGACCAGCTATTTTATTTCATATTTGTTAAAATTATTATCAGGTTTCTTATTGCCATGTGATAAATAAACATTTTTCCAGTAATAACATATCACAAATAATACTGTTTCCACAAAATAAAATTGTCAGCAATAGGTATACCACCAACAATGCTCTGTAGTTGACCATATTAGATTATATTAACACTAACATACCAATAAACTTAAATTGTCTAAATTTCTTAGACAAAGTATTTTCATTATTAACTTTGGCAAGTTTATCTTTCCTTTTCTAACTGTTGCATTTTATTACAACACTCAGGTTAAGGATGTGGTTGTATGATTAGATTTGACTCCAAATTGTTGGATTCTGGGTACAAATTAATAAAGTATCATCTGTGCCAGATGATCTCCCAAGCACATATGAATGCAGTTTCTACTCTTGTCACAATCTATTCTTACTTCTGATCGCTGCTACTTGCTTAGAGGGTGCTGAAAAATCTAACAAAAATCTCCAAACATCAGATATTACTTTTTTAAAGGGCTTTTTGATCAGGCCGAGAAATTTTGAACATTCCTTCATAACCATCATATAATAAAAACAATCAGAGCATTGGGATAAAAAAAAAAGCAACAATAATAAGATGAAAGATAAACTAGTCAACTAATTTTCAGTAATGATGAATTGTATTCATTATGAAAGTCTATTTTGACTGTTACTTTCGTTTTATAAAATGCAAGCTTTTTCATCTCTTTTGATAATGGCTAGTTAGATGCCATTGATTATTTTTTTTGTGTTTAGCCAGATGAAATAAGCTCTAGGTTAAAAAAAAAAAATTAAATCTTTAAATCAGAATTTCTTCAAAACATTTTGTATCTTAGGACCATGTGACATTTTTTCTCCTTTCTTTTTATAGAAAAACATTTTAAAGATTCTATTGTACATAAGGTTATAAAAATAAATATCATTCTAATGATAATAATTTTTATTATTTCTGCTGTTGTTGCTAATGTTATCTCTGTTAATATTTATATGTTTACTCTAAGTTATTTAATTCTGTCAGGCCTCGTTGTCTGCATTAACTTGGATAAAAATCTGCTGAAACAACTTTATCTTTGTTTTTTTGTTTTGTTTTGTTTTGTTTTAGCTTTTGTTTTTTTTATTGCTTGGTCCTCAAATCCAAACAAAAATGACTTTTGAATCTAATGTGATTAATACAAGACATCTTATTTACATTCTATTGTTTGTTTTTTTCTTTTTTTATCCATCCAATGTTCACAATTTGTTGTCTTGGTTACTGCTCTCATCATAATAAATATATATTATGGACTGTCTTGTGGTTGAAATAAATCTGAATTTCCCTATGCCAGAGTTTGAGGTACAAGTCCAAGTAAAATATTCTGATTTCTTGACTGGCAAGCCCTCCCCACAAGAACGATAACTACTTTCAATTAGCTAAACTTATCACAGTACAAAACAAAATTCAATATATATATTTGTGTGCATGTGAGGGTATGCTGAAAAGAAATCAACCCTCCAAAGATGTTTACTGATTTGATCAGATTTTGAGAAGCGAATTAAGCTGAGGACTTTTCAGCATCCTTCATATAGTATATTAAAGTTTAAAAGTTTTCAAGGCAAATAATTGCATTCTGTGCAGTTGTTGGAGTTAAAGTAAAAAGATTTTTTTTTTATATTAATTTTTCAAAGGAAGCTGGCTCTTTTTACTTGGAAGATTATGGAGACTTAATGCAGTATTTGGACAATGAAGCTAGTTTACTTGAATCAGGTATTAGAAAAAATAAAGTAATACAACTTTCTATGCTTTATAAGTATTTAATAAAACAATAGCAATAAAAATAAATAAAAAATAGTTTCATTGACTTTGCAGCTCTGTGAACTGATAATAATCCTTGGAACTACCCATGGGTGTAAATTAGAGCCTGGTAATTTCCTGTAGTAGAAGTTTCTCTTAAACTTTCTGCCTATGGCATGATGAGTGTTTAGTGGACCCCCTGAAGGGAGTTCAATATAATATGGCCTGTGCACCCAAATAAGTATGAGTAACAAGAGGCCCACTAACATTTTAAAGATAAAAGACACAAAATTTGACAGGTCAACAAGAGGACAACAAAAGAGAACAAACTTAAAATTTAATACAAAATTTATTTAGAATACAGATCAAAGTCATTGTAGGTTAAATTAGCATTTAAGTCCACAGTTTAAAAGTTTAGTTCACATGTCTGATGAAAGTGTTGAAAAGTTGCTGGTCAAGACCAATGGTGAACCTCCCATAGTATGGAATAGGTTATTTGAAGTCTGGACAATATAGCCAAAGAGAAGAAAGTTCTATTTAAATGTCCGGTGCTGGCATTGTGTAGTTGTTGGTCAATCCAATGTCCAGTGTTGGCATTGCATTGTTGCTGGTCAAGTCCAATGGTGAACCTTCCGTAGTATTTTAACCAGAGTGTACGGAGTAGGTTGTTTGAATCTGGACAATAGGCACAAAGTAATAAGGATTATTTATAGGCCAGCATGGCATCAGCATTAGGGGCTTAATTTTGGCTGATATGCAGCTGAATGTGGTACATACTAATTTGGGAAAGAGAAGAAAAGTTAACCCAAAAGCAAGTTGTAGGACAAATGAAGAGTTTCTGCTTTTTTAAAAACAAAAATAAGATACAAATGAAAAAAATAGTTAACTAGTAGATTTTTTTCAATCTTGCATAACATGTAAACATGGAGTGTCAGATTGAGACAATCATTTGAAGCTTTAAGATCCAAGAAACATGTTAATAAATTTACTGCATACTACACCCCACCACAAAATAAGGGACATAACTCCCATTCATCCTAAAGTACTTCCTTTTAATTGTATTTCATTTTCTTTTCAATAAGATTAATGCAAAATAATCTTCCCAGCATCTGGCCTAGTGCCAGACTAAAGTAAATTTAGTTAGTCTCCAATGTTCACAAGGTAGAATGTTTAATCAACTGTTCATGTATTTGTTCTGTTTATTATTATTTGTGTCCCATAATAGTTGCTACATTTTCATACACATTTCATATAGTGGATGCAACAACCATTATGAGACAAACACATCATTATTTTTTGCAATGTTAGGGTTTACCAAATATATTTAGGCTATCTCATTAGTACCTCTTATAAGTATTGCAATTGACTCAAACATTAAGAACAAAAATAAAGAATGGTTAAGGAGATGTCAGAAGAATGTAAATGAAAGGTTATGTTTTATACAAAGAAAACATGTTGACAAAGTTTACAAATATGTTATAGGCCTTCTCTCAGATATTGAAAAATTAAGGATAGCAAATATTATAAACGTCTGTCTTTACTCTTAATTCCAACATGTCATTTTATAAAAGGCTGTGCTTTTCCATGTTGTGAAGAAGCATCCTTACTTTATGGTGTCTATCCCAAAACTCCTTTCTATACCAAATGGTGCATCATTCAGTAGCCATTAAGGGTCCAATGTCCAGCTTAAGTGTTGTGAATACTAATTAGGTAATAAGAAGGAAAGTTAACCCAAAAGCAAGTTGTCGCACAAATAAAGAGTTTCTGTGCTTTTGAAATAAAAATAAAACACAAATGAATGAAAGAGTTAACTAGTATATTTTTTCAAACTTGTATTAACATGTAAACATGGAGGTCAGATTGAGACAGTCATTTGAAGCTTCAAGAAACATATAATGATCAAAATTGTTCTTTTAAAATAAGTTAAAATTAAAGAAGCTCAATAAACAATATTTGTTCATAATATAACCAGTTCTTAGAACTTGTAAATCTTCCAAGATCTTTTCTTTGAAAAAGTAATTTATTATTTAACAAATTATCAATTACATCACATCTTGATTATATATATTTCAACAGACAAATTAGTATCACAAATAAATGTTTTTAAATGCCTTGTTGCAACATTTTAGCAACATTTTAATTTAATAAAAATCCTAAATAGAAATAGAATTATCCATTTCATTCAGTCAGGATAAAATACCTTGCAAAATATTCCCCAGCTGTATCAGAATGGTTTTTCTTAAATATTGCTATTATTTTTATTGTACTAACCCTACTTTACTTTGGGAACAGCACCAATTTATTGTTCTAGCCACACTTTACTTTAAGGGCAGGCATGAATAAGAATACTTTCAATACAATTAAGATATTTATTTACATGAAATACAACAGTTAAAACATAAACACTGTGTCATTTCCTATATATAGAGAATATGTTAGGTGGACTTGCCCATCTGGTGAATGAACTAGGGCTAGGTAGCTTGTACCTTTAAAACAACTGGTACCATTGGTGATGAAAAGAATTTCTTTCGTGTTACCTTGGAGCAGGTCTAGTCCGTTCTCTGGTGGTGATCAGCTCTTTTCTTCACCCACATGGTTTTATTAACCAATGAGAGACCACCTAACATCATGTGACCAAACCCAACATTTTCATGTGCTTTCACCAGTGTTTCTCAATGAGTTTTCTTGATAAACCTAGGATTCAGCAAGAGGTTACTAATGGTTCCGGTAGAAATAATAAGAAATAGGATAATACATTTTTGAGTAATTTTATATTCATAATTTTGCTACAGTATATTCCTTGGTTAGTGTAATAAAATATAAAAGAGATATTAATAATGGTATATAATAATTTGGCAAACATGGATAAGATGTAAAGTCAAAAGGTTGATTTTACATATGACACTTCTCTAACTACCTTCACTCTTTGACAATTTTTATTGCTTTAAAAAGTAATGATTAGAATTGTAATAATTAAATCTAAATGTATGACTAAAGTGGATTTATACATTCTTTTTTTGTTCTTGATAATTTACAACAAAAATATTAATAAATCATGGCATCTATCAGAGAGATGAAACTTAAATTATTATTGAATTATTCCAAAATTTTAACACATCAGCAGATAGCTATTGATGTCAACAACTGAGCACAAATAGTTATTAATTAAAAAAAATTACTAATTATTGTATAATATTATCCATAGCTACATGTAAAAGAATGTCGTTTTTGATAAAAGTTAAAAAATAACCATAAATATGGAAAAAATGCGTATATTTTCAAAAATTCCTTTTTCCACAATATAGCTATTTGTGTGATGTTATAATGCTTAATACCTAAACAATAATAATATTGAATAATTTTTTTTTAAACATTAAAGTGTATTTAATCACACCTCTCTAATAGCTGTCGCAATCTGTAAACACTATTGATTTATTAGCTTATTTATTTAGAAGAATAATTTTATATTTACAACATTCTAAAAAATAAATACAATTAGAACTAATGCAATGTAATATTTATCGTTTACCAATTTATAAAAAAATGAATACAAAAACAATTTTTATTCATAAATTTTAAAACATTTACTAAATTATTAAAATATGTGAACCAACTGAAATTTCTTATTTACCATTTCATAAAGTTTGGATCAATTTGCTATTGGCCAATGTTTTGACAACCATTCCAATAAATAATATGGTAAATAGTGTAAATAATCAATCTAATAAATAAATATTGTTTATTATTTTTGTTGTCAATTCTCAAGAAGAAAGAAAATGTATAAATTTATTTTCATGTGTTTAGGTTTCATTAG
The DNA here is from genome assembly GCA_903632075.3 of Acanthosepion pharaonis. Taxonomy (NCBI): domain Eukaryota; kingdom Metazoa; phylum Mollusca; class Cephalopoda; order Sepiida; family Sepiidae; genus Acanthosepion; species Acanthosepion pharaonis. The sequence goes on from CAHIKZ030000170.1 coordinate 1,065,176, forward strand.
AATTCTAATCCTCATTTTTAAAAGAATAAACATTTACCAAAGAGTGAAAGTAGTTAAAATGAGAGCGGCATCAAGAGAAAAACCAATCTTTTGACATTTTGTCTTATTACAGGGGCATGTTTGTCCATGTTTACCAATAATTTTTATGCAGGATTTCCCTGAGATATGAAAACTATTTTAAGAGTTACACAATGGTAAAAGGTTGAGAAATGCTGGTTTACAACTTCAGACCAGGTATCTTCTGCTTGTTACTAGGTACCAAGTAATATGTACTTACTAAAGTATTTTAGACAAATGCAAAAAACTCTTTTCTTTGTCCAAAAACTCTATTTGGTCAAATAGTGTCAATAAAATTATTAAAAAATTATTCAATTTATTTTATCAAATGATACAATAAAATATTCCAAACAATCCTTTTCCTACAGTTTGAATATCACAATAGCTATACAATGTAAACAAATAATATTGCCATTGATATGAATAAAATGTATGTGGATATGAACATTTGAAGTAATTGATATGTAAAAAAAAAGTGTTTTAATGATATATTAATACTTATAAAACTGGATGGATGTCCATTTTATATTTCTGTATATATTTACACAAGTGCAATTTTTCCCTGATCCTCTGTCATGCATTATTCCTGGTTGTTTCAAGGTTTGGCATAAAGGGATGGTTAACAAACTAATCACATAAGATCATTTTGTGACTGTCGTACCCTGCCATTGTGGCCTTTGGTAGATTAAACTGCACTTAATAGGTAAATATTCTATTGGTGACTGTTATTAATGTTTTATCAGTATTTCTTTTATTTTAATTATAGTTGCTTTTCACTACAGTTGTTCAAACCATCTGACTAAAGTCAGTAAAATAAAAAAAAATATTTATCAAAAATTAATCATGGCTGACAAGACTCCATTAAAAAAATTATAATCATGATAATATACTGTCAGTGGTTGTGCCAAAAACTAAAATATGAAATGGATGATAATTTTTTCTGAACTTTTTGTAAGTATCTGAAATGATTTTTGAAGGTAAATAAATATGGAAACTCCTCTGAAAGTGAGAATCTTTGTGGTCCTTGACATACTGATGACAAAATTAGACTGTGTGATTGACTTTACTGCTATGGACCTTTTATATATTTGTCTGTTTTTTCTGATTTTTTTTACTTAGCTATTTCTAAACCGTACACATGACAGTGTATTCAGCTAACATAGTTTACCTCTAGCACAAAAAATGGCAACATTATTTAAGTAATTTTGCAACTACATTGATTTCCTTGAGTAACCAAGACTTTTCTTATCTGTACACTTAATTCCATTGCCTTATATAAGAAAGAAAATTCTGCACTTTGTATCCTTAAAAGTAAAACTATCCAAAGAAATATCACATAAAAAAAATAAAAAGCGTGGTGTACTTACCTTAGCCACAAAATGAAGACCAAAACACTTTTCACTGATGTATATTAATCACAGTCTTTTAAAGGAAGAAATGTAGAATACATAGGCAGTACAAAAATATATAAGACTAGTCGATTTCATTTAGTTTTTCTTTCTTTTTGTTTGTTTTCATCACCTTTGCTTTTAAATATCCCACATTGAGATAACAGATCTGCCAAGAAAGGTTAAATGTTGCAAGAACATGGACGTATATTTACTATGGATGATCTAGCAATTAAAGCACTTTCTATATATTTTCATCTGAGTGAATTGCTTTCTTTTAATTAAAGTAACATTTCTTAAAACAAAATTAGGGTCAGACTCATTACAGCAAGTAACTAATGAGTGTATTGTTTTGTAAAATATCTCTTTTGTGTTCATATAATCTTTTATTTAAATACCTCGAGGTTTCTCTGATATATTTCTTGTGACAATTATTAAAGGAGATAGAGAAAATTTCTCCTTCAAGTTTTATTTTATGAGATGCTCGCAGTAATAAGTCTGACTTTAATTCTGATTTAAAAAATGCTACTCTAATTGAAAAGAAAGTAAATTACTAAAATGAAAATGTATAGAAAGTGCTTTAATGACTAGATCTTCCTCAATAAATTTACATCCAGGTTCTTACAACATTTCACTTTTCTTGGCAGATTCCTATTATGACAATGTGAGATATTTAGTAACAAAAGTAATGGAAACATAAACAAAAAGAAATTAAATGAAATTGGAAATATCTAAAGCATATATTTAAAGAAAGAAAAAAATTTAATTTAAATTTAAAATTCTCAGCATCTTCTCAGCTTCATGTGCATATTTAGTTGCATTAAACATCACTTTAGTCCGATGAAGTCCTAAAGGATAAAAAACGTTACATGAAAACTTTTTCCACTTTGTCATAGTCTTCACTAAAATTGTTTTTGATATATAAAAATGTATGTGTTGTTTTTCCCATACACAAAGATATAAATTACAAAATTCAAAATATACTACAATACATATATACCACTTTTGCCTACTTATGATTTAAGAGCATGCTTTATTTCTGAATTCCCTTTTTAGTTCTTGTGTTGGATTCTTAATTAAATGGAGAAAGAATCCCAGTCCTTTAAGTTGATGCTTAGATTCACATATGTGGAAGTGACACTAATTTTTTTTATTATATTTTATTCGGTTGAGCTAGTTTTGACATTCAAGAGTCACAGTCCTGCATCAAGGTTGGAAGGTCATTAGGTTGTCATAACCTAACTGTTTCGATGTAGGTGCTTGCGCCATGGTTAAGTGTCCACAGTAGTGTGCAGAAGGTGAGGGCAGAGGGTACGATGGCCCTGGGCATCCATATCAGGAGGGGATCCAATCAAAGAGTGAAATAAAAATTTAGTTGATATTTAATATTGAATAAAGTGTTTATTTCATGTTTCATATCTTTTTACATATTTAAAATGTCTTTCTTTCTCAGTACTAGGCCCTATAACCACCCCTACTTGCATAGAGTCAAGGAGTTGGCCCCAACCATTTCCAAACCTCTGCACATCACTGGGTGCCCAGATCAGTAGATTGCTTGCAAGTTATTGTTTTGCTTGCCAGCAGTGTCTTGCAAAGCACATTCACATAAGATTGTAGAAATATCAGAGATGGGTCCATAGAGTTGTGATTTAGTTAGATGTTGTTTTCAAGGGATGTTAAATATAGCTCTCAGCATCCAAGTGTAGTTTCCATCAAACTGAGACTCTAGGGTTTTACTTAATGTCCAAGCAGTGGCACCATACATTAAAATCACCTCTACAATGGCTTGGAAGAATCTCCATTTGAAGTTGTCTGGTAGAACAGATTTCCAGATTACATCCATTTTATTCAAAGTGACCCAGGGTTTAGCTATACAAATTTTCACATACTTTTCAGTAGAATTTATTTCACTTACTAGGTATGTAAAAGCAATAACTCTATGCCTGCAGCTGCACAATATTTTTGAAGTTTGATCTCTACTTATTAATGAGATATTCTATTTTTATCTTAATGTCACACATATTTACTTAATGGTGCTGAGTAATGCCTCCTTTCTCTATATCAGCAGAAGATCTTGTTGTGAAAGTGGGATGAATTAGGCTATATATCACCAATAAATATTTAAATATTTAAAGTCACCTTGTGTTTTACATTGTAGAACAGATTTGAAATAAAAAATAGTTCAATTTGATAAGGAGAGTCAGAAATAGACAATAATTATATTTATAGATAGCTATGTTGTTTTTTTGTTATTTTTTATAAAGATTACAAGACCATCACTGTATAATAGATTTCAATTTCACCTGTGATTGGTCTCTCTGGGCAAAGCAGTCAGGCATTGTTTATGTCAGATGGGCTCCCAAAGATATGGAATATGAGTTCAATTCTTGCCAAAGTTTACTTTACTTCTAACCCATGCTTCTTAATGATCAGAGAATGAAAAATAAACAGCCTTTTTCATAAAAACAACAATAGTCAGAGGAAAGATGAACTAGACAAAATAAATAGTGCTTTATCTCAGGAACCCAGGCAACTTAAGACTATTATATCTACTATTATTAGGTAATAAACGATATAGCATCATCAAGTATTTGGATCAGAAAGTATGTTACATGACTTTGTCTGCTGGTTCATTCCTATGTTGCTCATGGTTGACAGATTCCCAAGAATATAGGACATGAATTTAAATCTTTGTCCATGTCACTATACCTTCTGCCCCAACTACCCAACAATTTTGCTGAAAATTTCAGAACTAAATAGAAAATTAAATTTGACTTTTTGGTTTCAGTCTATGACATTACTATAGAGCTGATCTGTATCATTTGTCTAAAAGCATTACTGCCATTTATTTTCCAAATAAATCAGGAAACTTCATTTTCTGTTTGCTTTTTTTTGTTTTTATTGTAAAGTTTCTACATAAATCTTACACATGGAAAATGTCCATAGGGAAACATCCATAGAGATTACATTTCAAAAATAAATAAAAAAGTAAAAAATGATTGTGTATTTAAAATCAAAGCAAAAAATAATGTTTACAGTAGGACAATGGATTTTAAAAAAATCATTTTACGAGAGAATTTAATAAAACATATGAAATCAGGAATCTTTGAATATATAATTTAGCCAGACCTCACTTTTAACATCTGATTTACCCCACTAAAATTTTAATTTTGTGGCAACCTGCTTGATCTTGTTGGTGTTATGGGTAATTCTTTATTTTTTATCTATGCTGCTTGCTTAGTAGTCATAAAATGCAAAATAACTTGTGTGCTGTGATAAAAAAAGCAATACTCAAAAGACAAAAGATTTAGTCAAATTAACAATTAATTACCTTTTTTGGTAAAGTTGTACAATAGACATTGTGACCAGAAATAATCATT
>CAHIKZ030000170.1:1075000-1266646 GCA_903632075.3 Acanthosepion pharaonis
TGATGTGTTAACGATTATTGCTGTAAGAATTTATCAAGCTTTAGATAAGAATGGTGAGGCTCAGGCGGTTGCTTTGGATATCTTGAAGTTATTTGCGGGGCTTAGCATGTTGGTCGTCTTCACAAATTAAAAGGTTATGGTATTTCTGGATTAATTTTTTAATTGATTCAGTCTTTCTTATCAAATTGTGAAATGAAAGTTGTCTTGAATGGCCAAGCTTCTAGATCTTTTTGCATAAATGTAGATATTCCCCAGGGTTCTATCCTTGGACTTATGTTGTTCCTAATTTTCATAAATGACTTTCCTGATGTCATCAGTTCTCAACAAATATATATATATATATATATATATATATATATATATATATATATACTGATGGCACAACTATTTACTTCTGTTTTAATAGTCTGATCATTTCAATAAGGTCAAATTGACAGCTGATCTCAGAAATGACCTACAATCTATTGTTAAATGGGGCAAGGAGTGGTTTGTTAATTTTAACACCTCAAAAATGAAACTGATCTCTTTTAATTATCTGAGAGAACCCTTTTTACTTTGGATCATTCTAGCTGATGCTAACCTCCACATGAGTGACTTATTGCACCTTCTTGGACTAATGTTTTCTGCTAACATGAAATGGAAAGAGTATATTGAATCAATTGCTAAATCTGCAGCTAAAAAAATTGGTTCACTATGTTGTGGTAAACAATTTTTCTCTCTATCTTACATATTTATAAGTCTACCATTTGTCCTTGTATAGGAGTAGAATCCATCAGCCCTGATTGAAATACATGTACTAATCAAGTATCGGTGAAAAATTAGTATTCAAAGATAAAGTAATTTGTTCATTTTGGTAGTGTTTAGGTAGGATAATTTTTATATTAAGCCAATGGGTGTAAATTGATTAGGGTTAAATCCAATTTTATCACCCACAATATATAATATATTTTTATATCTGCATTTATGCAAAAAGGTCTAGAAGCTTGGCAATTCAAGACAACTTTCATTTCACAATTTGATAAGAAAGACTGAATCAATTAAAAAATTAATCCAGAAATACTATAACCTTTTAATTTGTGAAGAAGACCAACATACCAAACACCACAAATGCCTTCAAGATATCCAAAGCAACTGCCTGAGCTTCACCATTCTTATCTAAAGCTTGATAGACTCTTACAGCAATAATCATTAACACATCAGCAGTTGACCTAGAGAATTGATAACCATAATGATTAATCAATTTTTTATATATAAATAATAAAATAAAATTGATTATTCTTTTGTGTACTTTCAGCCATTTCTCATGTTCAATGCTTAAATATTTTTCTTCAATTTGCTGAAAAGTTTTTATTCTTTTTTTTAATTGTTTTCATTATCAGGGTTTCAACAAACAGGATAAAAATATTCCAACCCAACTTGCATTATTCTATGGATTGTTCAGTATTTGTGGAAAATATAGTGACACAATAAGTCCTGTTTAAAAAGGCAAAAGAAATACTCAAAAATGCTTCAAAACAGAAACAAAAACCCCAGTGAATTCACAATTTTATAACTTTTGTTTCTATTTGATTTTGGAAACTATTTTTTTTCACTTTTTCTTTTGCTGAAGTGATTTAGAATTGTCTGGCAATATTTCCTTTACTCAAAGAGAAATTAAAATGCAGAGTAGGTGAAAATCCTTTAATACCTGGCTTATCTTTTCTTTATTCATTTTTGTACCAAAGAAAAAGAATATTTTTTAGAAAAAAGAAATCCATTGTGTAATTGCACCTTCTCTACTTGTACATATTTAAATATCCATATAACCAAATTTATATTCCATTCTTGTTTGTACATGTGGATGTTTATGGGTAGGTGTTCTTTTGAAGGCAGTATAAATGTCTTTGAAAAATGAATCAACAAAAAAAAAAAATTAAATAAATAAAAGACTTACATACATGTTGTCATCATTAAAATAAAATAAAATTCAGATATGTCTATCACAGGCTGTCTCATGAGTTGATGAGGCTGTGACAATTCATTACAGTATTTTCTAGTTTTGGTCATTATCGAAGATAAAGCATGGTTTCAATGAAAATGTTATCAAAATAAAAACAGGAAGAAAAATATGTATCTTGAGAAGATAACCAAACAAAAAAAAATAAATCTGCAAAGTTCTGGAATCTTTTCTTTTTTTTAAAAATTGTTCTTCAAAATAATAATAAAAAAAATAACTTTCTCCAATAAAAGAATGCTTTTTGGCTTTTTCTTTTTCCTTTTTTCCTTTCCAGCTTAAAAATTTTCTTGCTGATACTGAGAGAGAGGTTTAAAATGTTTATGCATTAATTAATTTTTTTTAAAATTTTAATTTAAACATTTTCTTCAGAACTAGGATTATTTAAATCAATTTCTTCATTTTAATTTATATTTTAATTTTTTTTATTTCAAAATATTTTTAAAGATTTTAAAGATAATTTTTTGCAAGTGAAAAATTATTTTTTCTAATTTTTTTTAATTTTCTATTTATTTAGTTTGATCAATTTTTTTCCCTGTTAAACAAACTGGAAAATATATTTTTAACTTGCAATGCTTTCTTTTTTTTTTTTTTTAATAAGAAAATACAACTTAAAGAGAAGTTTTTGTATATCTACACAAACAGCACAAATAATTCTTTGGTATAAAGAAGAGTGACTGAAAATCAAGAAACATTTTCCCATACACATATTAGACACAGTTTGTATCTCTATAGGACATTGTTTTCAAGGCAGGATTTAGACATGATAAAGAACTTATCTAAGGGAAGCTGTGGAGGCCTTATTTCGTAACAGATAATAAAGGAATGTAAGAACTGAACAAACTTAAGGTCTTTTCACACAATGAACTTTCAAAGTCTTATGCCTAATTCCAACACTGAATATTCTATATAATTTCCAATTACATCATCAACACATTCTGTTTTTCTTTGCTTTGTTACAACACACACACACACACACACACACACACACACACATAATGATAAATTAAGAAAACATCTTAAAAATCCATATCGATTATAATTTATTTCATGAATAGTTATATTCATCTCTTCAGACCAAAAGTTTTTTAGAAAAAAAATATATTGCCCTGTAACTTACATTGAGCTCTTATTGGATTAACATCCTCCTTGGAAATATCCCTACCAATTACAGATTTATTATATATATATATATATATATATATATATATATATATATATATAATTGTGTATTTAGGCAGCAATCTTTCATTTATACATGTTTCATTAAAGACAACAGACAAGGTATTGTGATTAAGCTTTTTATTTAATTTTTCTTGTATTCAAACAAGTGATTTCTTTCCAGGACACACATAAACACAGACTTTAACACATCCAAACTTACCAGATTCTCTACAAATCATACTGGTAGAAAATACAAATATAATAATCTCATTCACATGCAAAATAAGATTAAAAATAATGGAAGCCTTAATAACAAAAAAGAAAAAAAAACAATACTCAATGATATTAACTACAAATGTAGCCACAAGGTGGTAACTGTGTGCAGAAAATAAGACTCTGTATAACTCTAGAAACATACACACAACCCATACACCCAATTCAAAAGCAAAAATAAAATTTTCCTTGATAATGACTAAAAGTATAACCTAAAGTGATTGGAATTACAGAACATTTGGGCAGTTTCTACACACACTGTGTCCAGAAAAGAAAACACTTGTTCGAACACAAGAAAAATTAAATGAAAAGCTTAATCACTATACCTTGTCTGTTTGTTTTTTATGAAACATATATATATATATATATATATATATATATATATATATATATATATATATATATTTAAGTTATGAAAAACTTGGTAATCCGTATGGATAATCCAAGGAGGATGAAATCCTGAGAGCTCAATGTAAATCCAGAGTTAATATTTTAAAGAAAAACAGACCACTTTAAGGTTCCATTATAATAATTTATTTCACCTGATGATCCGACATCCTTTAAAAGGGCTCTGGTGAAATAAATTATTATAATGGAACCTTAAAGTGGTCTGTGTTTCTTAAAAAAATATATATATATATATATATATATATATATATATATGAAAAGAAAGTTTAAAATAAAAACTTTTAATATTGAAATTAAAAGTTTGTTGCAGCAAAAATGACTTTATCAGAACATAAACAGTTTATATGCAACCATGTAAATCAGTTAATATATTGGGTTCTTCAGAAAATAATGTCAGAATTTAGAATACACCTTTATTTGTGTTCTTATACAAGGACTGATCCAAAAGTATCCAGTCTGTTGCTATGGTAACAGAGCTAAGGTACATAATGAAGCTGCTTTGTACAGAATGACCTTGAACTCTGTCATGTGTACACACTAAGTTATAACATTCTTGCTCATTTTCATTGTTTATAGCAGTACTTGGAAGGAAAGTGTGTAGAGTGTTGACATTTCACCCCACCACAAAGGTTCCATCAATGACGATGACTCGTGCAGCAGATTTTGGCAAAGTACAACATTCTCCAGGAACAATAACACCCAAATTCCTCAGTCTTGTCTCTTGCAACTTTTTTCTCTTCAAATATCAAATTCTACTTAAAAGAAAGAAGATTTCAGGACATCGAGGAAATCCAAGATAATGTGATGAAGCAACTGCTCACTATCCCAAAAAACGAAGTTCCAGGAATGCTTCTCTCAATGGAAATGGTGCTGGATAAAGTGTGTAGCTTCAAAAAGTGACTTCTTCAAAGCAGAATAACTGCCAAAATAATATATGTTGTAGTTCTCTTTTTATAGCATCAATCCCAATACATTTTGATCAGACCTCATGTATTATTAGAAAAGTTGCATAAAAATATATTACTCATTTCTAATAATTAAAGTGTCCTCTTTGTTAATTCTATATCAATCTCTTTCAGAATTTAACTTAGAATATTATATACCTATCATCTTGAACATGAAAAGAGAAGAGATATTTTTTTTGTTTGAATTCAAGTTTAGTCATAATTCTCAAACTCCTGCCAACATTAACAGAGTATAGGGTGCAGGATCCACTGGTTTCTGAAGTTCCACAGTGGGTGTAAGACTCTTAAAATAAAGGTAGTAGAGAAGGTCCGTCTGCAGTTGCTAATCAAGATTTGAAATACTAGTCAAACAAAACCAACGTCAAAGTGTCAGAGAAATGTTTCAGATAATGGGTATCAGTATTTCAACAATATTGGACTATCTCAAGAAAATTGGCAAGATGAAAAACTCAATAAATGGGTTCAACATGAACTCAGTTCAAGTCAAAGAGTTTGATGTTTTGAAATGTGTTTGATGCTGCTTCTGTAAAATTCAAATGATCCATTTCTTGATCAAATAGTGACTTGTGATAAGAAATGAATTCTTTATGAAAATTGTAAACAAAGAGCTCAATGGCTTAATCATGATAACACATCCAAACACATTCTAAAATCAAAATTGTGTCAACAGAAGTTTATGGTGACTGTCTGATGATCTGCCATTGGCATTTCCCATTACAACATACTGGAATCTAACTAGTGCATCACTACCAAAGTTTATTGCTAGCAACTAAATGACATGCACATTCATTTAAGCAAAACGTAACCAGCACTGGTTAATTGATGTGGTCCTATTCTGTTCAGCCACATGTAGCAAGTATAGCACTGCAGAATTTCACTGACTTGGGATATGAGACATTGCCACATCCACCATATTCTCCTGATCTCTCTCTAAAGAAAATAGGCAAGGTGGAGAAACTCAATAAATGGGTTCCACATGAATGCAGCAAAAGTCAGATTGTGTTTGATGCTGGATTCTACTTCATGGCAAATTTGTTGTAGCTTTTATAGTTTCCTTTCTGCATCTGCTATCAACATTGTGTTATCAGCATATCTTATTTTGTTAAGCTGCCAATAATGAATCCTAGTTGGACTTTTAATTCTCTTAGAATTGCTTCACTGTATAGGTTGAATAAGTTCTGTGAGAAGGTACATCCTTATCTTCCCCACCTTTCTATTTTTCTATATTTACTGAATTGATTTTCTGTCCATATTTAGGTGGTTTGCTCCCAGTATGAGTTCTGGATTATTCTAATATGCTTCCCAAATATGCCATGGTTACCTGTCAGTTTCAACAGTTCTTTGTGACATTCATTATCAAATAAAAGCTTTTATGATGTTGCAATACAATTTCAGCACCCACCTAACTTATCAGTAATCTGAGTGTGTATATATATATATATATATATATATATATATATATATATATATATCAAATATGTGATGCAGTTCAATTTATATTATAATGAATCATTCATACAAAAAGTACATTACTAAAGATAATGATTTAAAATAGCAAAGTCCCTTTGCAAACAAAATTTTAAATGTGAATTAACCTACAAATCACTCAATGAATGTTATGATCCTTGTTTTTAAAAATTATAAGCTGTATAAGGTCTTTCTTTAATATGCAAGTACTTTCAACTGTACATTCAGTCATCTTCAGGCATGGAAATTATTTTGTTTTTGGTAAAATTCAGGTAGCATCTGAAACGAAAAAATTAAATGCGAATTGAAAGATGTTTTTTTAAAATGTGTTCTTGTTAATAGATACAAACTTTTCGAGTTAGTGTTGCAACTACACACTCCAAAAGTTTGTATCCATTAACAATAACACATTTCAAAAAACATATTTCAATTCACATTTAATTTTTTAATATATATATATATATATATATACATATAATAAATGTACATTTTTTTCTCACCAGTAGCACAACTTCAGTAGCACAATCTTCAGGAGCTTAAGACTTAAGATTGCATTGCACATAAAACTCAGATTTGTGTTACCAATAAAAAAAAAATGTATATTTATTAATAATATATAATTTATAGCTCTGTTATTTGACAATGAGCACTATTTTATTAAAACCAGCTCTCAATGTGTGGTATTATATACATATGTGGTGATGATGATGATGATGATGATGAGGATAATGATATTCACCATAAGCTATTAAAAATGTGAAAAAAAACCTTGTATAATCAGCATTGTTCTCTCTCATTTCAAATTGTTATCATGGCAATGAATTCTGATTATTGATTATTTCATTGATAATTCTCTATTAAAGATTTTATTGAAAAATCAGCAGTAAAAAATTGAATATGTTTCTTGGTTTTTGCACTTTTGTCTGTTTTACTTTCTTAAAAAGAAACAATAGTGTATATTCATGACTAAGAATTGGGCAATGTTTGACCTTTGTGCTCACAAAGAACAGTTATTCCATTGATGCCATCATTACTGCATAAACTTTTGACTCCCTTGGCAACATTTATTTACAAGATTATAAAACTATGCAAACCAAGTACAATTTGATATTTATTATTTACTTTTTTAGGTATACAGGTAGGTAAATCAAATAACTAGATATTAGCAACTGTAGTGTGCATATACAGGTAAGCAAATAAATATTTACCAAATTTACCATAAGGTGTAAATATGACAGTGCTTGATGTGATTCTGCATTCCTCCCATGAGTCCTTGTATATTATTTTCTTGAATTATAAGTTATACCTTGTGCTTGAAGAGTTGGGTAACTAACAAAACTTAAGTTGCACCACAAACATAGGTATATGTATATTTATTAATATATAATATTTACTTTTTATAAAGATTTATTATTTACCAATTTATTAAGAAATAACTTTAAAAAGAAATCTTTTTATTCAAATAATATAATATAAAAAATTATAAGAAAATTATCAAAATATGTGAACCAGTAACAATGCAATATTTATTAAGGCTTATGGTCATGTCACTGGATCTAACCAACGTCTTTATCCACTGTGCCATGTGTCCTTGACAGGACCCAAAGAGTGTGAGTTCAATACCCGGTTAAGGCAGTGGAGAACTTTCAGAGGGAAATTAACAGGAGATAACTGATAACTGACATCCATCAAACATGGCACATGGAACTAGAACAGTCTACCCCAGTGAGCGAAATAAAGGGTTCAGTTTGACATTCCAACCACCTGAAGAAGGCCGGAGTGTACAACAGCCAAAACATGATAGATATATATTAAAAAAGATGAGGACAATAGTCCGAATAATGTAAATAATGCTTATGATCATATAGCATTGAAACACAGTTTCCTACACAATCACTGATGTTAAGCAATGTCAAGCTTGGTCAGTATCTAGATGAATGACTGTATAGTATATAGAGATGAAGTAAAGGCCAAATTTACTGTCTATAGTACTGTATAGTATTGTTGACTGCATTTGGTTACAGTGTTTAAAATGGTTGACTATCGTCATAGTTTGTTTTTTGTGATTTGAGAGTTCATACAGGGTTGTTGTGTTCCTTCTGGTTGGTGGAAATTAATTTGTTGCATTCATCCTTTCTTCTTCTTTCTCTTCTGGAGTTGTACGTCAGGTCAAACTCACAGCTGATGAATCACCAACCCTTGCATCTCACACTGCTACCTTGAATCATGTTCCTCTCCACTGCGGAATCTCTCATCTCGTACATGGTTTTCTTCTTTTTATTGAGGCTGACACATCCATGTTCCCCGTTTGATATTTGGCAGGACATGTTGTCATTGGTTGATTTTTTTATGACAGTCACTGACCCACATAAACTAAGTCCATGTTCATGTCCCTTATTGAGGATAAGAACAATAGAAAGAAAGGAAAGGAAATATATAAAAGAGAGAGAAAGAGAGAGAGTTTTCTTTGTCACTCATTTAGTAAAGAGGGAAGTGTATATTTTCGCATGGTGTTATTACTACCTAATTCTACTACACAGTCCTCCTTTAGACATGGAGTGAATAAAGTTTTGGTACAATTCAGTTCTACTACTATAATTGGTAACTTCTCTTTTTTACTTAAAATAGTAGTACTCATTCTGTTTTTTCCATGTGATACATCTAACTGCTTTAGATGTGTACGATTTGGTATTACTATGTACTATTTTCATCAGATGTACTGGTAGTTTTCTTTGTTACTCACTTAGTAAAGAGGAAAGTGTATATTTTCATATGGTGTTATTATGACCTAATCCTACTACAACTGTTTGGAATTCCAGGTGCTGTAAGTTTGGATGTGCAGTGGTGTAATGGTTAATGGCTTGGAATTGTTAATTGGAGAGTTGAGTTCTTATTCCAGTTGGGTGGTTTATTCTTGATTAACATATTAAATAGGTTAGTATCCGTAAATTACTGGTAGTAAGGTTAGCCGTGAATTGGCTTATAATTATTTTACTTGTGATGTTGTTTATAAATATATAAAATTCATATAAATGTTTAAAATTTATTATATAAAAGTCATTTAAATGTTCAAAATTTAATTTTAGTTTTTAATTTAAAATAAATATATAAAATGTTTAAAATTTAATTTGTATTCAAATATATAATGTAAGGTTGGTATAGTTAAGTAGTTGTTTTGTTTGCATATGGTTTTTCTTCTTAAAGTGCCTTTTATTTACATACTATGTTTAATTTTGTTTGAATATGTGATTTCATTCAAAATCTCAAAACGTCATCTTCTTTTCCTTTTATGGAATAAATAAATTTTTTTTATATATTTGTTTCTTTACCTTCTATGGAAAATTTTAAAAAATGTAAAAAAAGAAGTGGTGTTTCATAAATTGTATTTTAAAATAAAATCGTTTATTACCACCTGAAAAATATTTCTATCCCAAACAAACAGGAGTACTTTCAGAAGTTGGTGATAAAGACTGAAGATCTTATATGAAGGATGAGATGGAAGGTGTATTTATTTGTTAAAGACAGTGGAGTTCCCAATACAAAGGATATATATGGATTTAAAAATCTGAATATTGCATGTCTCATTGACAAACTTTTTAACTTTGAGAGAGATTTATTTGATATTATAAATAATATAAGTTTTCATTACCGAAAAAATAAATTTCAAAAACATTTGGACACATTGGTTCGGGATATAAATGAATCAAATCAGATTTTTGTGAAATCAGATAAAAATTTTAATTTATATGAACTGGATCCTATGAAATACAAAACTTTGATAAAGAAAGATTTAATGAATAACTATAAAAAATTGTCAACATTGACTATTCTTATTGTATTGATACTTACAGCTTTTTGGCTAAAAATATCAGTGATAGGTTTGCAAAACTCATTATGAAGGAGGCGTATGTGTTATTAGAAGATCACAAACCTGAATTTCAACAAAAATTACCCACTAGAATTATTAATCCAACTAGATCTATATTGGTAAAATAAGTAATCTTAGAACAAGTCAACTTGTCAAATGAAAACTCAACTTAACTTTACACAGTGGAGAGGTACTTTTGAAGTGATCAACTGGTCGAAGACAAAAATAATTGTACTTTCATCCAATTTGATATTGTGGATTTTTATCCATCTATTTCTAAAGAACTTTTCCATTAACATTGGAATTCACTGAAATTTATTCAGATATTTCGAAGGATGAAATCAACATTATTTTAAACTGTAGAAAATTAGTCTTAATACATGACAACAAACAGTGGATTAAAAATTTGGCTGATAATTTCGATATAACAATGGGATCTTTGGATTCTGCAGAGTCATCAGACTTGGACTGTTCTTATTGTACAACTTCACTGCGTATGAAGAGATTGATTTGAATAGTGTAGGGCTTTATAGAGATGATGGACTCATGATTGTAAATAAATATACTGGAAGTAAGGTTGATAAATTTAGAAAATTAATTCATAGAGTTTTTAAATCTTTTGGTATTAACATAGTTATTAATTCTAATATTAAGTTGATTTCTTAGATGTAATGCTAAATTTGGTTTTTAATAATTTTCAACCTTACATGAAAAACAATGTTAACCTGATTTATATCCACCCTAGTTCTAATCACCCACCCTCTGTAATTCAACATATTCTATCATCAGTTGAATGGCTTGTTAATCAACACACTTCTAGCAAAGAAATATTTGAAAAATATAAAACAGTTAAAGTTAAACGGAGAATTCTTAAACAAGCTAGAATCTCCAGATCTGTAAATGAACCATGCTTCCTCTGTTTGCAGGAGAAAATGGAAATAATTAAGTTCTTGAATAATGACATATTATTAAATCAACGATATGAAACTATAGTAAATTGTAAACATATTAAAGAATTTAACCATACAATCTTGCTAAACTTCATAACTCAAAAATCACTCATCTTTTGTTATACTATCTTCATATAAACATTTTATTTATATTTTGTTATACTATCTTTATATAAACATTTTAATGTTATCATCAGTGATTTATTCTATTTATTTAAGTATTACATTGGTTTTAGTATTCGTAGATTACTGGTAGTCTGCTTAGCCATAAATTGACTGATTATTATTTTTTCTTTTGTATTGATAACAGTTTCTAATTTAAAATTAATGCAAAAATATTAAAAGTTTAAATTCATTTTATTGTAATTTATAATGTAAGGTTGGTTTTGTTAAGTAATGTATTGCTTCTTAAATTGTTCTTTACGTTCTATGGATAATTCTGTTTGAAGATATGATTTCATAAAGAAAATGCCATAAAATTTGAAATGTGACATTGTTAACCAATGTATCTATTGCCGTTTCATTTCCGTTCAAATTTTAATTCTCTTATTCTTTATAATTTCATTGGCTTAATTCGTATCAATATCTTATGCTATTTTCTTAACTTTCCTCTTCCTTTCTATCTGTGTAATTTTGAATATACTCTTCTCTTTCTGTGGCTTTTCTTATTTGTCAATTCTCTTCGAAGTAGGGTTTATTTCTTGTTTTCTTTTGACTTTTTTTTCTTTCATCTTCATTTTCCTTTTGTTGATTTCTTATTTTCTTTACCTTTTTCTTTATAAAAATCACTTTTACCTCGTATGAATTTTTTTTTTTTTGCTAAAACAGAAAATGAAGTCATGTTTCATAAATTGCAATTTTAAATAAAATCGTTTATTACCATTATTGTTAATTACCTGAAGAGATGTTTTTATTTAAACGTCGAAACAAAATGTACAATTTTGTAGTAATTACTTACATGTTCTAATGTAATAGTTTATAATAAATATTTATTGCTCTACTCTTGTATTAAACCCTATTTTAATTATGCATATATATGTATATGTGTATGTATGTGTAGGTGTATGTATGTGTGTATATATATATATATATATATATATATATATATATATGTGTGTGTGTGTGTAAATATGTGTGTGTGTGTATGTATATGGGTATATGTGTGTATACGGGCATGATTTGGTTTTAAATAGAAGAAATTAGATCATTATAATGGCGTTTAAATTTACTATTCTTAATATTTTATATCATATTATCTTGTAATGCTCTATAATTAGTTTTGTTGACTATATTTTTATCTTCTGAAGGGAATTTCTTTTTAAAAATGATAATTTAAATTTAAATTTACCATTATTTAACTAGTAATAATAATATTAGCAAATTTCCTTTATTAATATGTAACACTTCAAAAATCACCTAAATTTAAACTTTAACTATGGAATCAAACTTAAATCTAAATAAATTTCAAATATTAAAATATAGATTATGATTGGGAAATGTATATATAATTTATGTATGAAGATGAATGACCTTTTGTGTATATTGTTACATGTGTGTATTTGTACTTGTAAATGAGAGTATGTATGTATAAATTTATAGAAATATATTTGTGAGATATATATAAGAGAAAAAAACAAAATCTTTAATATTACCCTACCATTAAATAATGAAACCTGAACCTTAATTAAGCTTACCAATATAACAATAAATAAAAATTGCATTCACAAATTATTTTAGATATTAAAATAATATAGATGTTATTGTTATTGTTACCGTATTTTTCTTCCTATTAATTGTGGAAACACAATTGGTCGGGTAAATGAACTATTGTAATTTTAAATATTTCTTTTATGTTCTCGATAAATATATTTATTACAATAGTAGTTAACTTGTATTAAATCCCTAAACTATTTACTTAAAAAATTAAATACTTAAATTAATATCTTCCAATTTTTTAGACACCTAATTTTCTATCAAACATTGTAATCATTTTCTATCTTTTACATAATTTTGTTAAAACAAAATTACAGCCTCTTTCGATTCACTTCCGTCTCCCCCTCCCTCTTTACCATAAAACTCATTTGAATATGTCTGTCTTTTTTCCCCTTTTTCTCTCTTTCGATTCACTTTCCTCTCCCCCTCTCTCTTTGCTATAAAACTCTTTTGAATACGTCTGCTTTTTTTCCATTTTTTTTCTCTTTTTTCCTTTTACTTTATTTCCTTTCCTCACTATTCCTACATATCACTTCCGTTTTCTTTAACCATATAAATAGGTCAAGGTTAGGTCACTCCTCCTACCCCAATATAAAGCTTATTTAAGAGAGATGTAAATTTAACCCTCCCTATACTTTGTATTGTCTCTTTAACCGCCACCTTCACTCTCCCTGTTTAATTACAAAAATTACACTACCCATCAATTTCTAATCACATTTTTCCTCTCATTTCATTGTTGGAAGTGTTACCTGATGATCCGAAATCCTTTAAAAAGGATTTTGGTGAAATAAATTATTGTAATGGTACCTTAAAGTTGTCTGTTTATAATTAAATACTAGCTCTGTTCTTCACATTGAGCTCTCAGGATTTCATCCTCCTTGGATTTACCAATTCGATTTACCAAGTTCTTCATAACTTATTGGTTGGATAGATGTGAGTTTGTGACCCTGGGTTTCACGCTTTAGCGATCGTCAGACAAACTCATCTATCCAACCAAATATGTTAGCTCTATCTCTGATATTGAGCGCATTCTAATAAGTAACGCGCATATAATATATAAATAATTATACATATATATATATATTTATTTATATTTATATTCACTTTTCACATATATATATATATATATATATATATATATATATATATATATATATATTTGGAAATGGATTAAATCTGACATATATTTATTTTTAATTTATTTTGTTTAAACGTTATTTTGATGGATACTCATATTCAAGTAGAAGATCTGTTTTTTAATTAAACAGTATTTTTATCCAATTGCATCTACCGGCCTGAATATTTGAGAAATCTTGTCAGAAAAAAATATGCATCCTCTGGCAAGAATTGAACAAAATAAATGTAGTATAAAAAATCAAATTTTTAATTCTAAGTTTCATAAAATTGTATGGAATAAAAAATTTTAAATTATTTTCATGTACTTTTTAAGATGGGGTTAATAATAATAATTATAACAGTTAATTAATAATAATAATCTCTATCTATAAAAGGCAGGATGTGTGTGTGTGTATGTAACGAATGCATGGCCGCAATTTTCGACGGATTTGCACCAAAATTTACATGCACATGCTCTAAGTTAGCAGGAAGGCCAAGACCGACTTTGCATTTCCCAACTCCCGTCGATAGTGGAAATAATCGATTTTTTCATGCTTCTATGGCAGTTTTCATGTAGTTTGCGGCCATTTTCTACTGGCCAGAGTGAGAGCCTATAGCTGGCTGCCACAAATAGGCAGGAAGATTCTATTGGCCATCGTGAGAGCCAATAGCTGACTGACACGAATGTTAACTAGCATGCTAGCATGCAAAAAAAATCGATAGCTGCATTCGTCACAAGTGGAAAAAATTTAAATCTGCATGGCACTTTACTCCAATTGGCTCATTCGCTTGCTTAAATTCAACGTTGATTCTGATTCCGCAGAACTGGGTTGGGTGTGAAAAAGTATTTGTTGTTAACATTCTTTTTTCATTCGGTTTTTCCAGTTACGAGTCCTTTTTTTAAAGCTGATCGTTTTGTGTTCATTTCGTTTAATTCTTTTTCGTAACAGATTTAATGTTTAGTATAGA
This sequence comes from Acanthosepion pharaonis, assembly GCA_903632075.3. Lineage (NCBI taxonomy): Eukaryota > Metazoa > Mollusca > Cephalopoda > Sepiida > Sepiidae > Acanthosepion > Acanthosepion pharaonis. The sequence goes on from CAHIKZ030000170.1 coordinate 1,089,887, forward strand.
GCTTAGAAAAAATTCGCAGTGTGAGATAGGCAACAAGTAAGGCATGTAGCAACATCAGCACGGCAAAGGGCACTCCTTTAAAGGCAAAGAAGGGCAAAAATATTTTACGTCAAGTGATAGCGATTACTGTATGAGTCGTATGGTTTTTGAATCATGCATGGGCAATGCCGGGCCATGCTGCTAGTCATACATATATGATTTTTATAATAATTATAATAATTAATAATAATATAATAATAATTTTAATAATAATAATTATACATATTTGATTTTGATGCCCACAGGTTACTATGCATAAATAAACATTATTTTCATTAAGTTTTTAAGTAAAAAGTAAACAATACTTTTACAAAACCCAGTTAATTGATAAATTAACTAAATGACTTCAATACATATCTTTAGAATAAATATTGGATTTTTAATAGATTTTTAAATTTGTCATTTACATTTTTCATTTTAAAAATAACTGGGAACTTTATTTACATATGAAAATTAATGTTTAATTTTTTCTTTTAATTTAATTCATATTATCTTTAGGCTTCTTTCAAATATAAATAAAATTTAAGTTTAAAGGAGGCATTTAAATAGATTATAGGTAACTCCAAAGATTTTCTAGAAAATGAACATACATGATGCAAAAATGCCCCAAACTTAATTGTAATGACAAAAGTATGCAAGTGTAGGCTTTAAGAAAGCTTTATTCATTTGAGAATACTGTGACATAGAGAGAGAGAGAGAGACCCTACCACTCCGAGGTGGATTTAGTAATCAACAGTGCTAAAGAATTAGGATGAAGGTGCTAATTACTTGGGTAGAAGGGATTCCGGAGTAATTCCAGAAATAAGTTTCTTTTTCCTTGTTTTTTTTCTCTTAATAATTGTTTCTGGGTTTGAGTTATAAGTTAATTAAATGTAATAATTCCAGAGTGATTAAGAGACGGATTCGTTAAAGTAAAGTTTGTGATAAATGGCGAATTGGACTTTTGGGTGGTCTGAATGGCGGAATTCAACCAGACGGGATAAGTGGTTTTGGCAAAACTTAAGTAGACGTTGTCTGCGGAAGACCCAGCAGGAGGTCCGAATCCGATTTTAGTATCTCTTGAAAATTGGGTTCCCACTGAGTTTCGGGGACCGGAAAAGCTTACATGGTGGTTAAAGGCGAGTTGCATATTAAAATTCGGGGGCGGTGCCTAAAGATGGTTTAACTCCGCCTCTCTCTATATAAGCTGCCCGCACGCTTGAGTTAATCAGATCGGAGAGAACACGGACGGAGATCGGAACGCGGAAGAGACGGCTTCTTGAAATTTGCTGGTCTGGTCTGTTGGTTGTCCTGCGCCAAGAAGACCGATCCGAACCAAGAGATAGAAATAGAACCCGTACGAACCCAGATAACTTCGTCAACAAAGCTGTGAGAAAGCAGACTGCTATATCGTAGGGTGCAGACGAAGATCCACAAATTACTTCCCTTAGATCAGCCGAAATTGTTTAGGCAGATATTTTCCTACTCTCTCTCTCTATCACTTCCGACCCCAAACGAGTGAACCTCGTTATGACATTTTGTACGAGTGTAAATTCTTCGGTAGTGACATAAAAACAGTGACCTAAAAAGGGCTCTTTGTACAAGAACCGAAAGAGTTGCTTATTGTTTCTTTTTCATGTTTTTGCGGCTACGACAAGAAACTTTTTCTGCATGAATAGTGATTTCCTTTCAGCGTAATACCCAGCCATTTAATTCATCCTACCTCCTGATCGTTCTGAGGGATTGAAATACTGCTGTTCGAATCAAAAATTCACAACGTGGCGGATAGTGGTGGTTCCTTCAGTTCACCGGGGGAGGACCAGGTGGTTTACTTTTCGGCCAGAACCACCGGAGATACAGGACAGAGCTGCAACAGGCAGGGTTTATTACGTTAGAATACAAGGTTCGCGTATAGTGTCTTTTTATAGTGCCAGTAAACAGAAATAGCTCTCTGAAAGAGGAGATTAACAGACAAAGGGAGACTACTCTTGATTATTCAAAACCTTAATAAAAAAACAAAGTTTTAGCATCAAAATATTTATTAATAAGAAAGACCAAAAGATGATCAGTTCTAACTTGGGGTCTCAACTCCAGTCACTTTGTGGAATCTTCCACATTAGCCTTCCACCCCTTTCGGAAAGATGTATTCTTCCCTAAAAAAAAAAGCCTTAACCAATCGCCACTTGGAGTAAATTCAATCTTCTATTGGTTAAGAAACACTAAACTGTAGCAAAGTTGAAGCACATCCTTTTTCCCGCTGAAACTCCCTGAAGCTGATTTTTAGACACGAAATTCTATATAAACAGCCGCATGACTCACTTCAAGTCAGTCAGTCATGAAGTTTCGTGAGATGCTACCAAACTCCACGCATGTCAATACACTGACTCAACATCACTTCAAAATTATCAACAAACTCAACACAGCACTCAATTGACCATTGTCCGTGTGGTAATCACATTACAATTGACTTAAAAAGTGAACATTTTCACTACACAAACAGTAATTGTACAATTCATCAATGTAACCAAACAATTAAAGGCACACAACTCTTCACAACTTAAATTCTAACTAACAAGTAACACACGCATACACACTAATATTTGAACGAACACATTTGAGATTTTCCTTGCAGAAACCAAATTATTTTAATTTCACTTATAAATCAAAACCATGTTGCAGACCCGGCAGCGTGCAGTGCTGGTTTATTACGAAGTGGCCTTGTGCCAGACACCACACTAGACTACCGAGTCTACAAGCAAAGTAAAAAAAGATAAAAATATGCGTGAATGAACAGTGAGAGGAAAGGGGTCAATCAACAAGTGCATAAAATAAAATATATTAAGATAGCCGGCACAGAATGACAGAAAAAGACTGGAGTAATTTTTTAATTTTATTAAATGCAGGAAAAACAAGTAACTTATCCCGTGGTACGAGATTAATGAAAAGTTCCGCGCCAAAATAGGAATACAAGATGGCTAAGGCGGGAAAAAGAGTTTTATAAGGCTCTGGGAAAAGGAAACTCGTTAGACACGAGGTGTATGTGCGCACAGATAGAAAGGAGTACTCACTGTGGACTTTTTTTGGCGTTGTAAGTGAGGTTATGCATATTTTTAAGGTACTGGTTCAGAGTCCAATGATTTGAGAGTGTATGTGATTTTGTGTTTTAGGTTCAAAGTAGGGACTCAGAGTTCGGTCATGGTCTTGTGGAGTTGTCTACGGCGAGCCCAGGGAGATGAAAAAGGTTTGTTCGAAGGTAATATTATCCCTGTCTGTATTTACTGGTTCACTGACGAGGGGTAAGTGTAAGTCACCTGTTGAATACGAAGTTTCTGCCGACGACTGTGTCGTGTGTCTCTAACGTCTTCTGGTCGAAAACGGAGGTCTGACCTGCGATTAGCAAGTTGTTCGTCAGTAGGATATCCCTGTCTGTATTTACTGGTTCACTGACGAGGGATAAAAATAAGCCATTAGTTGAATACGAAGTTTCTGCTCACGACCGTGTCGTGTGTCTCTAACGTCTTCTGGTCGAAAACGGAGAAGGTCTGACCTGCGGGCAGCTTCAAGACGAGAAGAAGTCTTGGTAAAGTGTGAGGTCGCCATTGTTGAAATAAGATATTCCGGCCCGCATATGGGTTAAGGGCACGGAATAAATGAGTTGTCCGTCTAGCCAGGTTGAAGATCAGGAAGCAACTGGTTGCAAACGCTGGCCGTTTTGAAACGCCGAAAAACGCCCGGGAAAAAATTCAAAATCTATTGTGAGTTCATCAGTAGGAGCTAGCGAGGTTACTGCTATGTCTAGCTGTGAGTGGAAGGTAGGGGTGAAAACCGCGCGCACACACGCACGAGTGTGAAAGGAAGGGAGGAAACTCGCGCGCGCGTAAAATATAAATGGAATTAATGTGTTAATTCCATAACCATTAACTTTTATTGACCAAATTTCTGCGTGAACATTCTTCATAACCTTGTCTCAATTGCCACAATCAACAAACATTCTGTTATCCTTGCATGTATATCTATTGTATATATAAAAATCTCTTTATTGTTGGATCTCTAACCACTGTGTCTTTAGTAATTTCTTGCAATACAAATTGTCCTTATATTCTTTATTTGATCTACGTGTTGTAGGATAATGCATAATAAGCACGCATAACCTTTGCCTTTACATAAATTACCTTCTAATACATTTTCACTCAGCTACAACCTGCAACAACTTTCTCACTTATATAATGTGGTTTCCCTCTGTCTTTTCTGTAAATATTTTCATGGCATCTGCTCTGACGAGCCATTTTCACTGGTACCCTAAATGCAAGAATTTAAGCGTATTACTAGACTTTTTTTTTTACAATTATGTTCCCTTTACTTAAAAATGCCAAACATTCAGTTGTCAATATATATCAACACCTCATGCAAACACCTCCCTTTGCGATATTTTAAGCTAAAAAAGTGATATTTGTTTTAATTCAGATTAATTCATCTTTAAATCAGTTAATCTTCCTCAAAAGTATTTAGCAATGAGACTCATGTTCTGTTATGTTGACAGATTTGTCAATATAGCTGATGTTTTTTTAGTGATTTAAAAAATAATAATCATTAATCTGCATTGCAATTGCATTGGGAAATATTAACTACGAGCTATGAAAGCTAAAATAAAAGCTTCAAGGAAGAATTTTTCATTTTCAGAACGAATTTTAAGCTGTAGATATTGCTTTTTGGTTGGTGTACGTAATTATTAAAAATATGTTTTTCGGTGCGAAAAGTCCGCGGAAATACTAAGAGAAGGGTGTGGGGAAGGTAGAAGAAGCAAAAGCAAACAACCAAAATTGTCAGTTTCACAGGAAACCCTTTCGTTACAACCTTTATTTATGTTATTGTTGTGTTAGTTTTAGTGCCAGATAACGGTAGGAGGTCATTTAAGCAGTGTTCCGGTTGTTACACGAAATTGCCGACCAAATCCATGGAACAGATTTTTATTTGACTATAAAAAGTATCCTAATTGATATGGCTATTGTATTTTCAAGATATTGTTTTATTTCGTTATAAAATATTTTCTCTTCTTCCTCGCGATGAATTCGTCCAAATGAGCCTCGCTAGAACAGAACCTCATAAACAGTTAGCTTCCAGTCTACTGGTCTTACTGCTGAGTTACAGTCAACAGGAAGTAATGCCGGTGTACAAAAGCGGAAGTTAATAGTCACGTACTTCCTGTATGGATGTCAACAAGTAACGGCGACGCATTGAATCTGATTAAATATTTTATTTTTCCCTATTCAGTATGAAATCAGAAAGACCAATATTTTTGCTACTGCTCTTATTACTCGCAATAATTTCAACCGACAGCAAACATTATTATTTGCGCGTGAGTTCACATGAACAAGGACAAGTGACAAGCATGCGACATTTTTGGCGGAGTACGGGGTTTTGGTAAATATTGTGATTTTTTTTCCCCCCCTGTTTTTATTCCTAACAGATTTCCAAAATCTTTGAGTTAAAAACTGGTGGATAATTTATTAACTTCTCAAATTCTATAATTAAAAGCAAAAAATACTAAGTTTTAGAAATAAAAAAATATCACCCATAAAGCGCATTGATAAAAGGAAGACAGAAGAGAGAAAATAAAAAAATTCTAATAAAAATACAATCTAAGTAACTTATGATTTTTTTATGTAATAAATAAATGTGAACATTACAACGTGATGTTTTGTTATTTTTCTAATGGGAAGGTTTCGTCTTGGACGACTCGAATCCCGTTTACCGGGTACACTTAAAAGAAATGACGAATTTGCACGCTTATTAAGTTACTTTTTTAATGAAAGAACAGAATTAAATTTCCTATGGTGGAGCTCGTTAGGGTCATTAAATTTAATTTGTTTCACGTAAAAAATAAGTTGATAATAATTCAGTTATTTTGGTAAAATAGAAAAAAATCGCTATCGCACTCATAAACGACTGATTTATCTCCCTTACATTGCCCTTAAGTTTTTGTATGAGACTCATCTTCTGAGCTGTGTAAATTATTCAAAGCAACTGTAATTAAAATTTTAAAGAGATTTTTATCTTTTATATAATTGGCCCAATATGACCAATGTTAATTTTTTTAATATCACAAATGACCATGTCACGTTTTGCTTAAACTGTTTTTTTGCTAATAAACTTTGTGTTCTGTTGTTAGAAATATTCTCCTTTCAAATATTTTATTAGAATAATTGGTAATTTTTTACCCTTAAACCAGTCTTCCTTATATTCCTAATGTGCATGTTCAATTTCGCCCTCACTTCAGTCACAAGACAATTGACTACTTAACATATGGATGTAATAGTAAAATAATACCAAATGTTTTATCAACTAAAATAAAGAGGCTAATCCTTCAAATTTTTAATTATTTCAATGACATTTAATTTGCAGTCCTTCAAAACCTCATTCTGAAAGCTTCAAGTATGACACTGGACCAGACATGATACAAAACCTTGCGTATATTGGTGCCATTCCTTTCTCAGGAATACAACAAGTGCGTATTCATTGGTTGCTGGACCTTGTGCAAGTTAAGGAATGGTGAGTTGTGATATTTATTGTCTTATAGAAATGTCACTTAATCTAAATATCACTGATAATGCAAATCAAATAAGTCCAGCCACACTGTGGAGCAACATTTGGTTAGCAAGTTAGTCTTGCAGATAAGTGATACTGTATTTACTTCAATCCTTACTGAGCACCCTACTTTTTTGTGGTACTAAGATGGGTCAATATGAACTTTACCAGGATTTTTATTCAATAAGCAATGATATCTGGGAGCCTTAAACCTAGTACCTGTACTTTTCTAATTAATCTTCTCAAATGAACCTGTATCTATGCTAGGCTTACTGGGGGGATTATTTGAGACTAGTTTATGTCCCAGTAATTTTGATTGACTTATTTTGTATGTTTCTTGACATGGGGGTCTGGAAACAGTTTTGCTCCTTTAGTTTCAGAAATTCTGCCAGAATACTACAGTTTTGTTCATCATTCTTCATAGGATAATTGCAACTGATATAAATTTCACTTTATAAATTCAGGAATTTAAAACCTATTTATGAGTTTTTGTGGCTTGATCGACTTGTGGATCAGCTTCATGTGAATGGATTGTTTCCTGGATTTGAACTTATGGGAACCCTGAATAATTTCTTCAATGACTTTGAGAACAGAACACAGTTAATTCTTTGGAAAGATCTTGTGAAACAAATTGCAGAAAGATACCTCAGTAAGTATCCTTTGTAAAATATTTAGACTTACAAATAAATGCTTTATATCCGTAACATCTTCATTTTTTACAGGAAAGTACCTCTCTAAGAAAGTTTTTTTTTTTTTTTTTTTTTATAGTACTGTTGATTAAGCTCTCCAAATCACAATTATGCCAAAAAAAAAAAAGGAATTACTGTTTTTAAATCTTCTAAATTTTAAAGGCCCCCTCCTGCCATTAAAATTTATTTCATGATGTAAAGTCATTGAAAAAAAGAACACTTATGCAAGCAAAAATGTTCATGCCACAAAATAATATTCTTTCTTACAAAATTTCAAATAATTTTAAGTGAAAATAAAGAAAAGTTAATATTTATGTTATTTAAAGCATATTCTAACCTTTTCCTGTATTTTGTTAAAACTAGAATTTATATAATTCTAGTTTTAAATATTCTCACAGTATTTAGTATTGAAGTTATCACTAATATTTTTTTGTCTAGATTTACAAACTCTATATTTCGTTCAATTTTGCAAACCATTGAAATTTGAATAAGCTGATTTGTTTGGAAAATACTTTTACAAAACCCTTATTTCACAGTTTAATAATTTCTTTAATTTTATTTTATAAAACTTCATGGTAAACAATATTTTTTAAGAAAACTTCTTTTTTTCATTTTTTAACAGTGAAGAATAAATTCTTAGGATTTCTTACCCTTGAGCATGTGACATACAACTGGCCATGTGTAAATATTTTTTTCTGGAGCCAAATTTCAACTTTTTGACGCATTTGGCCTTGTGATTTGTTTATAGTTCTTGCAAATGTAGGGTGAAATAGAAACTGGATTCTTATATATATATATATATATATATATATATATATATATATATATATATATAAATAATTATTTATTTAAAAATATGATTCCAACTTTTAATTGACATAAGAGGTCTCATGTTTCAAAACAAGAGTCGAAAACTTCAATATAATTATTTGAATTAAAGTAAGCTCTGTTCCATCTTCAAGCGAAATTTTTTTTTGAATTTCTGAAATTTACATGTTTTAATAGTATATTCATAATTGAAATCAAAATTTCCATGGTAACAGCCAGGGCGAATTGTTTAAAATAGGTAGGGGTGTGTTGGGTGTTAATAATACGTATCAGTATAGAGTTACTTTCATAGATGTCAGGGTAAGGTGGGGGTGTCTAAATTTGAAACGGAAGATGTTTTCGCCTAGTCTGGTTTATGTGTCTATGGAGATTTATTTATTTTTTTTATTTTATTTCTTTATGAAAGGGATTTGTGCATATAAAAACTGCCGTAACATTTGTTTTTAGACGACTTCATAAAGGGTTATCTTTTTTTGTAGGGTATTTAAACTATTTATTTGGGCTATGGATTATAAAAGTTATTATATTGTATGCTTGTTTTTAGCTAATTATTCAGTGCATAAATTTGATGATGTCGGCAAAAAAACGTTAACTCTAAATATAAATATATGCAAAAAATATTATATTTTTATTAAGTAAATATTTGTTATTTTAATCATTAAATTATTTTTAAAATAGAGTAATTGTATGTTAAATAATAAAAAAATAAAAAAAAAAATAGAATGACCGAAAATTTGTAATAATCTATGCATCCTAGTAAAACCAACAGTACTTTGTAGCCTCTTACCTGTTTGCACTTCTCCTAAAAATTTGGTTTTGATTGGTCAATGTATCTCTATTTTAGAGGGTGTTATGGATGGACTAATAGATGTCACAGAATTTTATATATAGGTAAGGGCTACATACCAAATTTCAAATAACTTGTAGTTGAAATAAAAAAAATAATAGTTATATTGTTTAAAGTCTAGAAGGAAATTACTGGAAAGTAATTGAAACTCACCTGAAGCGAGCTGAATGTGTAATGCCCCTCATGCCAATGACACTTCCACTGAGCTTCTCTATGGCATATGACTTCACTGAATTTTGATGTATTCCTCTCAAATTTATATTTAAACTGGGGTCATCAGGAGAGAATGTGCACCGTTTCGGGGCCTTCCTCTCAACGGTTTCAGTTGCACACCGGCCCCCCTCACTGATGTGAGGCCCCATTATAACGATATACAATTGTTGTAGATAAACTAGTTCAAATGTGAACTAGTTTATCTACAACACTTAAACATTGTTTAAAGTCTATTCTTACTTACCTTTTCCTTCTTTTGTGTTAAAATATTTCTTGCATGTAAAGTTACAGATAATTTCAAAATAGCCATGAAATATGAATTTAAATCCTATTCTTACTCCCCTCTATTATTTTCATTCCCTTACTTATCTTGTGTAGCAGAATCAATTTACATTGCAAACTGCTCCCCCCCCACACCTTAACATTCAGAAAAATAAAAAAGAATTATACATATTTGTATTTTGGAGAGTTTAATTGATAGCAATATGAAAAAGAAGAAAGAAGAAACTAATTATTTCTTAGAGAGGTGCATTTCTGTAGAAATGCTATCTTTATGATAACATGGATCTGGGATGACTGTTGTAATGGCACCATATGTTTAGAAGTAAATACAACTAAATCACAAGATTGTGGAATTAGATTTGTTTCCTTATTGCTGTTTCTCACTAAGAAAAATGAATATTCAACAGATCAGTAACTGATGTTTCTACAATTATCACAAAAAATAGTTTCACCCCACAAGTCTACAATAGTGTACTGAAAAGTTCTCAGCATAACCATAAAGTGATTGGAAAAAAAAAAATTGGTCAAATTTGGGGGAAGTGCAGTAGGCTGAAAACTTTTCAGCACCCATTTCTATAATTAATACTGAAATAGGGTTTAGGAGAAATAACAAAAAGACAAAATTTAATAAGAGCCAGAAAGGACAGGAAATTGTTGAGATCCATGACTGACCTCTTCCTGAAGGGACACAATATAAGGAAGTTGTAATACTGTGAAAGACACTAAAGTTCAAAAAATATTTCAAGATGTCATACAGGCAATATAGAGTTATCTACCTTAAGTTATGAAAACTGTAATGAATTCTGTTGCCTTGTTATGTGATGTTTAGTGAGGTGTTCTCTTGGATTATGACTAGAGTGTTCAATGTCCAATACTTGTGGCAAAGCTAAGTTACATTTAGTAAATAAGTGTAATAAAATGAGTCAAAATTTATATGTAACTTTTACAAAATTCCCTTAATGCCAATAGCCAGATAAAGGTAGCGATAAAAGTATAAAAGATTTTTCAAATCCTAAAACCTGGGCAATTTGGAGAGCTTGAATAGTCTGGATATAAAGTTTGTTTCTTTGGAATGAGGTACACGTTTTTATTCTGCATGTAATATTGTCATATTTATATTTCCACATTTTAATTGTATAGATTGTATCTTAAATATGTTCAGAGATAAATTAATCAGATTGAAGAAACTTTCATTATCTATAGTACAATCTATATTGAAACTAGTGTGTGTGAATCTATCTCTTTCTCCCCCCACTCTCTCTCTCTCTCCCGTGTGTGTATGCATATATATATATATATAGACAGACAGACAAGTTTGATTAAAAAAACGTCTGACAAAATATAATCACAGTTAAGTTTTTTTTTGTTTTTTTTCTCGTGTTCTTATAATTTTCTGTTCTGGTCGTAAATTATATAGAAATTGTATAAATGTTTGTTTGTTTGAATGCTTTCTGCAATACTTTTAACCATTATTAAGGACGATTTTATTTTTACTTTTAACTGAATGTATGGATTGTTTTATGTATGTGTCTAGTGTTAGAGGAGTGTTTTATTTTCCAAGCATGTAATAAAAGGCTAAAAATAATAGAAGCATTATTAATAAAAAAAGAAAAAGCCAACACTCAAAAATATCGACTATGAACATGGCCACAATGTGCTGTGTTTGGAAAATAAAATATTCCTATACATACATAAACCAAACAACTTTGATCTTCAAAAATATAAATGCAAGGTCAATCCTCACCTTTTGTCTTAGTTCCTATTTTTTATTGTTCTCTTTTTTCCTATTTTTTATTGTTCTCTTTTTTCCTATTTTTTATTGTTCTCTTTTTCCTATTTTTATTGTTCTCTTTTTCCTATTTTTTATTGTTCTCTTTTTTCCTATTTTTTATTGTTCTCTTTTTTCCTATTTTTTATTGTTCTCTTTTTTCCTATTTTTTATTGTTCTCTTTTTTCCTATTTTTTATTGTTCTCTTTTTTCCTATTTTTTATTGTTCTCTTTTTTCCTATTTTTTATTGTTCTCTTTACTTTATGATGTTTTCTTTTTCTTTGATTCTTTCTCCTGTTGCATCTGTCCATTTTTGCCAAAAATAGATATGACCACTTCTAGTTTTCAGCTCTCAGTATTTGCTACAAAATTAATTGGATTCAGAAGCAGAATGATAAAATTAGAAATGTATCTTCTCAGTAATTTGAATCTGATGATCAGTTTTTGTTTTTATCAGATTCTGGAATTTAATCTTCTATCTGTAACTTCTTTGTATCTTTTATGTTTGTCTATATTTTATATATTTATGACTTTCAAAGAGAAATATGGACTCCATTATGTGCAGCAGTGGAATTTTGAGACTTGGAATGAACCTGATTGCCACGATTTTGATACTGTCAATATGACCATTACAGGTAAGTGTAAAAAGAAATGGGATGTACAAAGTTAATTTTGTTGTACTATTTCTTATCTTTTCTCCTTTGTTTGTTTATTTTGTAAATTATTTCATCTCGAGTTAGGCAGGAATGCCACTAGCATGCAGGGGGGTTACATGAATGAAAGTGAAAAATGGTTGCTGATGACATTAGGTTTATAATACCCAGAAATTCATTCACAGATGTCCTCAAGAACACATGGCACAGTAGATAAAGAGGTTAGTTCAATACCCAGTTAAGGCAGAGGGGAATTAACAGATAACTGACATCCATTATCTGAACAGTCTACCCCAGTGAGCGAAATAAATGGTTCAGTTCGACATTCCAACCACCTGAAGAAGGCCGGAGCATACAATGGCCGAAACGTAATAAATATGGGGACAAAGATGAGGACAATAGTCCAAATAATGTAAGTAGTGTACATAATACCTCATCTCAGGATATATAGAACTATAGTTGGGGCAAAAAATGAAAAAAAAAAAAATAAGAGCACTTACCATGAAAATATATGTTGAAACGACAGAGGAAAACCATGTGACTGAAGTTGAGATGTTTGGTCAGGATTGATTACATTATCATTCTTCGGATTTTGTGAAGAATTTCAAGATTTAGTAGGGTAAATGGTGGATTTGTAAATATGCAAGATGAATTCTGACCCAACTTTTGATGTAGACACTTCATTCAGTGGAAAAAATAAGGCCAAGTGTGTTTCTCTCTGGGAGTCAAGCATCAGCCATGTTAATGACAGGCAGAAAAGGTTGTCTATGGTTGTTAAATGAAAGCATTTTTGTTTTGGAGGCATTAAAATTTACAAGCCATTTCTTGCCCGAGTTAACCTCTGATTGGAAGTCCTTTTCACTTTATTCCTTTTTTTTTTTTTTTTTTTTTTTTTTTTTCAGGGCTTCTGTAACAGACATCCTTTTTATGTTGCAAATTCTCTGTTCATTTATTTTACAAGAAAATCTGTATTTCTGTCATCAATTTGAATTGCTCATTTTAGTTTACTTTTGACTTCTCCTAAGTCAGCAAATAAGGTTTTATTTTTAAGGATTTTTAAAGTGAGAGAAAAACACCCAACTGGAAATTATAAGAGTGGATCATTATTGTTGCTTTATCAATGCATATTGTATATTTAAAAAAAATCATTTGGAGTTCATTATTAATAGTTATCATAGATCAAATCTCTTAACACATGTTGACAGGCTTCAAATGCTAGTACTGAGAACAAAATCTTGTTTGCTTGCTATTTTGGTCTGAGGTCTTTCTTTAATCAAAATTCCTGTATTACCTCAACACGCACACAATTGTGTATTTGGGCAGCAATACCTCTTTTATATATGTTTCATTGAAGATGACTGATAAAGCACTGTGATAAAGATTTTTATTAACATTTTTTATTACAGTTTTCACATAATGTGTGTAAAACCTGTGTAAAGGTTCTAATCCATTTGCTATTATCAGAGATATTTCAAACTGAATATGTAGATTTTTTTTTTAACTTCTGAACATGGTCAGCACATTTTGGCTGTGTTCATAGTTGATACTATTGAGAGTTGGCTTATTTTTTATTATTTTATTATAATAATAATAAAGCCAACTCCACTTCAGTTAATTATTTTACTGTATTTTTGTATGTGAACAAGATATTTCTTATCTGTCTATATCTCTGAGATGAGATTATGATTATTTACATTATTTGGACTGTTATCCCTATCTTCATTGCCATATTCACAATGTTTTGGCCATTGTACACTGTGGACTTCTTCAGGTGACTGGAATTTCGAACTGAACTCTTTATTTCGTTTACCGGGGTTGATTATTCTAGTTCCTCATGCCACGCCTCTTCCAGATGTCTCAGTTATTTCCTTTAACTCGACTCTCCAAGTCTTTTTGGTTCACCATTGCTGTAGCCTGGTATCGAAATCACAACTCTTTGGGTCTAGTCACTGGATCTTACCAACACCTTTATAATGGATAAATGTGAATATGGCATTGAAGATGAGGATAACAGTTTGATTAATGTAAATATTTCTTCTTTGAACTTAGTGTGCATAGCAAATATTTCAATGATTGTTCATTCGAAATGCTTTTGGCTAATCTGTTAGTCATTTTCAAAGATATTGGTTGTGCTTAAATGTTGTATTAGTGTATAAAAGTACAATCAAAATACTTAGAATGAAGAAACATTTGACAATTTCTACGCATACTAAATTCAGAAAAAGAAATCTCTTGTTCATAGTCAAGAAAACTACAAATGTGTAGTGTTTACATCACTTTGTCTGCCAGGATGCTCACTGGGTATTGTATCCAGGACTATAAAAAGCAAGGTAAATAAACCTACTCTTTCTCTTTTTGTTCCAAGATGTAGCAGTGACAACAACTGGACTCTTCCCCTCTGGGGAGATGCTCCCTGGCAAGCTAACTTTTTATTTCATCCGACTATGTGTTGCATGCACACACACACACACACACACACACACTGCACTAAAGAACATAAATGTTTTTCTTTCCTTTTTCAAGCTATTTGTACACATGTAAAATTTTTTTCTTGTATTTTGTGAGCTATGCTGTTCTTTATATATATGTATATTTTTATTATATCAAATGTTATTTTTAGTGAATACTCATATTTGAGTAGACATTTTAAATGATATTTATTTTGCCTACTGGCCTACATACTCAAGAACATCAACTAAAAAAATGACATTTGAAGTAATAAAAAATATGTTGGCTTAAAAATAAAATCTGTTAACTCTTTAGAAATTGCTTAGTTTATGTTTCAGGTATGAAACTGAAAAGATATGTTTTTCTGGATGAGTGACTACTCAAATATGGGCGTCCACTAAAAATAACATTTGAAGTAATAAAAATTTCTTTTGAAAAATGTTGAATTCCTTTCTTTTGAAAAATGTTGAATTCCTTTCTTTTGAAAAATGTTGAATTCCTTTCTTTTGAAAAATGTTGAATTAATTTCCAGTCTGTTGAAAGTCTTCCTCTGTTGTCCTGGTCTTTAAGAACTATGTAACCCCTCTGACCCATCCAACTACTGTCCCATCAGTCTCCTACCACTCTTTGGCAAAGTCTTTGAGGCCTTAATCAATGCTGAACTAGTTAAGCATCTCACCTCCCATGATCTACTCTCTGACAAACAATATGGTTTCCGCTTTGCCTGGTCTGCTACTGATGTGCTTACAGACATCTGAATATGTATACCAAGCTTTTGATAATAATGGCGAAGCTTGAGCTGTTATTCTAGATATATTGAAGGTGTTTGACAGGGATATGGTGTTACGGGGCAATTATTCGATTTAATCCAACCATTCCTGTCTAATTGTGAAATGAAAGTTGTCCTGAACAGTTTCTCTTCCATTTCCTTCCATACAAATGCTGGCTTTCCTCAAGGCTTTATCCTTGGTCTTACACTGTTCCTAATCTTCATCAATGATCTTCCTGATGTCATCATGTCATCAGTTCTCAAGTAGTCATCTATGCAGATGACATTACCATTTACTCCTGTCTCAATAGTAAATCTGGCATTGCTGATAAAGTTAACTTAGCCATTGGTCTCAAAAAACGACCTCCAATCTGTGGTTGACTGGGGCAGGAAATGGCTTGGGAATTTTAATGCATCCAAAATAAAACTGCTGTCATTTATTCACCATAAAGAAATGTGCCTGCCTCCTATCACCATGGTTGATTCTCAACTCCACAAGAGCGTCTCTCTGCACCTTCTTGGTGTCATGTTTTCCACACTAAGGTGGAACAAGTACATTGAATTAATAGCTGCATCTACTCCAAGGAAAGTTGGTTCTCTGTGTCGTACCAGAAGGTTTTTCTTATCTGAGTCCATCCTTTCATCTACAAATCTGCCATTCATCCATGCATGGAATACTGCCATATATGGTCTTGTCTCCACTGTTCATCTTGTGGTTCTTGACAAAATCCAAAGACTGATATGCAATGTGATCGGTCTGAATTGGGGTCTTGACTCCAGTCACTTTCTCACCGATCTAATGTGACTTCCCTCTGTCTTTTCTATAAATATTTTCATGGCATCTACTCTGACATGCTATTTTCACTGGTGCCCCAACTGCATGAATTTAAGTGTGCTACTAAATTGGCATCCAGTCCTACTCTTTCACTGTTGAAACATTTAAATGTAACTGCCTCTTCTACTTCAACAGCTTCTTCTCTCGCACTTCACGACTGTGGAACTCCCTTCCTCTTACTTGCTTCCCTGATAATTGTAATCTTCAAAAATTTAAATGTAATGTCAATTGACATCTTCTGATGCCTTGATTCCTGTTCTTCTTTTTATCCTTTCCACAATATCCCCCCCCTATATCCAGCCTTTTCCCTTACTTACACTCTCTGTAGCCCCTTGTATACTAGTGGTACTTCCACCTTGCTTGGGATGAAATGCTTAAAAAAAATTTACTCTGACAGTCTCATCCTCATCAGCAACAAGTTGTTACTCCTTCCACTACAAACTGCTGACCAACAGTAACCACATCCATTCCATCACCATCATGTAGCATCTTTTTGTCACACATGTATTAGAGAGCGATGTTGCCCAAATTCTAAAGTAACATATACATTCTCAGTATAATGTTTTCCACTGACATGGAGTGGAACGATAATATCCAATTGATTGATAGGACTGCTTGGAAATATATATATATATATATATATATATATATATATATATATATATATATATATATATATATATATATTTGTATTTTGTATATAACCACAAAGTACCTAACATAATACCTTATATCTGAAGGCATTCAATTAAGGTACCTTAAATGTGCTAAGGTAAAAAAAGAAATTGTAACTTGCCATTGAATAATAACATTTTTTGTGAGGGGTTATGCTACATTTGAAAAACAGATAACTACTAAATTCTAATTATCAAATATTATCCCTTATTTATCATTGTATGCAAATGCATATAAATTACATGTGTAAACAGTGTAATTGTTATTTACATTCAGACTAATGTCATAGTCTTTGTTGTTGTTATTATTACAACTTTTTAATTACCAGCCTTCTTCAGATGTCTGTTGATCTGAGTAACACTCAGCAAATTTTGATCTGAACTCTTTATTTAATTTACAGGGGTAGATCGTTTTAGTCCTTCAGTACTGGTTAGTTATTGCTTGCCC
This sequence comes from Acanthosepion pharaonis, assembly GCA_903632075.3. Classification (NCBI taxonomy): domain Eukaryota; kingdom Metazoa; phylum Mollusca; class Cephalopoda; order Sepiida; family Sepiidae; genus Acanthosepion; species Acanthosepion pharaonis. The sequence goes on from CAHIKZ030000170.1 coordinate 1,106,945, forward strand.
TGTTTACACTGAGTTAAAGTTTGCACCATTCAGCCCCGAGATTAAATTCACAATTACTATATAACCAAATATACTTTAAGTATAATTAGGCTTAGTCCTATGGGACTAAATAATCACAAGATGAGATATCCCTAGACAATGAGAACGGTCCAACACATAGAATAAAAAAAAAAAAGAGTTTAGTTTGAAATTCTCTGAAGGTTACTTGGATTGACAGACACCTGAAGAAAAGATGGCATAATGGCTAAAAAGTTGTAACAATAACAACTTGTATGGGGACAATAGTCTGCCTGTAAATAATGATAACTCCTCATTGCAGAAATTCATACATAAATTAGCTTTCAGTCAAATGCATCCTTTTCATAACCTTTCCATCAAGTTGGTTCAGTCAAATTACTTATTTTTATTGCTTCTGAAGATTTATCGTTAAGTAAATTGTGCTTGAATGTGTTTTTCTGAAGGGTTCCTTGGATTACATTCCTGAAAAAAAATGTTATTCATGATAAACATTCAGTAAATTTGGTAGCAGTTGACAGTATGGGTTATCTCACTTGGCTTTGCCAAAATGCCTGTTAGCGGGGAACTCTATTAATATTATCTCTATCTCTCTCTTTTTAACTCTTGCTTTTAGATGTAGTCTGTCGATAAAAATGCTGACGACAGGGCACATTTGCTTGCTTGGTCCTCTGTTGACTTTTGAACTCTTACACACACATACTTACACACACACACACACACACACACAAAAAACAAGACCACTATTATAGCTTATTTAATGTTTTATCCTTTCATTACAATTGTGTACACGTAATTCCTTTTGTTAATAACATACTTGTATATAAGTATAAATTGTTGTTGGGGTTATATTCATTGTGTCTTTTTTATTTTTACTTGGACTCACACAAGTTCACCAATATTGTTTGTGGGATAAATGTTCCAGAAGCCCATAAATATTTAATATAGAATGTCTATACACATCACAATCAAAGAGGTGATATTTATAATGTAAAGGTGACATGTTTCCATCCAAACATAATATTATCCTGCAACAACAGTATAGTTTTTAAAAAGAGAAAACACGATGTAAAATGAAAAATATCTGTTGAATGAAGTCTCCATAGTTAAAAATGTAGTTACTATCATGGTTCTCCTTTTTCTTTTGTGATAACAGAGATGAAGACATTAGTTTGAATGTAAATAATGATAACTCCTCATCCCAGAAATTCAGAAAGAAAAGGGTGTAATGGTTATTGACAAAAAAAAATGGAACTGCCATGCTGAATTCAAATTTAAACTTAGTCTGTTCTCTTGGAATTTTAGGGATTAACTATTCCAATAATTAAATGTGTAAGATTTCTTATGGGAACATTTTATAGCACATGGAATAATGTGGGGGGGATGAAAAGAGAACATACACAGAATAACAGACCAATTGATTTGCAATGCAAAGATAACATTTATTAAAACAAAATTAGCAAATGGAAAGACTAAAACACAAGTTTCTTTTGTTAGACATAAATTGTATACACAATGAAATGTTCATTAATATGTTATAGCGGGAGCTTTGTTGGTGTGTTTTATGTGAAGCATTTGCAGCTCTTGTAGCTTCAATGTGGAAAGTTCATGTCAGCAGTTCGAAAGAGAGAAATCCTGGAAAGAGAGAGTTGCTTTAGGGTTCACATGTTTTTATGTTCGAGAGCTGCTGCTGCTAAGTTTGTTTAGAGCTGCTACTATCTTTAATGTCACTACAGTTACTAATAAACATTGGAAAAGATATGAATCTATCTTACAACCAGTTATGAGTTAAATAACAGAACAGACTGGACTCTCTTGCTTTGGACTGCAGTCAGTCTTGAAGGGAAATTCTGAATTTAAACCATTGAAGTGTAGTGTATTCATCACAACTGATCCTCCACCAGCCATCCTAGACTTAAATTTACTGCTGGATTCTTGAGAGTATGTGGGGAGGATAGGTTGGAAAAGTGCAATTCTTTACGTGGTTAAATTTAACTTGCATGCACAAACTCTTCTTTCTTGAAGGGAACCATCATCTTTTGGGATGCATAGTGTATATAAATAAATAAAAAGATCTGTATGGAAAAATAGCTCCCTTTTTACACATAATACATAGAATGTAACATAATCTGTGAGGGAGAATATTCAATGATAATCTTTTATAGTAATTTTCATTCAAATGGCAGTCCAGTGAGTCACAAGACTATTATGTACATATTATATTTGTACAAGATTATTATGTACATACATTGAAGAAATATGAGCAAGTGACCAAACATTTTTTTTTTTTTTTTTTTTTTGTGCTCCTAGAATTTTTTTTATACACAAGTTAACCTGGAAAAATGACCCCAATTCTTACTAATAACTTCTGATGTCATTAAAAATTTACTTCACTTTTTGTTGGTGGTATTTATTTAAATTTTTCAGAAGCATCACTGTGTTTTTGAATTTATTTGAAGAAAGATGACTGACATTATATTAAAAGTTTTTCTGTTTTTTTTTTCCTTGCAGGTTTCTTAAATTATTATGATGCTTGTTCAGAAGGATTAAAAATGGCCCATAACTCTCTGAAGTTTGGTGGCCCTGGCGATGGCTGTTATTACAAGAAACATCACCATGGACATAAGAAATTTGCACATGCTCTCCTCAGTCACGTGATTAATGGCACCAATTATTTCACTGGAGAAAAAGGTGTTCGCATTGACTTCCTGTCTTGGCATTTGAAGGTCAGTATCCTTCTTTATTTCTTTTTTCTTTTCAGCTCTAAAAATGTATCTCACAAAAGAGACTCCCAAATAATTTTGTCTGCTCAATTTATCACAGAAGGCTTGGGTCAACCAGGCACTTTCCAAAGGTGCTGAATGCTGAGATCATCTCCCCAGGTTTATAACATCCCCCATAGTCGGATTCAAACCTGGTTTTAACCACTTGGCCACATGCCCAAGAGGAAATAACCTGATGAAAAATTAACATTCGAAATTTTAAGTTTTCACTGAACTTGAATGTCAACCTTTGCGTTATTGGTGAGAAATATACAACTATCTCGCCGTCCACATAAATCCCAGAAGTATTTACAAAGTTTGGTGTAGTTTGATAGGAGTCCTCATATGTAAATACAAACTGAAACTCACTCCAGTTGTAACAGCCTGTGCCACACTAGTGAGGTACTTTTCAACATTTTTTATATATTAAGTTGTGTTTTTACTAGGAATACTAACTTCACATTTTTATGAAAACATTTATTCTAACATGTTAAGTTTTATTTTATTTTTTTTTAATCATTTCATCACAAGCAAGGCAACAAAGGTACTAAGACACAGGGGGTTACCAAGTGTGTAAGAATATAATGATTGATATTACATTTAAATTTTTGAAGATCAAACTTTACTTGGAAGCAAGAAGGCGGAAAAGAGTTCCACAAGCAAGAAATGTGAGAAAAGAAACTCTTAGCAGAAAACTTATTGTTACATCCAGCCAATTCCACTGTATAATGATGAGATCTTACTGCCAATCTAGTACTGTGCTTAAATTCTTTGTCTAGGTAACATAGAAGAATATTAACAGCAGAACATAAAAAAGTTATTCATTAATATTTGCCTAGATATGAAAACAGATGTTCTTGCGTCAAAATATTTTGTTGCCAATATGAACAGTTTAGACTATTATTATTCACCTTTCATTTCTTAATGAATATTTTCTAGTACCATTTAGATATTTACCAATATACACTCATTTGTCACTTTATTCGGTATACAATTCTAGTACTGGGTTGGATGCCATTTTGCTTTTAGAACCACCTCACTTCTTAGCATAGATCTGACAATGTACTAGAAGCACTCTTTTGAAATTTGCATCCATACTGAAATTATGCTCTATGGTATAGAGATCTGGTGACTATAGAGACTACTTTAATATGGAAAATCTTCCTCTATTTTTAATTTGTAACATGCTGTGTTGCTAGAAGTAACCCCCATAGGATGGATGTAATATAGTCATAAATTGAAGCACAGTCAGTTACAATACCTTGGTAGGCTGTGTAATTTAAATGATCTTTTATTGGTACCAAGGGTCCCAATGTATACTTATTTCATCACCACTACCAAGAACCATTGATACAGGGCAGTATGAGTCTATACTTTAATGTTTACACCAAATTCTGACCGTACCATCTGAATGTTGCAGCAGAAATTGACTCATTAGACCAGGGAAAATTTTTCCAATCTTTTGTCTAATTTTTGTAATCCTTAGTGAATTAAAACTTCAGTTTCTTGTTCTTATCAAACAGGAGTGGAACCGAGCATGACCTGCTGTTGCTGTAGCTCATCTGCTGCAAGGTTCAATGTGTTGTGTGTTCAGCGATACTCTTATGTAACATTGCCAAGAGCAGTCATCTGTGCTACTGTTGCCCTTCTATCAGCTTGAACTAAGCTGATCATTCTCCTCTGACCACTTTCATCAACAAGTGATTTTTGCTTACAGAATTACAACTCACTGAATTTTCTTTTTCTTTTTGTGATGATTCTCTGTAAACCCTAGACATGGTTGCACATGAAAATCTTTGTAGATCAGCAGCTTTTAAAATACTTGGACTCACCTATCTGACACTAATGAAAATGCCATGTTTCAATTCACTTAAATTGTCTTTCTTTTCCCATATTCCCTGAATTGAAATTCAGCAGGAAGCTATAATCATCTTTAAATGCCTATCTCCATTAAATTGCTGCTATTTTATTGAGTGACTCGATATTTGCATAAATGAGCAGTTGGTCACATGTGCTTAAATAATGATGCAGATTATTGATTGCTTTGGTCATAGATGACAAATCCTATCAACCAATATATTAAGCTTAGATCTATAATCATATCTGATAAACACTGTAAAACCCAAGTTAATGCCTGATGAGAAATGATTTGTGGCAAAATCCCAAAGTCATAAAATGCATACCCAACCAAATGCAGTGCTTTCTGTTTCATTAATATAAGTCCTGGGTATGATGATAAACTATATCTGGCAGCAAGACCTCTGATCAGGAAGTTTTGAAGAGCGTGGAAGCACCTTTTAATTGCTGTTGTTCCCAGGTTCCTGGATGGTAGCACCTGTTAGGGTCTGAGCTATGGGCAAATAGTTAACCCCAAAACTGGGGTCAAAACACTATGAAAGTGTAAAAATAGGTTTTTATAGTAAAAATACCAACAATACTTTTTGAAAAAAAAATATTACCAGCAATAAAAACCTTGTCAGCATTAATTTTTGTTTAAACTTACAAATAGTTTGGTTTGTTTTACTACATATCATCCTCAATGGTTTATTTAATGCTGACAAGATTTTTATTGCTGGTAATATTTTTTTCAAAAATGTATTGCTGGTAATAATTTTTTTCTTCAAAAATTTATTGATGGTAATAATCTTTTACAAAAATGGTATTAAAACCTTTTTTTTCATTTTCATTGTGTTTTGACCCCAGTTTGGGGGTCAACTATTTGCCCATAGCTGGAACCCTAACAGGTGCTACCACTCTGGGTCAAGGTGGACCGGGGAACACCAGCAATTGGTTGGTTCCACGCTCCTCAAAACCTCCTAATCAGAGGCCTTGCTGTTGGATGTAGTTTATCCTCTTACCTAGGACACACTTACAAATGTTACTTGAATCTATTTAGCACTATATTCCCAATTTGTCAGTGTTGATACTGTACTTAGAAGAGTGCAAAACAAAAGCACCTTTTGAATTTCTTGGATGAAGTTGTGTGAATTATTAATTCTTGATTAGTTTTTCTTTTGCAGTGATAGAAAAAAAATAAAAAGTTTGCTATTTCAAAACAAAAAAAATAAATATAAAAAAAATAGAAAACTAAAAGTTGGCAAACCATTTTGCTTTGCCATAAAGAAAAAAATAACGCAAATAAAATGACAAGAAAAAGAAATAAATGAAAGAGGTCAAAAGGTCATCATTCCTAAATGTAGGTGAAGAAAAGGGTGTGGTCAAATGAGTTGCACATGTGAACCAATCAGAGACAATTCTGAAGTGTATTCCTGTGTCTAAAAAAAAAAGGATAAACCCAGAAATGACTAGGCAAGATAAATCACTGGGTGTTGAAAGGATTACTACGGTGGAGTCATTGATAGAGGCTTGGATTGAGGAATCAGAGCCATGCTTGAATTCCAGTCGAATCCATTACATTCACTTATGTGCTAATACCCTTGGGAAAGGTATGAATCCTCTTCTTCTCCCACCAGCTATGGGTAAATAGCAGGACAGACTGGGTTCTATAGCCTTGGATGGCAACTGGTCTACTGCAGAAAGAAGTGGCAACCTACTGCAGGGAAAAAATCTGCCTTGTCAGTTATGTGTTGAAAGTTACATGATCTAAGCATGTATCATACATGGCACGTAACTGAACTATCAACTCAATACTTACTTACTTACTTACATACATACACATTTACAAGGACAAGGACTTGTCTCTCTATTATATGCTAAAGGACCCTTTCTCTCTCTCTCTCCTCTTTCTCTCTCTCTCTCCTCTTTCTCTCTCTCTCTCCTCTTTCTCTCTCTCTCTCTCCTCTTTCTCTCTCTCTCTCTCCTCTTTCTCTCTCTCTCTCCTCTTTCTCTCTCTCTCTCCTATGCTAAAGGACTCTCTTTTCTCTATTATATGCTATAGATGTTCAACACAAGAATTTCTGATCTCTTTAAATATTGTATATTTTATTTTAAGAGATATAAAATTTTATCAGTACATGCAAAATATATCTTTGTACTAATTATGTTTGCATGCATTTTAAAAAGGTCAAAAATTGGTGTATCTTTGGATTAAGAACGTTATCCGAAGATAACCACCTGTAAACACATAACCCCCACATAAACTCCACACTTTCATATAAATTTCTGCTGCTTTTCTTTGCAACTCTCAGATAATCTCATTGGAAGCTTTATTTCTCTGTCCGCCTGTATGACATTATTATGCTGAGGATGCCATGGACCGAACATGTGAGTTTTTAGAGAAAAACAGGAACAAAAAGGAAACTTAACAATGGGAAGAGATATTTGAGGTTTCTAGGGCATATAAAAAAAGGGGTTTAATAAAAATACAAAATTTATTAAGAGCTATGAAGGACAGGAAATTGCAGAGAGCCATGATCGCCTATGTCCTGAAGGGACATGGCACATAAAAATTTACTATTAGTTGTTGAATAACAATCTTGGAATTGGCAATTGAAAAATACTATAAAAAAAATAACTGAAAACACTCCGTCTAATAAGTTTAACTAATATTATAATTATACGACTAAGATGCGTAAAAATGATAGCATTGTATCAAGTATTAAGAAAAATAAAGAAAAACTATTTGATTAAATTTGAATCACTGTGACTGAGCAGTTTTTGTCGTTTAATTTATAAAGCAGCTGCTATTCTTTGAAATCCACACAGTTTACTCTTAATCATAGAATAGCAATCTGGAAATTGCTATAGGAAACAACTGAAATTAAGATAAAAGAAATACTAGATAAGAATTGTTGTCCTCAAGCCCCTCCCTGGTTGTCCAAGATGTCCAATACCTGCTGCTGATTCAATAAGCGATTGTTTTGATCCAGGCCTTGCTTTATTCCATGTTGATCATAAGGTAGGCCAAAATCAAATTGTCATCAAGTATCTTCATATTGGGCTGGTCTGAGCAGGGTGAAAACGCAAAGAAAGAAAAAATATAACACTCAAATAAAAAAAATAAATATTTTTTCTATCGTCTTTCATACAACAGTTTATTAATTGTTGTTAAAGTCTAGGAGTTCACATGCAGATGATTATTGAGCCAACCCACTTCTAAGTCAGATGTAACACTTTGTTGACTTGGTAGAGTTTATTTTGCCGACTTTGTGAAGTTTGGCACAAGGCTGGTGTCGGAGGTTCTCATTGGTAGGCAGTCACATAGGGTGTCTTACGTCCGGTGGCTAGAACGATCTCTGTCTTCTCACCTTATAGCATTCATATTTATTGACACTTACCCAAAACTGGTTTGGGGGTGAGATGCAGTGGGGGTATTCAGTACTTTGTCTTCCTGTCACAAAGAACCCTTTCTCCATTGTCTGGGTTCTGAGAAAATTAATTACTTCCCAATTTTGAAGTCTCTCCCTTTCCTCGGGTGACTGTCACAGGCATCAATCTGCCCCACAATTTCTTCCTTCTCTTCTTAGTATCTCCCATTAACACTCCCCAGTGGGCATGGATAGCGCCTCCATCTTTCTCAGTGTTTCATCTGTGCCCACTACCTCGGGCACCCTCCGACCAATTTCAAGTGTCTGTCAAAGATTAATTCCAAGTTTGTTAATTAAAAAGAATTATCATTCCACACTTGTTGTCTGTGCAGAAAAATTTCTCACATCAACTTTGTATTTCCTTGTCCAAACTTGAACACAAACCAGAATGCTTTCTTCTCCATCTGGTCTCATCATTCTCAAAAAAAACAAAAAAAACTTATCTTCAAATTATGTTTTTAAATCTTATCTGATTATCTCAACTTCTGGTTTCACTGCTAGTACTCATAATGGCAGTCATCTATCAAGTGTCAAAATTATCTAGCATATGGCCAGTCATAAAATTGAGTGTTGTTTTTTAGCTAGCCATTTGGTTCTTGGCTTTTGAGAAAATAACAATCTTTAATCTTTCCATGATGTACTATTGGTATATTGTTCCTTCTATCTAAAAAAACAAAAAAAAATTCACTTATTTACCAATAACAAATAGTGTCACATAATAAGAGTCATTCAATTCTAATATATTGATATTTCAGTTTTCTTATTTGGCTAAAGATTAGATAGTGGTATGTATTCCAGCATGACTCATGAATTTGAGAGACAAGCAATCTTGTCTAAATGGATGGCTGAACAGGGAATGAGGAAGACAAACATTTGTAAAAGATACAATGGATAGTAAGTTGTGAAGAGCCATGATCATCCACATCCTGAAAGGAACATGGCATACAGAAGATATATGACTGTTATTATATTTTTGACTTTATCTTTATATGGTGGATTGTTTCTTATCTTTGTTGATTGAATTAATTTATTTTCACAGCATTTTGACTGTTTTGTAGGGTGAAGGCAAAGCAAGGCATATACTTGATCTTGAACAGCAACTGGCAGCTGAAATCCATCTAAAATATCCTGCTCTTCAATCCAAACCCTTCTATAATGAGTAAGTACATCTGGCTTAGGCTCTGTTTGATTCTTTTCACTGGACATCATAAATACTTTGTAGGTATTAACTATGACTAAACAATTTCACTTAATCTTGTTGTCACAGAATTGCTTCATCTTGTTACTCTTGCTATAGATGAGAGCTCCATTCATTATTTCTGATCTACACTCTTTACTAATGGCTGGAGACTGGTAGGCTGAGTAGTTTCAGTGATGAAGTAAGATGAAAGGAAATCTTAGTAAATAATGAATAGTTGTTAGTTTTTTTTTTTTTTTTTTTGTTTTTTTGTTTTTTTATTCTTAATCTAAAGAATGGTTTTTCAACTTGGTCAGTTAAGTGCCATATGTGATACATGCTTGGGTGATCATGTCCCTTTTGATTCATGACTGACTAGGCAGGAGATTTTCTTGCAGTAGGTTGCCATTTCTGTTGTAGCATACCTACGGATGATAATAGGTATACCCCCATTCCAATAAATACAGTAGTGAATACTGTATGTGTTAGTCTGCAGTTACAGATTCATTGTGGAATTCACTTGACTCACTTCTAGCAGTTGACTATTACTTCTACGCACTGCTGGTGAATCTTATGTGTTGTTCTTGTCCTAAGTATTATCATTCATTACCAGCCTTCATATGATTATTCTATTCAGTAACCTTTCCTAGGTTACAACAACTTCTTTCTGAGACAGACTAATTGCCAACCAAGGCTATAGGACTTAGTTTGTCTTGCTATTCAACCTATAGCTGGAGGGAACAGAGATGGATTCAGACCTTTCCTAAGAATATTTGCGCATAAGTAATTGTAATGAACCCAACTGGAAACTTATTGGAATTCAGTTACTATTCTGAAATTCTGTCACTGCTTATATTCTGCAACACCATTTTGAAAAGTGTCTTCACAATATAAGAGAATCTAATAATTAATCAGATTGTGTGTTTTTTTTTTTTCTTCCCTGTTTATTTTAGTGAAGCCGATCCTTTGGTTGGTTGGAGCAAACCCCGGAGTTGGCGAGCAGATGTTAACTATGCTTCTTTAGTGGTCAAGGCAAGTGTATCTTTCCCTGATGTTGATCAATGTACACTTAGGTAATTATACAGGGTGAGACAAAAGTCATACACCATAGGGTTTAATGGATAGATTGAAGAGGATTTTTTTTGTGAGGCCATTTGAAATCGGTTGTTTATCAGATGTGCCCAAAAAATATTGAGGAACTTAAAGAAAGAATTAAATATGAATGCAGTAAAATCACAGAGTAAACTTTTCAATGTGTTAATGAATCATGCAGGCACAGAATTAAAATGTTTTGAAAAAAAAGAGGACATTTTGAACAGCATATATAATTAAATAACTAGTAAATAAAATTTTCATGTGTCATTATACTTTTAATAAATTATCCCTATGGTGTGTGACTTTTCCCTCACCCTACATAATTAAGCCTCGGAGGAAGGATACAGATCTTCTATTTTGATACAGTGAAATTGTGAATGTCTCTATTTTCCCTAAAATCATTTCTACTTATGCTGAAATATTAACACAATCATTACAATTACTAATTTTAACCCATTAGTGACCATAGTCCCATTTTGGGGTCAGTGGGCATTAATTATAGGTATTAATACTAGACATTTTAAAAACTTATAATGAATATTGGATTTTTGCTTTTATAATAAATGTGTGATTTTACAGGAGGCTTTAATGGGTTCAAACAAATGAATACAGGTATTTAGAGCAAATTATCTGTCCCCCACCTGTAAACAGATTGATAAAACACTAAGACAGTGGTATGGTGCTAGCCAGCCATGTTTGAACTGGTCACTTTATTTTTAGAGAAGAGTTCTAAAAGGGAGACAAATCATGACATCCCTCTTTCCATCTGGAGTTTTGCATAATGTCTGGCTATAAGTTGTTTTTGCTGGGGGGAGTGGGGGCTATGTCTGTTGGTGCTGACTGGTAGGTGACTGACTTCTGGGCTGATATTGGAGATGACCTTCTGGGCTGATATTGGAGATGGAGGGGAGCTGGAGAGATTCTCAGTTGGCTAACTGCAGTGTTTTGGCTGTGATATAATTTTTGTGTTGATTGCCTTTGGTATAGGCGGTTTGCTATTTCATCTTTCCTTGCCTGATGGTTTGTGCATTTGACTGGTGTATTGCTGGCAAGTTTTCGATTGTATAAAAGCTTACCTAGTGAAGGAATAGTCATTTATCAGTGTAGCTCTGGCATAGCAAAACCATATTGACAGCAGTTGCACTGGGCTGGTTTCTTCATGGCAGACTTCAAAGATTGTATGCACCACTCTGCCATCCCATTTGATAGTGGGTACCTCGGAGACAATGTGTGGTATTCAAACTTCCACTCTTTCACAAACTGTTGGAACAGGTTGGAGCTGTAGTGGGTCTCATTATCACTTGATAACCTTTTAAGATACTCTCTGTTCTCCAAATTTGGTCACATTGAGCATTTCTTGACAGGAGAACTCTCTCAGTCTACGTACGAATGGGTATTTGGAGTAGTAGTCAACAATTAGTAGGTAGTTCTGGTCGCAATTTGCCATGGCCTTACTAGGATCTCATGCTTTAGGAGTGGTTCAGCATGCTGCACTTTTTGATGTTCTTGGCAAATGCTGCATTGTCGAACAGTTTTGACAATGTTGTTGTTGATACCATGCAGGAACACACAGTTTTTTTGCTCACAATCTTGATTTGTCCTGTGTCAGTTTTTCTGTTGAGAATTGCACAAAGTTGACCTTTATATCCAGGTCTATGGCTTCCTTTACTCTCTTGTTTGAGAGTCATGATAGCCTATCTGCAAGAGTCATGTCCTTCCCTGGTCGATACATCATGATCATGTCAGGTGCTACAATGAGGTTTTTTTAGGGATATCATTTTCAGGGACTTGTGATCACTCTCAATAATAAATGGGAGGCCATATATGTATGTTTGGAATTTCTTGCATCTGAAAACCACTGCTAATAGCTTCCGTTCTATGTTGTTATGGCACTGTTCTGTTTATGTGAGGGATTTGGATGCAAACACTATGGGTTTGCCTTCTTGCATGAGTGCAGCTCTAAGGTCTTTCCTCAAAGTGTCAACCTGAATCACTGATGTTTTTAGTGGATCAAAGTAAATGAGCAACATTTCTGCGTTAATTCTATCCTTTATTAGCTCAGGGATTTTTGGTAGCTACTTGTCCGTTTGTACTCTGAGTCTTTCTTTACCAATTCTCTCAGGGATACTGTGAGGTCAGATAGATGAGTGTTAAATGGTGCCATATATGTGATAATTCCCAGCACCTTCTGAAACACCACTACATTATTAGGACTGAGTAGTGATTTTATCTCATTCATCTCATGGGAATCTGGTTGGGTGAAAGCCATTTTTACTAAACACAGCTACAAAGAAGTGTATTTCCTCCTGGTCCATAGCACATTTAGTGCTGTTGAAACATAGACCTATGGGTCTGGCAACCTTCATGAGGTTGTGAGCATATTCCTGCTTGGTTTGCCCATAAACCACTACATCATCTATTAGTCTCTTTATCCCTGGATATTGCTCCAGGATCATGTTCATTTTTTGTTGGAAGACATCCTGCAACATTACTACGCCAAATGGCATTCTCCTGAAGCAGTATTGGCCAAAAGGGGGAATTAAATGTGGTTAGTGGCTGGGAGTTGGCATCCAACTTGATGGACTAGTAGCTACTCTTGGCATCCATTTTTGTGAAGTACTTAGCATTTGCTATTTTATGGGAGACCTCCTCCAATGCACAAGGTCAGGTCAAGTCGTAAGACCCCCTACCAAATACAACTTATAGCCAGACAGTATGGAATGTCTTGTGGTGGCATCATTTGATGGCTTTACTCAGGTTCTTTGGGTTTAGGCATATCCTGAGTTCTCCACTGCTTTTGCACACAAACGCAATGCTGTTGACCCAGTCAGTAGGCTCATCTCTCTTTTTAATAATTCCTTGGGTCACCATATCTTCTAGTTCTGCTTTAATTTCACCCATAGGTCTATGTTTCAACAGCACTAAATGTGCCATGAACCAGGATGAAATACACTTCTTTGGAGCTGTGTTTAGTAAAAATGGGCTCCACCCAACCAGATTCTCATAAAGTGATGGGACATTTCCTGGATGCATGGATAACTGGGTTACTGTCTGTTTTCAATACAATGTGGTATTCACCAACTTTGTCAAAATGATCAGGATACATTTCTGTGATGTCTTCTGTGGAGTTAATTGGACATTTTATTTGCTGGATGACACAATGTATGGTTACTAGCTTCAACTCTGAGGGAAGGAAGTGTCAATACAGCGGGGCCTTCTGAGGTAACTACATAGAATTTGATACTTCTCCATTCATGGTTGTATGCACATTGTAAATTCATAGGCCCAAGTTGGGGTATGGTTGTGCCATTGTATGCAGTAAGTATAGCTGTTTCCTGATGCATGGAGTCAAGAAGTGGTAATCTATCTGGGTTGACTTTTTCAGGGAACATTTTCTGAAAAATATGAAAGGGGAATGTATTCACTTCTGCTCCAGTGTCAACTTTTGCCTTTAGCTTGTGGGTCCCTGGCGTGTTGGGGAGCATTATGTTTAAACATGCATAAGCTTCAGTTCAGGTGTCTCTCCTATTCTGTTGTTCAATCAAGTGGAAAAACATTTGATCATCTATGCAGTTGCTATGAGCCTAGTTGGTTTCTGATCATGGCCCTTGATGTCTTCTCTCTACTGGGTACCTTGGCATCGTGTATGGTTGCGGCAGCATGCTCTCCATGTTCCCTTTTGATTTATTTATGCACACTTTAGTCCAGTGGTTTTTTTCAGATGTATGCCAAGCACACTGTACCCCATGCTGGGCATCCTTGTTTGGTTTGGGGATATGTCCCTCCACATCATCTGCACTTGGTATCACTAGGGGTGTGCTTCATAGTATCTGTACCTTTTCCTTTATGGTCCTGTATATCAGCTAGCTGGCTTGTGTAGCATATAGAAGGTTTGTGTACTCTGCTTATGTTCAGAGCTTCCTGTATAGACAACATTTGGTCTTTTGAGATGAGTTGTTTTTGTAGCTCAAGATGTTTCATCCCTAATTTACATTTCTTTGCCTGTAAACAGCATCTTGCCAGAAAGTTGTCAATATTCTCAGAATCTCCCTGCATGAATTTCTGTAAGCAAAAAGTTTATTCGGGTTTCTAATTTCTAAACTTTTCCAAAACTGTGGCTGCATTCTGTTTATTGGCCTCTTTCTTGAACTTCCACAAATTAAAACATTGAAGGTCTTCTTCATTTGACAGTGACAATATGTGTTCAACCTGTTTTTCCTCCAGTATATTCTGTACAGAGAAATACAGCTCGCAGCGCTGCTTGACAAAATGGAACAACCACATTCTTGGTTGTTGTGCATGACATGACTGGTTCGATCACTAGTCTGGACATTTTGATCTTGTGTGTGTGTGTGTGTGTGTGTGTATATATATATATATATATATACTATTATTATTTTTTTTTTTTTTTTTTTTTTAGCAACAGATTGGTTTTCCCCAAATAATGACAACAGATAACAATATAATATTGTACTCAGAGTTTATCAGTAAAGATCTCTTTCCATGAAAGATTTTTTGTACATTGTGGTCTTCATCTTTTATTGTTCACCATGTGAACAAACTATTTCTTCTTTTTATTTTATTTTTTTTTTATTATAGCCTTGTTTAAATGCTGTTTTCATTCTTGTCTCACTCCTGCCCTTGTTTGTTGGGCTGTGTGTTGTTTTCAGGTTTTTAAAGCTGAACCATGTAAAAAGATTGATAGAACACAAACACAGATGTATGATGCTAGCCAGCCATGTTTGAGCTGGTCACTTTATTTTTAGAGAAGAGTTCTAAAAGGGAGACAATTACAAATCCTGACACCTCCACCACAGAAACAGGTGTACAGTTGGCTCTTTTACATTCATAGATTCTACTAATTGGGGATTAAAAATATCTTGAAAAAATTCCAGCAAATTCCAAAAAGCAAAATTGAAAATGAAGTGATCGGTAATCACTTTACATATGCAAATGAGTTTATCTGTTTGAATCTTGTTTACTTTGTTTCATTTGTTTGCTACTTACAGAAGTGGGGGAAGAGGGTGCAATGGCCCTGGGAATGCATCCAACCAGAGTGAAAAAAAAAAATTTACTTTATATTTAATTTGCATAAAGTGTTTGTTTCATGTTTCATCTGTTTTTTACATATTTAAATCTTCTCCTTCTTTTTTTTTTTTTTTTTTTTTTTTAAGCGTTTCACCCCAAGTAAGGCAGGAAGCCACTAGGATGCAGGAAATAGCAAGATCAGATAAGAGTGATAGAAGAAAAGATGAGGGTAGTGGATAGATCAAGGTAACTGGAGTTGTCGATTGACATTACACTTGAATAGCTGGAGATTATAGCTCGCAGGGAAACAGGAGAAGGGAAGGGAGTTCCACAGGCAAGAGGTGCGAGACATGAAGCTATTAGAGTAGAAGAGACGGCTACATTTAGGAGTTTCGACAGTGAGGGGGTGAGCGGGGGATGCCAGCCTCGTAGGGTGCTGGAACTCATGACGTCTGGGAACCAGCGAATGCAGCTTCTCGGAGCAATTTCCATGAAAGTATTTGTAGAACAGATAGAGGGAGGCGACGGCGCATCTGTGAGAAAGTGACTGTAGACGAGACGCCAGGGCAGGGCCAACCATATTGCATATCCACCTCTGGAGCCTATCACGAACCCCGAGGCAAACAGAAGGGGCGCCAGACCTAGCGCGGCTCAGGGAGCCAACTTTCCTCGCAGTGGACGAGGCAATTGACTCTATGTATTTATTCCATCTCAGGTCAGCAGTCAACGTGAGACCGAGAAGCCGCAGAGAGTTGCTCTCGAGAAGTTGAGCGTCAGACATTCTAATGGAGGGAAGGGAAGGCTCTCTGTGGTGATTAATAGACAGCAGTTTTGTCTTCGAAGCGTTGAAGTTGACCAGCCAATTCATGCCCCAGTTCACAATCGATTGGAGGTCCTTTTCGAGACGCACGGCAAGGTGAGTTTTGTCAGCGAGACTAGATTTGTTTTGAGGCAGGAATAAATTGTGGTGTCATCACAGAGATGCCTACTTGGGAAGATACGGCGTTGGGAGGATCATTTATGTAGATAAGGAATAGTGGGGCCTAGGATGGAGCCTTGAGGGACACCTGCGTTCGTGGGATAGGAACTGGAGGAGAACCGTTGAGAAACGACCTTCAGTTCTCGGTTTGACAGGAATGATTGTATTAGGTTATATAATTGACCCGTAATGCCATAACCCTGGAGCTTGCACAGAAGGCCGGCATGCCAAACCCTATCAAATGCTTTGGAGATGTCAAGTGCTTCACGGCTCGGGCTTACCCATTATTTTGGAGAGCTCGGTAGACTGTTTCAGTGATGGCTGTGAGCACATCGGCTGTAGATCGGGCAAAGCGGAAACCATATTGCTTGTCAGAGAGCAGATTATGGGATGTGAGGTGGTTAACTACCCCGATATTGATTAGAGCTTCGAAGACTTTGCTGAAGAGGGGAAGGAGACTGATAGGATGGTAGTTGGAAGGGCCAGGGGGGTCGCCGGAGTTCTTTTCTCACATTTCTCATTACTTTGCCCAATATCCCACTCCCCCCACTCACTTGAGTCTTGCGGGGCATACAATCAAGGACTGCTTGTGTTGTGCACACACTTTGTGTGTGTTGTTGTATTTTTTGTTTTTAGAAATTTCTATAAAAAATTGTATCAGAAATTGACTAATTATTGCCATTTAATAAAGATTTTAGTGTTTATTTAAACTAAAACTTTATCAAAATTAGTTGAGTTCTGATACAATTTTTTAAAACTGAACTGTTTTTGAACTGAGTTTTTTTTAATTTTTTGTTTCCCGGTAAACAACTTTTCACACTGACACTTTTCACAAATATCTCCAGTTCTGTATATAGTGTACATAATTCATTTTTATATTAGAATTTTCTTCATCTTTTTTTCTAATGGTATAAAGATATGGATGATAAAATTTACTTTGCTACAAGTTTTTTTTTTTCTCTGATATCTATTTGCTGCAAAAATTATTGGTTCATACATTATAATATGGCAAGCATTTACATCTCAAGTATTATAAACAATTTCCACATGATGTAACATATATGGGGAGATGTGCCAAGGTTGTATGCAAATAGTTTAGCATTTCATATCAAGAACTTGAGTATTTTCAGACTTTGGTTTCTGCACAGGTTCCTTGAAGTAATCTGCTAAGAGACAGCTAAATTCTGTAGCCAAACTGGTTATAAGGAATTGACACAAGCAAAATTTAAAAAAAAACAAAAAACTAATATTTGAAACATTTTCTATGTGTGGTGTCATTTCAGGATGTGGGTGATCATAGCTTTCCACAACATCCTATCCTTTGTAGCTCTACTTCCCAGTTCTCCTTGCCTTCAATATGTTTTGGGAGTGTAAAAATTCTCCAAGTCCTCTTTTGTCTTTGTTTTCTAGAAATTTCAACTGTCTCTTTCTGATTCTAAGTATAAGCATCTTTTTTTTTCCCCCATTTTTCCAAGAATTTCCTTGTTACTCTCCACTTCCTTCTGTAGAATTACATTTCTATTGCCTCAAGTCTCTACATCTATGAGGAGATTCACTGCCATATAAGAGGACTAATATTACATAATTGTTCAGCAATCTTTGTTTCTAATGAAATTTTTCTGTTTCTGAATCTTTTGCTTAGCTTTTGGAAGGCATCTTTCGCTATTCCATTGCATCATTGGATTTCAATGTTACATTTTTCATCCTCTGTTAAAACACTTCTCTGATGTTGTAGTGAAAGAAATAATCATTTACCCCCCCAAAAAGTTTGTGTTCTGTGTACGATCTGCCGAAGAAAAATTACCAAAAAGTAGTTAGCAAAAATCTACTTCAATGACTAGAATCTATGCTAATGTTCTCCCCTCCCCTGAATGGCGTGACCAATCAGAAAGATCTCTCGATGAACCAAAGCTGTTGTTTTTTGCTTATAAAGGCAGATTTTCTGTGCTGGGGAGCTGAACACGCATTTTTGCTCATGAGAAGTGAAGGTTGGATGTGTGACCCCATTTTTTTTGTTTCCAGTTTGCTTGTTAGACTGTTATGACGGGCTATCGTTTGAACTGGCAACAAGTATTGCGGTTGAGAAACAGAAGAAATCTATTGCAGTTGCTACTATAAGTTGACAGTCTTTTCTTTACTTGACAGATATTTAAGTTTTGTTACTTGATTTTGGTATCTGATTCATAGTTCACATATTGTGATGCTCCTCTTGTTGATAACTATACATTCTCTCATATTACAATTGATGTTGTTTCTTCTCATTTCCTTCACTACCTTCTGTAAGAGTTCTGCAATTTCATTTCTGTGTCTGATATGTTAAGATTGTGGACATCAATAATGAATTCTGATAAGACTTCTAACTCTTTCGGTATCGTCTCACTATAAAGGTTTTAATAAGTTTGGTGAGAAGATACATCCTTGTCTTACATGCTTTTCTATTTCTGTATATTTACTGAATTCATTTTCTGTCTATATTTGAAACATATATTGCCTAAATTGTAGCTCTTTTCCTGTTTTTTTTTCTGTCCTAATGAATTGAAGATTGGTTATTGTTGATGTTATAATTCTAATTTTTTTTTTTTTTTTTTTTTTTTTTTTTGTCCAGGTCATCAGTCAACATCAAAATCTTTGTGATTCTCTTTTATTGAACTATTCACTGCTCAGCAATGATAATGCATTCCTGAGTTATTATCCACATCAATTCACTCAACGGACTTTGTTAGCAAGATTTCAGATGAACAACTCCAGTCCTCAGCATGTTCAGTTCATATGCAAACCAGTCTACACAGCTATGGTTATGTTGGCCTATCTTGGAGAAGAACAATTAAATATCAACATTACAGGCGAGTAAGCGGATTTGGTTTCTTAAACCATTCTACTTTTAAAATTATTCAATTTCAGAGAAGAAAAGCTTGATTTTAAGATTATGTAAGGATACAGAAGGTGTTTATCTTTCTTTGTGGGAGATAAGTCATGTGGGTCACATGACAGCCACTTAATGATGTCACTCCACAACAGCGACGAAAACACTGATCATTTTTCGGTTTGTATACATAAAGTGAGCTGAAATTCCTTGGACACATAATGAGGAAGGAGGGCTTGGAAAACTTAACCCTCACAGGACATACTGAGAGCAAGAGAGTGGAAAGCAGAAAGACATTTACCTAACAAGCTTGTGTGAATGGATAGCAGAACAAGGGACTGGACCTTTAGCAAAAGTAGAAAAACTTCTAAAAGCCACAAGGGATGGGAAGTTTCGGCAAGCCATGATTGCCCATATCCTGAAGGGATGTGGCACATGAAAGACGAAGAAAGGTATTTTTTATACAGCAATTTTATTTTTTTTTCTCTTTCAATATTAGGAGGATTTTTTTGTTTTAAGTATTACACTAATAAAATCTTACTATGATGTGCCATTTATTGATGTAAAAAAAAAAATGGGCATTGAATCCTAATAATATAGTTTTAGCTTTTTTTTTTTTTTAGCTTTTTTTTAATTATGTTTCTTTTTATAGGTGAAGGTTATTTGAAGAAGGAGGATAAGAATTTTGGTGGCCTGGCAACAAGACATATTTCAAATAAATCACTACCCTCTGACAGGTAAGGAATCAATCAGAATAAATTAGCCTTCTTTTTTTTTCTTTTATCAGTTTCACTGCCATATGAAATGCACGTATGTGTTGTGACATGTTGTATATTGTTTCTGATGCTGCATGTCTGTTCATTATATTATTTTATTTAAGGCAATATGAAAGACTCAGTTTCCATATTGCAGTACTGGATATGTTTATTCTGTTGTGCTGTGTTGTGTTATCCAGGTATCAATGAACATGTAAAATTCTGCTTTGTAATAGATTCTGCCTCAAGATTTGAAAACTGATATATTTTACATATAAAACTATATTTATATAATGCGATTATTATATTTTACAAATATACTTTCTGAAAGGAAGATGAACGTATCCATCGTGAATGAGATGTTTTTGTTTTGAATATTGAATTTCATTCGATTTATGTCCTCACCTGTTATTAATTTTGTCTTGTGGACAACTTATCGTTTTGTAGTAATAATAGTCTGGAAATTTAGGGAGTTGATGCTAGTACTAATTGAGTAGATTTATGTGGCGGACATGAGACAGAACCTGGGACGAGCACAACTGGTCGCGACTTGCCTTGTCCCCTCCAAAAAAGAGCCCGTATTTGCTTAGCATGTAAAGCTACTGCAGTTGAAATGAGGGAGAGAAAAAAAAGCACTTACTGCTCTGCCGTAATCCATCCTCAGCCAGATAACGTAAAAGAATGAGGGGGGACTGGCATCGCATTTTTATGCAATAACGATGCAATGCATTATGGGACATGGACACAATGAATTATGGGATCACGTAAAGAAGCAAGGGATTATGCGTATATGAACAACTATAAAAACAACTACTTTTTTCCGAGTCGGGGAGTTCTTCGAGGGACGTTCATGGTTGACGGCAAGAACGGGCAGTTAGTGTGATTTGGAGACAGAACTCAAGAAGTAACGACTCAAGGTTGAAATACCAGCTGGGAGAGCTTGAATTTACTCGCTGGTTACTGTTTTCTTCATTCGCCTCATTTTGAGAAATATGTATCAGGTTGTAAATATGTGTATAGGTTACTTAATTGAGTAGATAGCATAATTATTTATTTATTATTATTAGGCCACTGAATTATTTTAGTTGGTAAATGACAAAACGGGGAAGGAAATCTAGATAAATTAGAATGATTTAATTTGTAGTGACTGGTTTTGTGAATTAAAGTAAATGGCGGATAGAAGTTATGTACGTGTGTCAATACATGTTTGTGTGCGTAGTTACATTTATGTGTGGATGCGGGAACATATATGCAGGTGATTTTTTTGTGTGTGTGTGTGTGATTTTGTTTGAATAAGAGTATAAGGTAAGCATTACAGATTGACCTGATAGTTAGAATAGTGAATTTCTTTTTAGAAAGTGCTATTATAGGATAGATTTGGATTGGGTATGCATGTAGATTTAGTTAAAGATTTAGTATCGCTATGGGATTAGTATTTAATATGTAAAACATGGGCTTAGACAATGCAATAAAGATACCAGCTCACCTTGTTATGGATTCCAGAAGTAGTAAATCTAAACCGGATGAAGTAAAGACAACAGTATATAGGAGATGAGCGTGAATAGCCCTGTTTTCATTGGCTGACGCTGACATATGTCAATAAGGACGGTCAAAGTCTGGCCTTGCTAGTTCATATGATTACTGTTTTTTCTAATGTTGCGATGCATAGCACGATGCTTTCAAGGAGTCTAGAATCAGGTTGGGGTTGCTGTTGGAGCTGATATGATGTGAAACCCGAAATCGGTGATGAGAACAGTGCATCACTGAAGACCACCTTTGATGCATCTAAAATGTATGATTTAACTGTTCTGAGTTTGATCCTTGTGAATGCTCCATTATATTAGATATAAATTTTAAAATTGAAAATTAAGAATTTAAATTACAAAAAAAAAATTTTTTAATCTTTTAAAATGTTTCACATTGATTTAGTGAAAAGTTAATAATACAATTTTTTTTTTATAAGACAGTATATTTTCTGAAACAAATATTGGTTTGTTATCCAAAAATTATTTGTATTAATATCTTCATCTTTGTTGTCTTTACTGCATTTCGGCTGCTATATTCTGCAGCTTTCCTCGGGTATACATCATACCTGGTCCTCTTTGAGTGTTGTCCACTATTATTTTTTTTAATTCAGAATCCACAGATCTGGAGCTTTAAAGTTTTTGGACCTCAAATTTGATTTTAGCATGCACATCTGTGAAATGTGTTGTTTAAGTTGAAAAGATGGACAAAGAAAATATTAGATAATTGGACTTGAGGATGAGCATATAGAATGTAAAATGCCCAATGAAAGCTGCAGAATATAGCAGCCAAAGTGTGGTAAAGAGAACAAAGATGAGGATACTACTATGAAAATTTAATGGGATTTTGAAAATGTTTTATCTCAGAGATTTAGACATCTGTTTGAAATTCAGTTTTCAGATTTCTTTGTTATTGTTCAATGCCACAGACCCAGGTCCTATTTATGAATTGGAAAAGGATCCTAATATGAATTGGGGAAACATGCACAAGTTGTCTGTTCATATATATGTCAGTGTACCACCAACATCGAGTAAAGGTAAGGAACTTTTGGCAAAGTTTAGCATGTGTGTCTGCGAAAAACAAAAAAAAAGTTTGTCAAAAGGGCATTTTTTTCTCTTGACACTGCTGTTACTGAAGACTCCCTCAGCAATTTTAGTTGTTTTATAAAGCTATTTTTAGAATTTTAATAAATCCCAATCATTGGATTTATGCATTCTTTTTTTTTTTTTTTTTTTTTTTTTTTTAAGAATTGATAACAAAAAAATTATTTACAAGAATAATTTTCTATTTACAAGTTTATAAAAATATGTGAATCAATGACAATGCAATATTTAGTACTTACCACATTTTAAAGAAATAAGTATGGAAACAAATTGTTTGATTCATAAATATATGAATCAAATACACAGATGGGAATCCAACGGAATAAGATAAAGAACAAATAGGAAACATTTATGAATTTAATGTGTTTCACTTGTCGGAGAATGGGAATCCAACGGAATAAGATAAAGAACAAATAGGAAACATTTATGAATTTAATGTGTTTCACTTGTCAGAGAATGGGAATCCAACGGAATAAGATAAAGAACAAATAGGAAACATTTATGAATTTAATGTGTTTCACTTGTCAGAGAATGGGAATCCAACAGAATAAGATAAAGAACAAATAGGAAACATTTATGAATTTAATGTGTTTCACTTGTCGGAGAATGGGAATCCAACGGAATAAGATAAAGAACAAATAGGAAACATTTATGAATTTAATGTGTTTCACTTGTCGGAGAATGGGAATCCAACGGAATAAGATAAAGAACAAATAGGAAACATTTATGAATTTAATGTGTTTCACTTGTCAGAGAATGGGAATCCAACAGAATAAGATAAAGAACAAATAGGAAACATTTATGAATTTAATGTGTTTCACTTGTCAGAGAATGGGAATCCAACAGAATAAGATAAAGAACAAATAGGAAACATTTATGAATTTAATGTGTTTCACTTGTCAGAGAATGGGAATCCAACGGAATAAGATAAAGAACAAATAGGAAACATTTATGAATTTAATGTGTTTCACTTGTCACAGAATGGGATATGGAGAAAAAAAAAGAAATTCTGGTATTTTTACTTTTGCTGTTTGATTTTCATTGGTTAATCAGGTTTCACAAGCATTTAAACAAACATTAATAAAATTTATGGTATTCCGAATTCAAGGAGAGATGATGCATCCCTTCAATGAAATGAATGGATTCCAGGTCTAACTGAAAAACCATAAATATTGCTTTATGCAAATGTATAATTCTAGTTTGTCTCTGCAGGATTCACATGATAATGTATATTTGTAAGTTTGTGTGTGTATGTTAAGTTGTGTGTATAGAAACTAGAATTATTTCCTATTTATTCTTTATCTTATAAATTTATAAAAATATTTGAGCAAGGAAACAAGAAATCTTAAATAAACACATAATTATGAGTAACTTTAATTATAAATTTTGAAAAAAATATGTATTTTCCATGTAATTCTTTCATTTGTTCTTACCACATAAATTCACTAAAATAGGTGTAAGCATCTGGAATTTTACCTTTTTTTTTTTCACTTGAGAAATGACAGCAAAAATGTTAAACACTACTGATTTATTACTTTGTTTATTTACAAGAATATGGCTAATACTTTTATTGACAATTCTTGTGGAAAAAAAGAGAATGCATAAATCTAGTTTCATATTTTGGGGTTTTATTAAAATTCCAAGAATAATTTTTTAAAACAATAATGGTGGTGTCAAAGGAAAAAAAACATCTTTCAACACACTACTTTTTTTTTTTTTTTTTGCAGGTATGTGTTTTAAACTTTGCCATATTTTCTATCATGTTTAATATTCATTCATCACTACAAAGGGAAGTATGTTTTAGCTTATATATCAAGAATTTGTTATGAAATTGAGACATTTGTAAAACAGAACTGTTAATCAAACTGATTGTTACACGAGTTCAACTTTTTTTTACTGACGTAGGAGTAGTATACTTTTTTATTTCCTGGTTACTAAAAACGGTTTTAAAGCAAAAAAAAAACATATTTATTAGTCACAAGCTAAAAGTTAGATGCTAAAAAATTTCTTATTGCTATAAATGTTATTTTGGTGGCTACATGTGTTTGAGAAGACATTTTTCCTAAATTTATGTCTAATGCCTGCCAGCCTAGATTATTAAAAGTCATCATTAAAGACAATCTACTTCTCAATGACCTAGGATAGTGGATGTCAATTTTACTAAATTGAATAAATAGGGATGTTGATTCAAACATGTGTACTCATTAAAATAATATTTATTGTAATAAAAAATATTGTCTGGTTGAAAACTCCATTAACAGATTAAATTTCTACATTAAAGAGATGATTTTATAATTTGTTTCACACTAATGATTTCATTTATTTTGTTTTTTATTTGCTTGGTTTTTGTCATAACCATAACAATTCAACTGATCCATTGTACATCTTTCTTTAGGTTCACAGTTCATATGGAAATAAGGACCTTTCTTCTTTTTAACTGCCCTGTCGGCGGGGCTTCAGAATACGCCGACTGCACCTCTGCAGGGGGTAAAAGTCCCCCAAGGGGGCCACCTGTTTGCCGTGGGTGGTGACCCGTGATGTTTGGGGACGGGACCCTGGTGGCTGAGCAGGTCATGACCCAGGTGATAAGTGGTCATTAACTGCAACACTCCACTTTGGCCCTTACCTGAGCTAGACAGGCGGTCGGAGAGGCCCACTCCGATCAATCGGCTGGTCATGACAAGCCCTAACACTCAACCCACCCCCAAAAAAAAAAAAAAAAAAACTTGTGTATTAGTATAATTGCCAATTTATCCTCCAAAAAAAAAAAAAAAAAATGACATTTATTAAAAAAAATAAATATATATATATATATATATATATATATATATATAATAATAATAAAAACCCCACATGAGTGTTGGAAGGCGGTGGCTAAGGGTCAATCGATTCTGAGGAAGAAGGCCACAACATGGCTGTATACACCCGAGAGGCATCACTGGACTTGGCCAGCGAAGCCAAGGAATGCAGGTGCTTGTGGCTTCCACTGGATACGAGTATACCTTTCCTGTAGCCCTGATGTGCCAGGGCGAATGGGTTTCCCCTGGCATCTCCCATAAAATTGGACTCCGAGGTGGGTGGGGAGCAGGAATGGCGAAACAACACCTAAAAAACAAATGTTTCAAAGAAATCCACCAAGAGACCACATTTTGAAAGCTCTGACAGTGAGCCAGAAATAATATATCAAAACACCCCTTCATATATGGTAATCCAATCAACTGAAGATATACCTATAACTAAAATATCACCTTTCAAAATCGAACAAATACTTTCTAAAAAAATAAAACCAAAAACAACAAAAAAATTAACAAACGGAACAATTCTAATCGAAGTTCAAAAAACACAAGTGGAAGAAATCCTAAGATGGGAAACTTTCAACAACATCAAAATTAAAACCTCCCTCCACCAAACCTTAAATTCATCCAAAGGCGTAGTGAAAAGCTCTGAATTATCACTATGCACATTAGACGAAATAAAAAACAAATTTAAAAACCAAAATGTAATAGATATCAAAAGAATAAGTATAAAAAAAATGGAGAAACTATAAACACAAACACATACATATTAAATTTTAATATCCCAAAACCCCTAATGAAATTAATGTAGGGTACATAAAAATAAAAGTTGAGACATATATACCGAATCCACTTAGATGTTTCAACTGTCAGAAGTTTGACACCACCAAGATAGGTGTACTAGACCCCCAGTATGCGGAAGATGCGGTGAAAATAATGCAAGACACACTGACTGTCAGAAGGAGGCAAAATGCACTAACTGCAAAAAAAAATCACCAATTAAATTCCAGAGATTGCGAAAATCTGGAAAAAGAAAAGGATATTTCAAAATAAAATATACTCAAAAATATTACTTTCCCAGAAGCAAGGAAATTAATAAACACTGTGACATACACAGAAATATCAAAAAGACATATACCAAACCCAAACCAACAAGGACACCAAACATACGAAAATAATCAACCTATAACAAAACCTGAAGTAGTTACTCAACTTATGAACGAGATGAGAACTCTAATCCAAGAAATGAAAACCATTATAAAAACAATCACAGAAAACAAACAACTCTCCAAGGAAAACTCAAACACCAAAACATCAACAAACCAAGAGACACAAGCAAAGCCTAACAAGGAGAACCCAAAAGTACTCTCTTCTGAAGTGGCCTCTACCACTAGGCAATCACAGACTTCACCCAATAGGGAAACTATAAAAAAAAAAAACCCTGATGGGCAGGAGCATAAAAATAGATCAAGATCAACCTCAAGAACAAGAACTGCCCCAAAAATAAATAAATTTGAGGCATTGGAAATAATGGAAACGGAAGATGAGACCCCACAACTAAGCAAAACCCAATCAAGGAAAAAATCTAACCTCAAAACAAATCCTGCCAAAAATTAAAACATGGCTCACAAGTAATCAAACATCAAAATATCCATAAGATAATCCAAGGGAACTGCCGTAGCCACAAATTAAAATATAATGAGCTACCACTATTAATAGCTAAACAAAATCCTAACATCAGACATATTCAAGAACCCCCAAAAAAAAAAAAGCATGGGAAAAAAAAAAAAAAAAAACATACTACTATACCGAACCATGACTAATAAAATCATCCAATGGAACATAAGAGGTATGAAACCAAACATAAATGAACTACTGCTTTTAATTGGGAACCTATGTCCAATGATAATATGTTTACAGGAGACTTTTCTGAAAGAGAATGACAATGTAAAATTCGTAATTTTACCTCATATAACTATATAAATAATAATACAGATAGAGCCTCAGGCGGCACATCCATACTAATTAATAACAAGATCCCTCAACGCAGAATAGATCTTGACACAAATCTTCAAGCTGTAGCTGCATCAGCCACTTTACATCGTACCATAACAGTATGCTCTATATACATACCCCCACATGATCAGGTTATCGACACTAATTAGAGCAACTGTTGCAGCAACTCCCCTAGGCCATTCATTTTATTGGGTGACTTTAACAGTCACAACATCATATGGGGATGCAAAGAAATAAACAAAAAAAGGTAAAATCCTGGAAAGGATTGTTAACAAAACGATCTATGCATACTCAACACGGGCACTCAAACATATATAAACCAATTTAGTGGGAATACCTCTGCCATTGATTTAACCATATGTGACCCATCTATCTATATGGACTACACTTGGCAAGTACATGATGATACTTGTGGTAGTGATCACTTCCCAATACTTCTAAATAACACAAAGCCTAATGGAAAAAAAAAATGCCCCCGTTGGAAACTAGACAAAGCTAACTGGGGAAAAATTTGAAGAAAAATGCAAAGAAAAAACTAATACACAAAGAGTCAAACAATGACACAATAGAGTATTTCACTGAAACACTGAACTCTATAGCAGTAGACAGTGTTCCCAAGACTACAACTCCAAATAAACGAAACAGACCCTGGTTCAACAACAAATGCCAAGAAGCAATTAAACTGCGAAAAGAAGCACTAAAAAAATTCCAAAAAAAGAACCAATAACATCCAATCTGATGGAATACAAATCAAACAGAGCAAAGGCACGAAAAGAGATAAAAGCAGCAAAAAAGAGAATGCTGGCAGAATTATGTCAGCAAATTGAATTGCTCAACTAAACCAAAAGGCAATTTGGGAAATGATCAAGAAAATTATGGGCAAACAAGAAACAACACCAATAAAACACCTCTCAAAAGACAACTCCATAATAACAGATAAAAAAAGCTATAACAGAATTGCTAGCTGAAACCTTTGCCAAAAAACTCATCCAGTCTGAATGGTACAAAAGAATTCATAACCATCAAAGAAGATGCAGAAAAATGTAAACTAAATTTTAAATCAAAAAAATCTTGAAGATTATAATAGTTTATTGACACTAAGAGAATTGAAAGACTCTATAAAAAAATCCCATAATTCTGCTGTAGGCCCGGATGAAATCCACTATGAGTTTTTAAAAAATTACCAGAAGAATCACTAAAATTCCTTTTAAAAATATTTAACAAAATATGGACAGAAGGAAGGTTCCCAGATATATGGAGAGAGACAACAATGATACCAATTCCCAAACCAAAAAGAGATGGCTTGGACCCACAAAACTATCGACCTATCTCTTTAACCAGTTGCTTGTGTAAAACAATGGAAAGGATAATAAACAACAGGTTGATTTGGCATTTGGAATCAAACAATCTTATTTCCAACTTACAATGTGGGTTCCGTAGTAAAAGAGGCACAATAGACCACTTAATACGCCTTGAAACAAATATTAGAGAAGCATTTATCAAAAGGAACACCTTACAGCTATATTTTTCGATCTAGAAAAGGCTTATGATACGACGTGGAAATATGGAGTAATGAGGGACTTGAGTAACCTGGGTATAAAGGGTAGATTGCCACAGTTTGGATGGATTCTTATCTGAAAGAAAATTCAGAGTTCGTGTCGACTCTACACTTTCAGATGTGAAAAATCAGGAAGAGGGTGTCCCACAAGGCAGTATTGTCCGTAACACTATTTAACATAAAAATAAACACTATAATCAAGGAAATACCACCAGGAACCGATGGATCACTATATGTGGATGACCTTATGATATGTTATAAATCAAAAAATATATCCACACAATCGAACGAAAACTGCAACAGGGTCTAAATAAAGTCAGCAGATGGGCAACAACAAATGGATTCAAGTTCTCTAAAAAAAAAACAAAATGTGTCCATTTTTGTCACAAAAGGAAACTCCATAATGACCCTAGGCTGAAACTTGACGGTTCAGAGATCCCAGTTGTAGATGAATACAAGTTTCTGGGGTAATATTTGACAAAAAAACTAACATTTATTCCCCACCTGAAATACTTAAAAACCAAATGTAACAAAACATTACAACTACTGCGTGGTAGCCCACACAAAATGGGGAGCAGATCGAAACACTCTGTTATTATTGTATAGATCCCTAATTAGATCAAAATTGGATTACAGTAATTTTATATACCGTTCAGCCAGAAAATCCTATTTAAAAATGCTTGACCTGATCTACCATGGAGGTTTGAGGTTAGTACTCGGAGCCTTTAGAACATCTCCAGTCGAGAGCCTATATGCTGAGGCTAACGAAGCACCTGCAAATAGTAGAAGCCATAAACTGGCCCTCCAGTACTATGTCAAATTAGGGTCATGCCCAGCAAATCCTGCGTACAATAGTACCTTCTATCCAAAATACAAAGAATTATTCCAAAGGAATGAAAAAGCCATAAAACCCTTTGGACTTCGGATGGAAACAATTATAGAAGAAGCAGATGTAGATTTGACAAAAATCCATAAAACAATCATACCAGATATCCCACCTTGGACCATAAGAACCCCAAACATAAACTTAACCCTCTGTAAATACTACAAAAATAAAACCCACCCACTAATTTTCCAAGAGGAATTAGAGAAAGTTAAGGAGAGATATCCTAGGCACTCACATGTCTTCACAGATGGATCTAAAGTAGGAAAAAATAACAGGATGTGCCATAATATATAATAGAAAAATATTTAAAAAACATCTCCCAAATGACACCTCTATATTCAGTGCAGAAGTTTTTGCGCAATTAACATGGCTCTTAACCTCATCTCAGAATCAAGGAACAACAAGTTCATTATCTTTTCTGATTCACTATCAGTATTAGAATCACTAAAAACAGGAAGTTTGATAATCCATTGATAGTGAATATACTATGTAAATTAGAACACCTATCAAATGATAATGATATACAGATATGTTGGGTCCCAGGTCACACTGGAATCGGTGGAAATGACCAGGCAGATAAAGCAGCCAGGTCTACTCTAAATATGACCATAGAAAAAAATTTCAAAATACCATATACAGACCTTAAAATGAAGATAAATAAATACATACTGCAACAAAGACAACAACGCTGGAACAGCAATAGTAATAATAAATTACTAAAAATTAAACCTGAATTGGGAGAATGGAAACAGAGCTATAGGAAAAATAGAAAAGAGGAAGTGATATTGTCCAGACTTCGTATAGGCCATACAAGGACAACACATTCCTACTTACTTGAAGCAAAGCAACAACCAATGTGTTATGCATGCCAGACCGCATACACAGTGAAACACATTCTCATTGAATGTACTGACCTAGCCCATATAAGAGAAACGCTTTATAGTGCAAGTAACATGAAGGAACTGTTCCAAAAAACTGACATGGATAACATAATATCGTTCCTGAAAGCAGTCAATTTGTACCAAAAATCTAAAACATAAAAAGTTGGGAGTTTTCTGCAAACTTTTGCTGCAAGGAATGTTTTCAACAAAATCTGATTCTTTCTGCATACCATTTTCAAAAAAGGAAGAAACTTCCTACGATACAATTCTCTACAAAAAATTTTTTTGACAGAACCAGATTTTTCTACAAACCATTTCATTTCTAAAAACCTTTTTTCAGCATGGCAAACCTCTCCGTTTGTGGAAATGGAAGGGACTATTATATTGGAAAATAATATTCCAATAATAACCTGATTTGACATTAAATGACTGAGGAGGTCGATATGTCGTAAAACACAAACAAACAAACAAAAAAAATCTTCTTTTTAAGCAGGTATCTCCATTTATTCATCATATAAAGATGGCAAAAAGTGAGTTGCTCTTTAGGGTGGCACAACTCAAGAAATAACCCAATTCTGCAGACATCAAGGTGAATCCATGACCCCTAATCTTTTTAGTATATTAGAGAGGTGGTATATCATAGAACAGATCAAATATATTTCAGAATATCTAGTTTATTGACAATGGCAAGTTAAATTTCAGTTGGTGCCTGCAATAGAAGAACATTTTGGTAAACATACTGAGTAGATTAACCCAAATAGCCAAACCCCTCATTAATATTGTCACACAGGTGATTCCATATTTTATGCTTTTAATTACTCACCAGTCTTTTTTTTAAAAAAAAAATCCACATCTCTAATAGTTTGGTTGTTGTGGCAACAATGAAAAAAAAAAAATGTTTTTTTTTTTTTTTACTTAGCAAGTCAGCTGGCAGTATGCCAGATGTTCTATTTAACTCCAAGACATATGGCAACATTATTAAGACAATACTTGGTGATGACTATCGATTTGAATGCAGTTCTTATTTTTTTCTTGGCTATTTTCATTTCATAATTTTAAAACTCTTTTATAAATTATTAATATATCTGTTCTGTTTTTTTTAAAGATCTCCAGATGATGGTTTATAAAATCAATAACACTTTTGGAAATCCTTATGATGTCTGGAAAAACATGGGGAAACCAGATTTTCCAACAAAAGAGCAATTTCAGGAAATTCGGAAACAAGAGGTAAGTCAATAATGGATTTTATATTTTATATAATTTATTATGACAAACTTGTGAGAAAATAATTATTTAGGAAATATCTGTACTTTTGTTGAGCCTTTGTAGATTACTGAATAAAGTGTTAGGAAAGAAATAATAGAAAATTGTGTCATGATTGGGATTATATGGTTTGTGTTCATTTTATGAGATAGGTGCCAGGGATAAGAACAAGTAAAGAGCCCTGATTGCCTACATCCTGAAGAGACATGGCACATAAAAGATGATAAGCCTGTTCATAAGTAGAGGCTTGATGGTGGTTGTGTATTGGCTTATTTTCATAGCACAGCTGTGAAGAATATGAAAAAGGATTTCATTAATTGTATAATGTAACAAAGTGCAACAAGGAAAAAGAAGTAAAAAGTTTGATTTAAGATTCTCTTGAGATCCAAGATGAGTTATCACTCTGTGGCAAGCACAGCCTCTAAAAAAAATTCTGTAGAATTAGAACAGAGAAAAATAGTGAATTTGGACCAATAGAAAATATCAGGTTGAGAAAGATAAAGAAATGTATTTACATATTTGTGCATGTGTCATAGAATTCTTCTTTTTACTTGTCAGTCATTTTTTACATGCACAAAATAAAAATCAGTGAAATGCAACAAAACACTATTTGTTGGCTAACACCCAGTGATGGCGCTAGGGTTGCTGGTACCCCAGGAAATCTGAACTTCGGTGCCCTTACAAGTATAATGATTTAAAGAAGAAAAACTGAAAATTTAGAATAACAAGTGTATTACAATATACAACTTAATACAAGCTAAAGAAAACATTCATTATCCTATGTAAACCATTTTTTCCAGATCTGCAAATATTTCATGGTACTTTCTACATCTATCATCTTTACAAGGTCAATTTCTGTTGACGAAATAGCCAAAGAATTTAATCTATCTTGAGTTATGGACAACCACAAGTATGTTTTTATAAGCTTTAGTTTTGGAAGATCACAAACACATGACATGGTGGCATGATGGTGCCCTGGGCAACTGCCCAAGTTGCTAGTATCTTGAACCAGTCCTGCTAACACCTATGTTGCTTGCTTATATGTGTGTGGTGGGGTTGGACCAGATCCAAAACAAGAATGGTTATATCCAAGACCAGCAAAAGTCATGTAGAATTATATCAACAGGAATTAGATACAGAACTAATGAACCATTGTTTAAATCAAGGAGAGAAAAAGTTTGTTTTCCAAGGTCTTTCTTCAAACATAATCATTTCTAGTTATCTCTTCATGGTGAATAGAAAAGATCTTTTATTTTGCTTCTACATTTGTTAACTTAGTGTATTTAGTGACTCATCAGATTTCCCAATTGATTACATTTTATATTACAATACTAAGGAAGTAGACTTGGTACAAGTATTAGTCATTTACAAAGCCACAAGTATGGAGCACTTGATGAGGACCTAATTATCTACAAGTCCACCTCATTGGTCAGGTTTTTGCCCCTTACAATATAAGCACAAATAAAAATAAATTCTTTTAACCCATTAATACTCACCATCCTATTTTCGAGTTAGTGACTATTAATGGGCTATAGATAGAAGCCTATAATTAATAAGAGAAGTTTTAGAAACCTATAATTAATATGGACTTTTCATTTTACTTTTTATAATTAATATCTAATTTTATGGTGAGCGTTAAGTGATTTTAATAAAAAAAACTTTGTCATATGGACAGATATTTTTGAGACTGAGTATGCAACTATTGAATTGATAAAAAAAAAAAACGTAATCTCTTTCATCTACAGCTATGAACTCATACAAAGAAGAATATATGCATTTGTAGCTTTAAATATTTTAAGCTACATTGGGGAGAATCCATCAATTTTCTTATTCTGGGTGTGACAATAAACTACATCTACATACTGAGTAAGATGATAAATTACATTTGACATTGTGGTATTTGTTGTCTATAACACTCAAGATAAGGTTACTAATTTGAATAGATTAATTTATGACTCTTCCTAAAATTACAGAAATTGTTGATTAATAGCCTACAATCAAATTGGATTGATAACAAGTTAACTGGTCTCAAGCTTGGTCAGTACTTAGCTTGTGTACTGCTTTGCAAAACCTGTAAGTAAGTGACCTTGTACAATTCAAAATATGTTTTGGCTTTAAATAACCCACAACAGGTTGATAAGCTATAAAAAAAAAAATCAATCATTGCTTAATGAAATTACTGTATTTTATCTTGCAGGGTTTGCAAATGTTGTACCACGCTGCTATAAATCCAGGTGTTGTTGATTTACCTGTATTAGGCTTCTCTGCTCCATCTCTGTTGCTTGTTCACATTTGTTCAAAAGCAGCTTCCCCACCAGGTCAGGTAAGACAAACACTTTCTTGGCACTTAACTTTAACCATAATTTTGTTGTTTATAGCATTTATTATTTCTTTTTACAAGGAGTTTAATTCTAGAAGATATTAATAATAGTCTATGAATTTCTTAAATAAAGCATTATTATTATTATTATTAATAATAATAATACTCTAACTAGCCTTTCATATTAATTATAGTTTTTTATGCCAACTTTCAGATTGTTATTCTATGTGCAACATGAATTGGAAATAAAGAAGTAGATTTGTATCACTTAAATTGATCTGTCCATCTTTTTACTAATTTAGTCATAAAGGCTTTAAGTAATGCTCATTAGTAACGGCCAGTGAATTAATGACACTGTCATGCTAAGGCAGGCATTCAATAAATAAGGTGCATGTTCAAATCTTGCAGGAGTCTTTTCTTTATTTTTTATCCATACTGCTTATTTAGTGGTTATAGAATAAAGATCTGAAATTCACAATAAAATTCAACAAAAATCAGATAAAAAAAGGCTACTTAAAACTTTATAATTAATTTGTTGTTTGTTCAATTGCTGTATATTTTTAATAAAATATTTTTCTTAAATAAGCTAGATAGTGAATTCTTCACCATGGAAAGTCAAAAATGAGTGATGACTCTAAAAGAATTCTATTATTTTAAATAGATCTTAGCACACAAAATAGAAGATCTGCCAGGAATGGGAAACATTGTAAGAAGCTGGGTGCAAATTTTCCTGTGGACAATCTAGCATTCAAGGCACTCTCTAAGCATTTTTGTCTTAGTGAATTGTTTTCCCCTTTGATCAGAACAGCATTTTTTATTTCAAAATTGTGGTCAGTCTCTTTACGATGAGCAACTAAAGCATTTAATGTGTTGTTTAAAATGTCCCTTTTCTGTTCATATAAGCTTTTATTTAAATTCCATTAGGTTTCTCCTATGTATTTTTTGTGACAATTATTACAGGCAATAGAGTAAATTCCTCCTGCAAGTTTTAGCTTCTTGTTTTGTATTGACTATTTTTTTTAGTTTTATTGGTTTAAAAGTAGTTATAGCAAATTTTATGTTGAGTTTAGATAAATTATGTTCACTTGTACTTGTAGTTGCTAGGACAATATATTTTTGAATTAATTAGGTTTGTCAGGAGGGGACGTTTTTCTATTTGGAATATTTTATGAGCCTTTTGTTTCACATTGAATATAAGATAATTATGGTATTGAAGAAGCTTGAAAGTGTGCATGTATAGTTGCACCAATGTAAACAAATTTAGGCCAATGAAATCCTAAAGGATGAAATGTATTGCACAAAACCTTTTTCCACTTTGTCATACATCTTCCCCACCCAAATTGTTCTTGATATATAAAAATTAATATACTATTATCATACATATATAGTGTATTTTGGGCAGCAATCCTTCTTTCATGCAAGCTTTATTAAGTATGACAGACAAGGTGCTTTGATTAAATTTTTTATACAATTTCTCATATGATCTTATAATTTTTTTCTTTTCCATAGATACATTAGACAAAAAATGTATGGAGAAAAGTGCTTGGAAAAATAAAACATTTGGACAGTTTTTGTATAATTTATCCATGGAAAAGAAAACAAAAAAAAAGATAATATGAGAAAATATATAAAAAACTTAATCAAAGCACCTTGTCTGTCATATTTAATGAAGCTTATATATATATATATATATATATATATATATATATATATATATATATATTATATAAAAACTAGGTAATCCGTATGGGTAGAATTAATTTATTTAAATTATATATATGGGGTCAATAAAGTCACTATACAATTACTTAGAATAACAATTAAAACAAAGCAATTAATCAAGTCCAGAAATTTATTATTAAAATGGTTCTGGTTAATAATAATAAAATGCTATGGTAAACAATAGTAAAAATTAATGACCAATACTGTTTGAACTTCAAGACACCTGCTTCAATGCTTTGCTTTTTTATTTTAAGTAACTGTATAGTGACTTTATTGCTACCCTGTGTGTGTGTGTATATATATATATATATATATATATATATATATGAATGGCTTCTTTTCATTTTCATCCAATTTCTTGTACATCAATTACATCTGGAATTTTATCAATTCACAACTTCCATGTATTTTGTTGATCTATGAGGGAACTCTCTATACTTCATCCAACCATTAATACTTGACAGTTTATCATATCAAGAGATTATTCTATAAAAATAAATTCTTATTAACTGTCATTCTATGTTTGTTCTCTCTCCAATTTGTTGTTTATCAACAGATGTTGTTTACCAACAGATGCAAATTTATGAGGATCCAAGTGATTTGCAAAATGCAAACAGAAATACAACTAGATATCATATAAATGCAACTGAAATTTGAAACAATAGTGAACAATTAATAATTGCTGACAATGACTCTTTTAATAATAGTAAAATATTCAAGATTATATTATTTAAGTCTGGAAATGTTTTTTAATAATGTAACTCAGAACATTTCAGACTCTGAAATATCTTTACTGAATTGGGGGTCCAAAAATAGAGTTCCTATCTTAATTTTTACAATTCATTGGAATAACCGAAAGATATTTTTCTTCCTAAAAAAATTAGTTTAAATTTATTTTGAAAGTTCTGTATTATTTATTAACTAGCTGTTTATGTAGCCTGTGATATCACAGGCAGGATTTATTAAACAAGTAAATTAAGACTACATTATTCTCTCTTATTATTGCATAAGCAGTAACACAGTAAAATATAAAAAATATAAAGAAATAAGCAAATGCCAAAATCATACTTTTAATATGAACAGATATTTTGAATATAATTTTAAGTTGATTGTTTATTACTTAGCTTTTTTTTGTTTAGGTAAAACATTAACTAGAAAGTAAATAGGTGAATTTTTGCCAGTGCCTCCACATAAAAATTTATCATGGCCCACTAATGGTGTATATTGACCTTGTTACAAGAAAATATAGATTGTTCACAGGGCTGTTAATTAATGAATGAAAAATCCCCATGATAAAGATTTTTAACATAGAATTTTGCAATTTTCTATTACTTTGAGCACGTTTTGATACCGTTTGAATGTTGTGCATTAAAAATTAGGAAAAGAGGCTTTATAAATGGTTAGAAGATAATGCAAGCATTATGACTAGAATATGATTATTATTTTATGTTTATATAAGATACAGAGAAATAGATTATCATTGGTTAAGAATTAATGCAAGTGTTACTGATAGAACAAAATTATTAAGTATAGAAATGAATAGGTTAGTATAACAAATAAGATCCAACACTTTCTTGAAAGTAAAAAGAGAAAGATGTTCCTTCCTTTTAACTTTGATATGTTTATGTATCTATAAAACTAAATAAGAGAAATATAGAAATTCCAGAAATCTTTGCCGACATTGAGATTATTTTTGTGATTCTTATAAAATTAATTACCAACTATACCTACCTGTTGAATTTCTTGGTGTTATTTCCTTACAGGTCATTTCTGTTAGAGTACAGAATATTACAAGGAACCAGGTATTGGTTGTATGGTCTGACAGTCTTATTGGTAGCAAGTAAGTTATTCACTTCAATAGTAAAATCATTTTGACAAATATAAATGTTAATTTCATTACTACATTAGGTGGTCAAACATGAAGAGAGAAGTTTTGACATGGGGCAATGATTAACAGAGCTAGTAATTATTGAGTAGTGAGTTTGATCCTCACTGGGTGCTCATACAAAATTTTGACATTAAATAATCCAAAAAGGGTTGACATGGTGTAAAATCAATTAATGTAACTGCATTAAGGCATCTTATTTTAGGGTTAGCAAGCTTAGTTTGATTGAGATTTACTACAAAGTAATTGATACACACTGGGTGCCCCCATTCAAAAATTCTACCTTTATATAAGACATGTCATTAAATCAATTGATTCAAATCAACCTGAAGATGCAGATTTTGTTAGTATTAAAAGTTTAATACTTTTAATTTGTTATCTGTCTTTATAGCATAGAAATGAATACAATATGGTAACCAGTAATAAGGAGTGCCAGAGAAGAGTGATAATAACAAAAATTGCCATATGAGCTCTGGTAAAAACATGAAATGATAACAGCAAAAATTACAATATGAGCACTGGTAAAAAAATGGTTGCTGAAGACATTAGGTGTTTATAATACCCAGAAATTAATATACAGATGTCCTCAAGGACACGTGGCACAGTGGATAAAGGCGTTAGTTAGATCCAGTGACAAAGAGTGTGAGTTCAGTACCTGGTTAAGGTGGTGGAGAACTTGGAGAGGGAATTAAGCAGGAGATAACTGACATGTCTCCCCCAGTGAGCGAAATAAAGGGTTCAGTTCGACATTCCAACCACCTGAAGAAAGCCGGAGCATACAATGGCTAAAACGTAACAAATATGGCGACAAAGATGAGGACAATAGTCCAAATAATGTAAATAGTGTTTTAATTTGTTGACTGCATATTACCCATAAAAATGACAGAATTATTTACTTATGGATCAGCACTTCTGTAAAGAAGCAGAATATATGTATGCTCTTCTTTTTTATCTCCTTGGCTATTTGCTTAGGATCAGAGTGCAACATGTAAAAATATGTATCTGCTCTTTGCTTAGCATTTGTGCACTATGTAAAGTTATATGTGTGTGTGTATTTGGGCACCAATCTCTCTTTTATTCAAGATTCATTAAAATGACTAACAAGGTACTACAGTTAAGTTTTTTTTATTTAATTTTTCTTGTGTTCTTATAATTTTCTTTTCTGGACATAAATTATGTAGAAATTGTCTGAATGTTTTGTATGTACTTTTGACTATACTTTTAGCCATTATCAAGGATAATTTTATTTTTTTACTTTTAACAATATATGTACGTATCTTGAGTTATGGGAATGTTTTATTTTTCAAACATGGTCAGCACATTGTGGTCATGTTCATAGTTGATGTTATTGAGTGTTGGCTTTTTTTTTTTTTTTTTAAATTAATAATGCTTAACCTATAGCTGAGAGCTATTTTTTCCTCAAAGTTTTTTCCAGGACTTTTCCGTGGTATCAGATATTTAAATGTTACTTAATTTACAATTGAGAATTTAAAATAAGATGTTCTCGTAGAAACTAGATTGCAAATAAGGCATTATGCACAGAAAGTAAAGAACATTTTGAGTGCAAATGGTCAGTACAAAAATCTTGGAAAAGAATTAAAGAAATATGGTGGTCTGAAAAAGCAGCTGAGCTTCAAATAGGTTTTGAGGAAAAAAAAATAATAAAAAAAAATCTTTCTATGAAGGTGTAAAGCATGTGTATGGTCTGTTACCACATGAAGCATCCCCCATCTTGTCAGCTGACGGTAATACATTCTTCTATGTGCTGTATTCATTCAGGACCTGTGGGATCATGGCTCTCCCTTTGCCAAGCCCCCTACCCCTTCCCATGAGCTCATTGGGTAGGTGGCTGCTGCTGTTGCCTGCCTCTCTTGTCCTCGATATACTCTGGGAAAATTAAGTTTTCTAAGCCCTCCTTTTTGATTATGTGTCCAAGAAATTTCAATTGTCTCTTTCAGATTCTGTGTGTGTGTTCTTTGTTTTCTTTAAGACTTCTTCATTCCTCATTTGCATGGAATTCTCAGTATCCACATTTCTAGTGCCTCCAGTTTCCTCTTGTCCAGTATTCACTGCTATATAAGAGGACTGATATCACATATCAATTCAACACTCTTTTCTTTGTTGCTAACAAACGTTTCTTATCTTTCAGAATATATTCACTGCTATGTAAGAGGACTGATATCTATATATCAATTCAACATCCTTTCCCTTGTTGCTAACAAAAGTTTCTTTCAGAATGCATTCACTGCTATATAAGAGGACTGATATCACATATCAATTTAACACTCTTTTCTTTGTGCTAACAAAAGTTTCAGGATGCATTCACTGCCACGTAAGAGGACTGATATCACATATCAATTCAACACTCTTTTCTTTGTTGCTAACAAAAGTTTCTTATTTTTCAGAATGCATCTTTCACTAATTCAATGCACGTTTGGATTTTGGTATCTCGTTTTCCATTCTCTGTTAAAACCCTTCCCAGATATTTGAACTTCTGCAGTTCATAGTTCACATCTTGGGCTTTTTCTCTTGTTGACAACCATACTTTCTGTCTTCTTACATGTGATGGTTAGTCTTTTTTTCCTGCTTTCCTTTACTACCTATCTCGGGGGTCCTGTAGTCTTCTTTCTGTGTTTGCCATTGATTTAAAGAAAAGAAAAAAAAAAAAAAGGAGAATATTTTGCTTGATGGTGTTACTCAGAACGTTGACTTTCCACACTACCTTAAACAAAAGAGTAGGAAATAAACTCCAATCACCACAAGAGCAATAACAGTGGACTTGAATTTTATTTTCAGAAAAAAATGTTTTAAGAGAAAGATTTTATAAATTTCAACCAACTGTCACTGTTTAATCATTAAATGCTTCCTATTTCCTGTATACAAACAGCTAATTTCATCATTACCATTTAACTTCTCATCAGATCTCAATTATGAAGTCATTAACTCATTACTATAAAGATCAGAAATAAACTGAACTTAATCCAATATTAGCAGAAGTGTTGTCTGCAAATGGTCTTAAGAAAAGCTCCTTGTGCCAATGTAATACCAGTTGGCATTCACAAATTTGGAGGAAATCTAAAATATATTGGAGGATAAACACAGCAAATTTTGAACACACACACACACACACACACACACAGAGTAAAGGTAACAAATTCGTTGGTATATAATCCACATGGACCCTAGTAATATAAGATATTAAAACTGATCCACAAAAAGAGCTCAGTGTATTTAGATATCGATTCTATAATAGAAAGTGGTGATGATGATAAAAATTAAAATTTCAACCAATTGTTAACTTCAAAATTAGCTTTTTTTATAGATTTTTTATTTTTTCCACCAAATAAAAAATGCAGTTACTGATAAACATAAATTTATTGACAAAAATTGTTACAATTATTATTGTTGGATTTAAAATGAAAATTGGGATAATATCTTTCTTATTTTAGAACAACAATTACATATTTATTATTATAAATCAATAATGAGAAAAAATATTTTTGTTTAAACCTATTTATAATACGCACCCCTACTATCACCTGTAATTTACAGTAAAAAAGAAATGCGTATTATTTTCAAGAAATTATGGTATATGATAAAAGATATTAAAATTTTTTCTATAAATATCCTCGTAAAATAATGGGGAGTGCATCTTATCTTATGTGAGGGTGCATGTTATGCAAAGGCAAATAAAATAATCTTTTTTTTTTATACTTGGAATAACTTTAGCTTATTTAATTAAAGTAAATATAAGATTTATTTAATTTAATCTGGACTTGCTATATTATTATGTTTATTGCAAACAAGAAATCCTTTTTGTGCAAAAATTATTAAAATAAATTTAGTGTAGGAATCTTAGTCTTCTTTTTTTTTCTTTATAAATATTTCGCCTCCAAGCAAGGCAATAAAGCCACTAAAACTCAAGAGGTTATTGAGTGTTAGAGTATATGAGAAGGAAAAAAAAAAACATTATTAAGGAGAGTGAGAATATTAAAAGAACAAGAATTAAGAAGACAGAAGATAATGATTGGCATTGCATTTAAATTTTTGAATTAACTGGGAAGCAAGAAGCAAGAAGAGAGTTCCACAAGCAAGAAGTGCAAAAGAAAAAAAAATGTTTTTGGAGGTATTGAAATTAACAATCTATTCCTTACCCCAGTTAACAACAGAAAGTAGATCATTTTTTTAGATCAGCTGCCAATCTTAACATTTTTCATTTAAAGTTAATTTAATATGAAATTTTTATTCCTAAAAGCAAATACACTAATGATATACTTTTATTTATTTTCTCTAATCTGTATTTCTGTTGAATTTTTACCACAGTTCTTATACCATAATATAACTTTTTACACTGCAAAATTAAATAAAAAATGAAGATCTAGTGAGGGATTCACTTACATCATAGCAGCAGAAATTAGCCTCGTGTTCACTGAGATAAAAACATACTTGACAGGAAATGAAACATACACAAATAACAGGAATTGCATGGTAAATTGTATATTAATTTCATGCAATTTATTTATATTTTTGTGTGAATTAGTGTGTTTATTTTCTACGTTACAACTGTTTTATGGTACATGTGATAAAAGGGAGAAATTTACTCCATCGTATTACAAGCCATATCACAGTGAAATTGGACATGTGTTGCCCATAACAAGGTTTGTGGTGAAGAGACTGAATTTAATATCTTTTAGTGGGATGTCTGTATTTCCAGCAGGAACAATTTTTGTTGCATGCTGGGAGTATTTTTATTTTTTTGGTTTTAAACAAAATATTCTAATGTTAATATTTTATTTTATTTATAATTTTCATTATTATTTTATATTTTATTTTTATTTATAATAATAATAATAATATCCCTCCAATTTAAACTAGGCAATATGCTCTAGTGAAAAAAAAAATGTGTTATTTTACTTAATATAAAGAAATAATTTATTAATCAAAATTTTTTTAAGTCTTTTTAAAAATGTTACAAAGTTAATTTTAATAATTGTTGTTTAATTTTTAACATGTTTTTTTTTTCCATAACCTTTTCTTTTGATTCTGTTTTTACATTGCAAAATTTACTTAAAAATGCTATTGTTGCATGGAGTTAATGTAATATTTTTCTCTATGATTTGTTATTCATAACAAATATATTGATAAAATTCAATTTTTATAAACAAATTTGTATTTTTCAAAGGTATTTTATAATGCCTTTTGTTGCCACCTACACCTGGTGGTGTAAACATGTTTTAGTGGTCCAGTCATCAGGGTCTTAGAACAATATATTTACCATAGAGCTAATTTTGTGCTGCCCAATGCTAATGCTGATCCAAGCTGGTTGTTGGTCACTAGCCTCTTCGATCGACACCAACTCTGCTCACGCTGTGTTCTTGATCTCAGAGCAGTGGAAAATCAAAAGTTGTAGTTTCACAGCACTGGTTCAAGCCATGGCAGGTGCTATTTTAAGGAAAAAATATCTTCACAATGAAAAATAAAACAAGGTTAATCTTCAATTGGTTTATATAGCTCTTGGTACAATAAAAATTAATCCTTCCAGCTTCAATCTCTATAGTGACACTGGGCCTTGTCTAAACTTCTGGAGTAGCTGGGTTCAAAGCCTTGGAATCAGGAAATCTGACTGGTAGCTGCCATGGATTTCACACGCACTCGATGCGGGATCTCAGCCCAAAGTCTCTGAGCTCCCCAAAGTCATCTGCTTATATGCACTTTGAACCAAAAAAAGCATGGAGTCAAAAGGTTCTGGGGATTTGGTGATTAATTCCAATAAAGGTTTTCTTTGTTCCTTCTTTCTACTTTCTTAATCACCTTTCCAAATTTGGAGAATTATCCACCTTCCTTGGGAGTCGTCATAGGGATTACTCTTCCCTTAACTCTAACCTGCTTCACTTCCTATCTTGCACCACTACTCTGCACAGGTGGAGTTAAATTCTGCCACTTCCTCTTTTCTTCTTGGCATTCTAATTCTACCTATTTAATCTAATTTTTAAAGTGCATAGGAAGGGGTGGTTTATTCTCTACATTAATTTCAATTCTCTGATTCCTTTCCTGGATCCACCTGTCCAGCAAAAACATAAACCAGATCACCTTCTCACCTTACCTAAATTCTCAACAGAGATAATCTGTTTTCCATCCTTTGGCTGGTCACTGTCTTAGTGAAAACATAAACAAGATCACCTACCTGTTATGACTGATTGATTTTCATAATCCTAACCTTTGGAGTGGGTTCATTATCTGTTTTCATTTCTGAGTTCGTTTTCGCTTATGAAAATATAATTCCCATCTGATTCTCTTTTTGCCAATGACATGTTTTACTAATTTCACAAGAAAGAGATAAAACTATTTCCCAATTTGCTTTATTCACATGCCAGATTTTCGATAGATAAAAAAAGTAAACTCTCAGTGCATCATTCCAATTCATA
The DNA here is from genome assembly GCA_903632075.3 of Acanthosepion pharaonis. Lineage (NCBI taxonomy): Eukaryota > Metazoa > Mollusca > Cephalopoda > Sepiida > Sepiidae > Acanthosepion > Acanthosepion pharaonis. The sequence goes on from CAHIKZ030000170.1 coordinate 1,151,264, forward strand.
GGGGTCAGGCAACCCAGATGGCTCTTTCTTCCTCCTGAACCACTTGATGTTTTGTGGGGCCATTTTTTTTAAATTTCTTTCTTTTCAGGGGGGTGCAGAAGTACTAATTTCAGTAGCTCTAATTTTTTTAAATTGTATTTTTCTTTCTGAACAGTTCATTTTAATCAATTAAGAGGATAATATATCTTGGTAAAATCATTTTTTATTCCGAGATCATTCACTAAGGAGGATCTCTGATTTTTTTTTATTTTTTTTTTTTTTTTTTTTTACTAACCAGAAGTACAGGGCTAGTAATTAAATTAAAATTTCTAGTCCCTTTTTTATTTACATTTCTAGAAAGATAAAACCAAGAAAATGATTGCTTAAAAAATAAAAACGTCTAAAGATTCAACACATGAAAAATTTTCCCAAAAACTAAAATACTGTTTTTAAAACAAATTTTTAAGGTACTCCCATTTGTGTTGTGTTGGAATTTTTGTAAAACTTTTTTCCAGCAGAGATACATTGGTGATTAATCGTTATGGAAAGGTAAACATTTGTGACTTAAACATTTTTTTTGAATAAGAAAAAGTAAGTCATGAACATATTGGTGGTTATTGCAAAAAGAATAACTTTTTCTCAGATTTTTTTTTAAAATAAAAAAAAAACAAAAACTATTCATTATAAAAGTAAATAATGAATGTGACTCCAATTTTCATTTAAATTGGATAATTCCCTGATTATTGGTAATTTAAAAAGTGTGCTGCTCCCTACCCCTTTTCTTCTGTGGGCCCTTAGGTTAAGAAACTTTGAAATCGACATGTAGTAGAGAGTGGGGTGTATCAAAGTTTCAGGTGGTAGGAGACCCTAGTGTCAGCTCTTCTTCAGTTTTACATTACCAGGGAAAATGTTTTCCATTCTCTCTTTCTATCTTCCAGTTTAAATTTCATTTTGAGGTTAACCCTTTTTCTGCTTAGAATTAATGTTTAACCACATCACACCCTCAGTCTCACAATTTAAAAAATGTTCAAAAACAAAATAAAAGCAAATGTACTATTCTTGTACTACAAAATTAATGAAAGTCATTTATTAAGATTTTTTAGAACTTTTCTTCCAATTTGGCTGTTCATTGCACATGAGTATGCCTGTAGTATAGAACACCATAACACTTACTTGTAGATATGTAGTATCAGTCATAATTTCACATCCTTCCATTAATGTTTTGTCCATTTATTTGGCAAATATGAAAATTTTTCCAGATGATAGTTTTGATTTTTTTTATATTTGCATAGATTCAAGCTGAGTTATAATAGAGCTGAAGCCATAAAGAATATAAATTCTACATTTTGGTAACAATAATTTTAGTGAATGCTCAGTAAGATTTGAGTTGCAAATTAAGATATCAGTTTATAAAACTGAGAGAGGCAGGCTAAAATTGTTACCCTCTGCCAAAGCTTTTGATGGGAAATGATCTCAGATCTTCAGAGGACTTGGTCAACTTCAACTGAAATTTATCAAGAAGAAAAAACAGAGTATTAATAAGTTCTGCTTAACTGATTGAGGAACTGGAAATAAACAAACTCTTATGAATTGAGGTTTATATTAAATGAGGCAGAGCCAAGTTTACAGAATGAAATTGATGCAGTTTTTCAATGTATTACTTTTTAACCCCAAACAAGGCAACAAAGCCACTGAGACACAAGGGGGCTACTGAGTTAGAGAGAATATGAATTGAGATATAGATACTTGTAATGAAAGATGAATTCTTTATAATAATCAGAGATCTGAACAATGAATAGATATTGATGAGAAATTCCTTGAATTGTTATGCCGAGGATTTGGTGGAAAGATAGTTGTTTACATATATGGTAGAGATGTTCATGCCATAATGATTAACAACTCAAAAAATAGAATTTACAAGTTCAAATTATGGCTTAGACATCTTGTCTTCACGTTACACTAACAGTCTTGGAAAAGGCAGGAAAACAAAATTCCAGCATTGAGGTGGAGATGTTAGATTTGCAAAGTTAAAATAAGAGCAAATGTAATTTAACTGCATGTATGGATAGTTAATTATGTAAACAATATTCCTTAATGAATTTTAACTATTTATTTACACTTCAACATGTTTAAGTACCTTTGTCTCATAAGAATGAAAAAGTAGGGAAAACTAAAATATTCAGGCAATTTATTTTATTTATTTTTTTTAAACAAGATCATTCATTCACACACACACACACGTATGTATGTATATATATATATATATATATACGCACACACTTGTATGGATGTGAGTTTGTAACCAGAGATTTTACGCTTTTGCAATCCTCAAACAATTTGTCTGAGGATAACAAAATCACTTAGGGTTACAAACTCACATCCATACAACTAAGTATGTGTATGTTAGGTCTATCACTGATATTGAGTACTTATTGAAAAGTACATATATAATATATAAATCACATATACGACGAGAAGTAATAAAGCACTCTTCCAACATTTGTAACATTTAATTTAAAAAAGGGCTCAATACATAGTAGAGCAATATTATTTCTTTTAGGATATTACAACAAAAACATGCAAGAATTGCTACACAACTGCAGTCATGTTTCGACGCATAACAATGTGTCTCCTCTGGTGTATGAACGATTAATCTGCTTTTGAAAGCAAAAGACGTCCCTTTTTTTTTTTTTTTTTTTTTTTTTATAATTATAAGGCTTGAGGGCTTTACTCTGATAAACCAATTGAATATGACCTATTTAATAATCTGGATCATAATGCACATTCGAAGATAAATGTTATTAATGATACTAGTTCATTTAGTTGTAGGAATTCAGACCAATACCCACTGCCAAACAAATGTTTAACTAAATCTCTTGTTTACTTAAGTCCTGCCTCTGCAATAGACAATCTGATGGTTGAAAAATTCTATATTGGTAGTACTAAGAATTCTTTTAAGACTGTGGTATCAACATATCTTGTCCTTCATGAATAATACTTATAGCAGTAACACATTGTTTTCTAAATATTTGGGGGATTTAAAAGATGATAAAACTCCTAAGGAAAAATAGAAAATTTAAAAAATGGCAAGGACATGTAGATCCTTATATAAACCCTGTTTTCTGTGTTTACATGAAAAATTGAAAATTATCAGGTTCTTTGATAAAAGTTCTTTATTAAATCAAAGATCTGAATTAATGGTAAATTGTAAACACAATCTATCTTTTATCTTAAAATTCAATTAAACCTGTGTTTTTTCTTAGATTTTAGTTGAATTGTGTTGCACCATATACAGCTTATTTTTCTATTTGTATGATTAATTTGGGTTTAATTTAGTTCTGTATTGATCTCCTGGTAGTATTATTAACATCTTATAAGGAAGTATTGGTATTTAGTTAGTATTTTTGACATTTTACATTGATTGGTTGATAATGTTAACATCTTATATGGATGATATTTATTTAACAGTTGCCTATTATTTACTAAATAATTCTATGTTTAGATTATTTACTAGTTTCTTAAAGAGACCTCTTATTTATCAACTACAAAAAAAATTATATAGGAAATTCACAAAGCATATAACTAGTTGGGCATCTGGCATGTATACATATATTGTAACCCTGTGTATTAGTCTCTAATCTGCTGTTAGATGCCAACTCCTGGTCATAACACATTTCTAAGATAATAATTTCTAATTTTTTTGAATTTTAGTTTGAATTTAATGTAGGATGTATTTTGCTTTTGAAACCAAATTAATTGTTCACTTGCCAGTAATTTACAATCACCAGAGGAGATGCATTGTTATGCATTGAAATATGACTGCAATTGTTAAGCAAACCTTATGTTTTGTTGGAATATCCTAAAATAAATTCTCTCTCTATCTCTACACACACACACACCCTCTGTATGTATGCACAACACTGCATTCATCAGTTGTGTGAACAACAGTGGCTCAAAAAGCCAGCCATTGATCTGCATTTGCATCTGGTGGAAATTGAGTTTGATCATCATCTTCCAATTTGCCTTTTTATACATAAAGAACCAAAAAAATAGTTGGGTGAAGAAAAATTATACCAGAACTCATGAACATATGAGAAGAGAATTTTCCCATTTGATCAAAATGTTTCAACTTTTGTTGTTAAGTTGTTGCCTTAGAAGGAATGGAATTATCTTTGAGGTTACATGTGTGGAGGGTTCAAGCAGCAAGAAAGAATATGTGTGTGTGTATATTTGCACATGCATGTAGAGGTATATCAAAAATACAAATTATTTGAAAATCTTTTCTTTAACTTACATATATGAAATCTAGGCTATGAATGGAGAATTCTTTTTTCCTAAGAGCGTCAATTCAAAACCAAAATGGCCATTTAGATGGATATGCATGTCAATGTCTGGAAGTAGAAAATTAAAATTAACTACAATAATGGATTAATTAAAATAAAGAGAAAAAAAATAAACAACTAAAACGAGTTGTCTCTTGCTCTCTATCTCAGATATGAATTATTGCCTCTTTTTTTTTTTTTTTTACATACTAGCAGGAAAAGGAAACTGATCAGTTTATTTTGCCCATATAGGATCTTCTCATGCAGATTGACTCGTTTAAGACATGCTTTGGAGATGCTGATAAAGGGCGAGTTCATGCCTTTTGGGTTTTTTGTTTTCAGCTGAGAGCCTTTTATCTACACCTTTTAGGGTTAATGACATCATCATCCCTTCCTTCCTCAATCCAAGAAGTTTCATCTGCAGCAGGAATTACTGTCTCCATGGCAACTACAGAACCGAGTGAAAGATTTCTTCACACTGAAATACTGCTTCAACAAGCTACATGTTTTTGCAAAGAAAGCAGTTTCACCTTTCAAGGTCACTTCTTGTGGGAGCCAGAATTATTCATATTTAAATATCTGGCAGAGTAAGCTGAGATTTTAAAGTGTAAAATATAAAACCCATTATTAAGACCCTTAGTTGTTGCAGGAAGCACTTGAAAAAAAAAAAAACAACAGCTCTGGTGAAAAGAGCAGAGATAATTTTTTGTTCCACTAGTAAGTACAAAAAATCGTTTTGTTTACATGTTAGATGGTTGGGAATAATCCTGCAGCACTTAAACCTATTGTTAGTGCAATTCAAGTATCATTCATTTCTGTCCACATCTAACAGTTGTTCATATTGTAAATAAAGTTTCTCTTTCTTATTTCTATAAGCAGTGAGTGCTTTTGTGGTTTCTTTCTTTCACTTTCTTTGTTTACATTAACCTTCATATCAGACTTGTTGTTGCTTGTTCTTGAATGCGAGGAATTTCTCAATCATACACTTATAAGTTGCCTACCTCGGTTGCCCCCCCCACTTTTCTAAGTTTTGTAGAGGAAAAAAATCAGTGCAGACAAATTACATTGTTCTGCTAATATTGATATTAACTCTTTGATTTTGTTTTGAAGTTAACCTCTCTTGATTAGAACTCCACTACTATGAATAAAAAATTATTCCGTTTAATTTAGGGAAGTAACATACTTATAGTAAAACTCGTTCCTCAGTTGTGTACGATAGTGGTGTAGTATGAAAATAAAGACGCTGCTTGAATTTGGCCCCCCCACTCCTCCGCAGGAAAATCTCGGCCCCCAACTTTCAGAGTTTCAGAATCAACACTGATTATCGTCCCATAAACATTCAAGATTGTAGGTTTCAACTTCCAATTTATTTTTCTAATATATCTCATTTATATATATATACACACACACATATCAAAAATATATTAAATAATGAAGCAGAGAAAAAGAGAAGATTAAACCATCATTTACTAACATTTGTAAGTAGCTTGATATAACTGATCCTTTCTGTGTTATTGGAAACATGAAATTTAAATTTGTTTTTTAAATAATAGAAATTTGTATTGCACTGATTAATTTTATCATCATTTTTGAAAATGAACTGATTTAATCTGACAAGATCACCAGAACTGATGGCTATCAAGTGTCTATATATCATAAGGATGCAGGCAATCATAAAATTGTGATTGATTATTCATGATTCAAGAATAAATATTTGAGCATTCTTTATAATCTTTCAAGTTGCTCAAATGTCCAGATTTGATCCACACTTTGAGATGAGCTTGCATGCAGACATATTTTGTTGACAAAGATTTAGCGAGATTGTTCAACCTGGCAATTGTGGCTGATTAAACATTTAATACTGACAGTTTTCTGTTTTAATTTTTGGTGGTGGTGGTGGAGGAGAAGGAATTACTTACATTGTTCTCATTTTTATTGTTGTTATCACAATGTGCCTTCGAGTCTTCATCAGGCTTGTGACCTTTAAGGAACTTTGAACTGAACCTTTTATTTCATCTATGGGGTTAGATTGTTCTCTTGGTAAGCAGCAACAAAGGTAGGTTTAAGTCTCCAAATTGCCCACTCAGGATTATCTGATGAGATGGTAGCTCAGTGAGTTAAGGTGTTGGTCCATGAATGTGATCATATATTAATTATGAGTTCAATTCCTGTGCCCAGGCGTGTATAAATGAACAGAGTGGAAAGATTAATAAGAAAATTCTGCTGTGATTGATTAAAATTTGTTGGCTCAGATTTGTGATGTCAATAGGAAACTTGAAATTTTTTTTAGATTTAAAACTGAAAAATTCTCAAAACCTTTGTCAAGAATTCAGAATGACCAAAATCTTTAACCATTCAACAGTTTGTTACTCTGTTCAATTGACAGTTTTGTCTCAGACATCCTATTAATGTCTCCTTTTTTCTATCCACTCCATTTACTGAGAACTTATCCTTTTTTCTCTCCACTACCTGAGTAAGGAATGGAACTCAGAACTCAGTTTTCAAAGTGCCCATAGAACTTAATCCAGCACCTTATCTACTCACCCATCTTCCAAAGGCCTCTTTATCTTGCATTTTTGTTAATCTTAAATCTGATCTTTCTGATTTAGCCTTAATTTAAAAAGGGCTCTCCTTTCCAAATAAGGAATTGATAACATGCAAGCTATTTCAATGGACAATAACAAAGATATGATACCAGTATAGCAAGGATGAATTTAAGACTTAGCAAGGGATTGAACTCACAATTTTTCAAAGAGCCCACAATGTTTACACAACACTTATATCCACTTGCCCATGTCCCCTCGGCCACATTATGATCTGCTTTTTTAAGCCTAAATCTGATCTTTCTGCTTTATACTTCTAAAAGTCATGTTTCCTTAATAGATTCTATATGGGCAAGCTGGTTGATGAGAGAATAACTCAGCTTTAGGACTGCTTTCTGCAGGGATTGAACTCACTATTTTTTTTAAAAGCTAACAATGCTGAACCAACACTTTTATCCATTAGCCCATGTTCCAAACTTATATTCTTTTCCTTTTTTTTAAGCATTAAACCTGATCATTCTCATGTAACTTTAAATCCAAAAGACTGTCCTTTTCATGATAATAGCTTATATATATATATCCCAGCTGAGATTAATGAAGCATTAACACTAGCTTATCCAGGATTTGATCTCACAACTTCTGTACATGCTAACAAAGCTCCAACATTTTTATCCACTTACCCATCTTCCATGGGCCACTTTATACTTTTCTTTAAAAGAAAAAAAAAAAAAAGTAACAAGGAAGACATCACCAAGGTCCTCTTTCTCAAATCCCTACATTTTGCTTGATCTGAGAGAATGAAAGTAGTAGTTTCAACTTATAGCAGGCAATAGCTTACTAAGGGATTGAACTCACAACTATCCAATGTGCCAACAAAGCTTGGCAAGTACTTTATTTAATGGTCCATATTCAATACATTATTTTATGGTTGACTTTTTCTAACCTTAAATTTGATCTTTCCTTTAACATAAAATGAACACTTTCTTAAAAATTTCTATGGGTTGATCTGTAAATAAAACTATTTTAGTAGTAACTTAGCTAAGGATTGAACTTATAACCTTCCACAGATGCAACTGAGTTTAACTAGCACTTTATCAACAAGCCCATGTTTCCATAACCACTTCAGGCTTACTTTTCAATTCAATTAATAAATAAATTAAAAAAAATAAATACATACATATGTACATATATGCATGAATGAATATCTATCTATCAGCAAGCTGATCAGAGTTCCATCCATCGAGATGCTTTTTGCATATGTTAATCCAGTGATTCAATTCACAACTGTCTGAAGTTCTAATTGAGATTTAGCAATACTTTTTATCCTCTCAGCCATATCTTGTAGGACACTCATGACCCTATTTTGGGTGCCTTTCTTATTTGATGATCCCTGATCTACATTAATCTGGGGATTTTTAAACGAGTTCACACAAGGGATTGAACTCACAAACTTCCAAAATACATGTTGAACTAGTACTTTCAACCATTGGGCCATGACACTGAAAGGCTGATTTTTTTTTTTCTAACATCTGTTTTTTCTGAATTTCCTTCCTACTGCATATCAGTTGGGGGTCGTGGAAAGTACTCTCAAGTAACTCCACTTACCGTAAAGAACCCAGTATAATTCCTTGGTGATATGAGCACTTTCCATAGATTTATCCAGGACACGTTTTTCTCACAAGCTACTTACTTTTGTAGTAAGTTGGATCCTTACTAGATGCTCTACTTTTGTGGCCTTATGCCAGACTTATAAGCTCAGCATGGTAATGATTTATCGTTATCTCTTGTTCTTTCTAAAACGTTTTAATTTTTCATCCAAATTGTTTTTTTTTCAGATGTATTTTGAGATATGAGGTTGAATTTTCTAAAAGTGACTCCTCTTCTGATTACGTAAGAATCAACAAATTCAACACAACTCTAACTGCGTATGTATTTGCACCAATCATGGGTAAGTAAAATCTGTTCATTTTCTCAAATTTAGAAACTTTTATTTTCTTTTAAGACTTTAGTTTGAGATGAGTACTGTATGATTTTAATTAGCTCATAAAAACACTTGAGTTATGATGCCTAACAACTTTCTTCTTCTTTGGGACATCACGGCTCTCCACAACTTCCTATCCTATGTATATCTAAGCAATGTTTGTTCCCTTACTATTCCTCCCAGTGCCTATTCTACCATCCATCCATCCATCCATCCACAAAAACTCACTAAATAGGTTACTTGATGTTTCTAACTTTCCCCCCTCACCTTCAATGTATTGTGTGTCAAATTCTCCAAGGACACTTACCTAATTATGTCTCAGAAATTTCAACTGTCCCTTTCTGATAGGTATAAGTGTCCTTTTGGTACCCATTTTCTTGAAAACTTGCTTTGTTGCTCACTTGTTCCGTGCTATTCTCATCATTCATCTGTAAAACCACATCTTGGTTGCTTCAAGTCTCTTCTTCATCTATGAAGTGATTGTGCAGTATTCACTACCTTATACGAGGACTAATGTGACATAGCAGTACTGCACTCTTTTCTTTAATGGAAAAACTACATTATTATTATTATTATAAATAATATCTTAAATATATTTGTTACATTGGCATTAATGCCTCTAAAAATGCCGATTTACTTGATTTTTAAAGCATGACAGAGAGTGACTGTCCAAACATTTTAAAACAGAATTTTCTTGCTACATCATCAAATTCCACTTTTAAATACTAACATTACTTCAATGATTACCTTAATTCATAGCCCCAAGAATAACTTTCAGAGGTTTTGTATATATTACCTAATTACATAGTTTTTTCAATGGTTATACCAAAAAATCTATTCACTTCTTTCTATATTTTTACGAATCGTAAAAAAAACAAAACACTCCTATTCAACAATTTTTGAAATTATACAAACTTGTTAAATATTCTCATAACTTTAGAATATCTTGCTTGAGACACAAAATTTTCATGTAGACTCTGAAAATAGAAAATTCACAATTTAATAAAAAATTAATTAGAAACAAAGAAAAGAGTACTGAACTGTGTTATGTAATATCAGTCTTATATGGCAGTGAATAGTGGACAATCTCCTCACAGCTTAAGAAATGTGGTTCTACAGAAGGATGCTGAGAATACCATGGACTGAACATGTAAGCAATGATGTTGAAACAATAAGGACACTTATACTTAACATCATGAAGAGATAGTTGAAATATCTTGTGCACATAATGAGGAAAGAGGGTTTGGAAAATTTGACACTCACAGAACAGATTGAAGGCAAGAGGGACAGAGGAAAATCATGCATAACACACTTAGTGAGCTTTAGTAAATGAATGGCAGGACAGGGTTTAGGAGAAATAAGAAAAGAAATTTATTAAGAGCTACAAAGGACTGGTAATTGTGGAGAGCCATGATTGCCTCCATCCTGAAGGGACATGGCTCATAAAAGAAGAATTTTCTCCCTAAAGCGTCTGAACAAGTTTTCTCATACAATTTAGCAATTCTTTTCTCTTTTTCAAGTAAGTTAATGTGAAGTGTACACAGAGCCTAGATGGGAGCAGGAATAATTTCATGGTGAAAAGTTTGAAATGCAACTGAATTTAAAGCTATTTCCTGTGGAAGCCAGGAACTGAGCCTTATTTGAAAATCAGCATCACCTTCTTGGACCACATTCAATTTGTTCATCTATCTGGCAGATTTCATAACAGATTTAAAATATCTACATTTCTTGGAAAATTTGATACTCACAAGATATACTGAACGCAAGAGAGGCAGTGGGAAAGACAAAGTCACCTATGTAATGAGTTTGTATAAATTGATGGCTGAACAAAGTGGGAAGGCTGATAAAAAGAGCTATAAAGAATAGGAAGTTGTGGAGTGCCATGATCACTAATGTCCTGAAGGAATACAACAAATAAAAGAAGCAGAATATGAAAATATTTTCTTAATCAAATATATTTCTACATTCTATATCCAAATACTTTATGATCATCCTTCATATACTGTAAATAAATTAAGTGATTTTTTTTGTTTTTCTTTCAGATCAACAAGTCACTGAAAATGAGTTAGTGAGAGGATATTATCGAGTGAAAGCTGTTGATTATTGGCACCGATCTGGCAGATTTTCTCGTCCATTTTACTATTCTAATTGAAATTGAGGACCTCATATAGAGCAGTGGTTAACATGCTGATCTTGCAAGCCATTGCTAGTGGATTTGATTCTTGTTTGGAACTCTGCAAATCCATCAACTGAAATTGAGAGAGGAGCAAGCTTCAAATTGGGAAAAATACTGATTCAGAGAAGATGTCAGGAATGTTTACATGCCCCGTGTGCAGATGCAAATGTAACTAATGTCAAAAAGTTTTAAAAGAATTTTGATGACATTAGGGACAGTTGAAGAGTCTGTAGAAACTCAACAGGAGTTCTGTTGTATAAAAAAAAAAAGAAATAATAATATTTATCAATGAAAGGAAATGGTTGTATTTAAATGATGTGAGAAGAGTTTAAATGATTCAATTGTTTTCCTCAGCAAAACTGAGATAAAACATAATAAGTCATGAAGTAAAGTTATTTTAATTCTTATACAATCAAGACAATCTCTTCTAAATGTTTCCACTGTGAAGTGTACAGCCATAGCCTCACCACGATAAATATTGGTTCTGTGATTTCTGTAGTAAGTAGGTTTTACAAGGTGGAGTTGATAGCTCAGCATCAAACTAGTTTTGAATTCAGTGTTTTTTTTTCTCATAGATTGGTTGCCAACCAAATCTACAAAGTCCAATCTACCATTCTTAACTCTTACTTGCCAGGTATTTGTGTGACTGGAATTTGAACTCAACATACAAATCCCAATAGGACCAAATTATACAAAACACAATTTGTATCAATATATTTATTGTGTAACATTTTTCATAGGGTGAACAGATACTACATTCTTATCCTAGTCAGAGGACTGATGTAGAACACTTCAAATCTAGGTGGAGTGTACAAATATTCTGATTCTAGGTCCTGAGATTCTCAACCATTTTTCATGCCCCATACTCTTAGAAAATATTTGATCAATATTCAGACAACCCCCCACACCTAAAAAAAGAAAAAGATAACATCCCATTTGAAGATAAAAACATCTAATTTATAATATTTTAACCACAAATCTGACTGAGGATTGATTGACTGTATTTTATGGCTTATCAACCTTTACATAACTGATGGTAAACAAATTGCACTTAACAAATAACTCAGCACAAATGCAACCAAAATTGAACAATTAGATTTTAATTTTATTAAAAGAATTGTGAATAGTAAAATTAATCACAAAAATGAACATAAAATTTAATAACATCTTTATTTCTGCTTCTCATTCATGATTTTATCAAAATGTGGAACCTGTCTGCAGATTTAGCTGATTCCTGCATTTTGCCTTGACTGACAAAAGAGAATTTTGCTGCAAAAGGAATGAGGATACAGAGTGCTTTCCCATCAATTCTTGAGAACATATCCAGGGCTGTGCACCAAAATTCCTCCAAAGTCTTGCATTTCAAGAGCTCAATTTGTCTGCAAATCAGTAAGATCTTCTTGACACACTACAGATGTGGACATTCTAGGTTAGTAACTCCTGGTTCAGGTAAAAGTGATGATCCATATGTAAATAATTCTGTTAATACTTAGAGATAATTTACTGTTGCTAATAATAATAATAATGGCTAAAAGAAAAGTGTGATTTTAAGAAAAGAAAAACAGTGCTTGACAATGTTAATATTTCAACAGAATATCTGTCTAAGTTATATTTAAAAAGATTTTTTCAAACATAAAAGTATAAAATCTACAAAAAATAATGAATCCATGTCTTTGGTAGAGAATTAAGCTTATTCACTTCTAATATGGTCTTATAAAATATAAATTGCTTGATATATATTCTGAATATAAAATTTCAGCTTGAAATTTTTAAGTCTCCATTTTAAATATATTTTATACACTTTCATACATTATGAAAAAATTTTGATTAAATAAATTCTATTTTTATACTCAGTTTTGTTCATTTTTTTTTTCTAAGACAAAACTAATTTGAAGTATTCAATCTTGATGTTTCAACTGAAGGGAAAACTATGCTCTTAATACTTTCACTGATGCATTCTCATATTCTTATAAAATTGTTGCATGACTGTGCTGACCCATTTTGGGAAGAACTGAAAATTGCAATTTACTGTAAATAAATAACTAGAGATGCTGGCCATGATTTCTCATGGGCAGCACCTTTTGGGTTTTTCGATAATATAAACTGTAGTACCAATTAAGCTAAACGATACAGAATCCAATATAATAAAAATACATCACATAACGAGTCATTTTGTATACTATAATGTCTATACAGGTCTGGAAATAACAATAACAAAAATGCAAAGGACTGACATTTCACATTGTGACACAATGGCATACCTGGCTGTAATCAAGACATCAATATAAAAGTGGGTGGTAAATGATTCTTTCAGAGTTTGTAAAGTTTAGTGTTTTTATGACTACATAGACAATAAAATCTCTAAAGTAAAATTTTCAAAGCAGTCACTCACTAATCAAAAGAAAATAAATAGATAAATAAATGAAAACTTACAGTGTCACTTGGATGGAACTTAAAAAATTCCGCCCATGGCCAAGTTGTGAAAGATGGGCTGATGTGTGTTTATAGAGTCAGAGTACTCACTGATTGAAAAAAAAAAAAAAAGTTGCTCCATTATTCTGTTATGACAGAAGTAGCATAAGTGTCACCTACAAGCCTCCCCCACAAATATTGCAAATGAATCCCTGAATAAACAATTGGGAGTATTGGAAACAGGATTTTGGTTTTCATTTTCACACTGGCATTAATTTTTTTTTCTGTCATTTCACTCCAAGCAAAGCGGTAATGCCACTAGAATGCAAGGGGTTACAGGGAGTGAAAGAGAATGAGTAGACTGAGAATAGAGAGGATTGAGAAAAGTACAAAAAATGAACAGACTTCTAGATGATGGTGACTGATATTGCATTTAAATTTTTGAAGATTGTAGTTATCAGGGAAGGAAGAAAATGGAAGGTAGTTCCATAGGTGGGAAATGCAAGAAAAATTGTTGGAGTAGAAGTAGCAGTTGCATTTAGTTATTTCAACAGTAAAAGGGTGGGACCTACTTGCCAATGTAGTAGCACATTTATAGTCCTGTAGAAAGTGACTGAAGTTGAGATGCCTGGTCAGATCAATTACATTACAGATCCTTCTTTGAATTTTGTCAAGAGTCTTGAGATGTACAGAAGAAGCACCAGAAGAGCAGTTTTGTATTGGAACATTAATCCTTTTTGTCTCCTTGTGAACATATAAAGGGGTTTTCCCCTGTTTTTATGCACACCAGGAAAAATGAGAACTGAGACAAAACGGAGTTGATTTGTCCCGTCAGTAAGAAACTGAAAGTGGTACAAGTTATAGGTTTGGAAAATACACACACACACATATATATGTATATATATTTTAAGACATTTTTGTGTTATACATTCTTTTTATAGATACAAATATTTAAGTAAATGCTCTGTTTATAATAAACAGTAAATGTTATTTAATATTGTTTATTATAAACAGAGCAATTACTTAAACATTTGTATCTATAAAAATAATGTATAACATAAAAATGTCTTAGAATAATTGTCCGACTTTGTCCATTTCATTATATATATATATATATATATATATATATATATATATACACACACACATAAAGTGAACATTGAAGTCAACACTCAGAGGCAACAGGCTGTTTCATGCTAGATGCAATTGTTAGGCCGCCTGAGTGTTGACTTCAACGTCCACTTTTATATTTAAATACGCTCTATCTCTGATATTGAGCACTTTATCCCATAAATATAGCACACCTTAAAACTATATTTCTTCATATATATATATATATATATATATAAAATGGAGCACATTTCAAATGATCTTGGATGAAAGTACTTTAGAAAAGAAATAAACAAAACCATATTGTCTCTCTTAATCAATTTTGTAACAACAATAAGAAACTGATCCATGGATTTGAGTGGATTAAAATAAACATATACATAATATGTAGATTATTCAACTGCACATGCTTGAATGAAGATATACTGCCTAAATATAAATTATATATTTTGTACAGGTAATTGATCCGTTGGTATATAATCTGGGTGGATTCTAGTAATATTAATTATTAAACTGATCCACAGAGAGCTCAATGGTTTTATTTTAAAAGAGCATATGTATAAGTTCATAACACAGAAATTAAAGTCATAGTTGGCAATAATGTAAGTGACAGTTGTCTATAAAAAGGCACTATTCATTATTTCTGGCTAATTTGTTTAAATAGTGCACTGATTATTGTTTGCATAACATGGCAATAATTGTAAGATGAAAAATGATACTCTAAAATAAGTAACCAAGTAATCGATTTAAGTTTTCTGAATATCAGTGCTGTGTAAAAAGTAATTAAAAATTAACATGAAAGTAACTACAAGTCAAAATTAATAATTATAAGGAACAATGCTTCATATGTAAACACACACAAATATATATATATATATATATATATATATATATATATATATGGATGGATGGATGGAGGGTGCATATTTTCCTAACAAGATTTCTCAAATATTGAGGCCAGTAAATAAAAATAAAATAAATATACTGTTTAATAAATGAATGGAGCACTTACTCAAATACAAGTATCAACTAAAAATAATGTTTAAAGTGATAAAAATCTGTCTAGTTAATAAAAAATCCATTCTAAAATGTCTTTCTTTGGCTTATTTTTGTTGCTTTTTAATCAATGCTCCTGGTTTATTTTTAAGTTTACAACCAATGACTATAAAGAAAAACAAAAAGAAACATTAGCCTCTACAGAAATTTGAACTAGCATCCTTGGGATCCTGGTTGATTGGGGCAGTAACTTGTTGCTGAAACCATAAAAATAATCAGCAGGCAGCATCTAACCTATTTATCATCGCGGCCATATTCTTTGTTTATGTCGAGTAGTAGAAGCATTGTTATTATTCATTTTAACAGGTTCAGAAAAGAGCTTTTTTTTTTTTTAAAAAAAAAAAAAAAAAAAAAAAAATTTTCCTTGGGCCAATGGATAATGCTTTTTTTTTTTTTCGGTGTGTGGGTGGGGGATCAAACTATGAAAGTAAAATAAAAACATAAATTACACAGAATAGTATTTTATTCAATAAAGAAGACAAAAGTCATTTTTCACTTAACAAAAAATAGTATAGTCAGGAATTGATCAACATCTGATTTTATTAAAAAAAAAAAAAAAAAAAAAAATGAAGCTTGGGAGGAAAAAAATTACAATAAAAAAAAAAAAAAAAAAAAATTAAGTTACCAGAAGTTGAAATTCAAAAATAGTTCATAGAAGAAGGCAATCCACAAACAAGTGTGTGTGTATAATATACATATATTATACACACACATATACATACATACACAGAAAGCAAAAGAGAAATAATTTTTTATACACTTTTATAAATATTAAAATAATTTTAAAAAAATAAATAAATTAATAGATTTATTTTCCCATGTTTACCATTCTTTCTGAAGTTCTTACATTTTAGAAACTTTTAAAATTGTCTTTGGCAAAAAAAATAAACAAAACAAAAAAATATCTTTCACAGCATTTGTTTTAAAATTATTCTCAACAACAATACATAACTGAGCATAAAATAAGAATAAGCAAAAGGCAAAATAAAATTTAGATTTAAATATTTGAATGGATTCCTGCAATTCTGGCCTAATAGTAATTAAAACAATGTTTTAATTATTCAGAAAATTTGAGTAATGCGATATTGTAGGCATTATAAATTATTTGCAGACATTTAGATTACTTTCACTATGTGGAATAAAGAACTGGTTTGAAAAGATGTGAGCATCAGTGGTCACTAGAATAAAACAATAAATATATTATTAAAGTTGATCAATATTAAATCAGCAATTGCAATCATTTCATTTGATATTTACAAATTTTATGTGCAAGAAAAAATAACAGAAAATAATGTTTGATATTTTTTTTAATTTTAAAGGATCAAGTTAGAAATTTCTATTGAAATACTGCAATTGAGGGAGATTAGAATATCTGTGGAAGAATGGAATGCAATGATTACATATCTTTGTAGGTTCTAAATACAAAGAAAATATTCAATTTTTAATTTTAATTTGATTCTGATGCAAGGGAATCAATTATATTTTCTGACTATTTCCTAAACAATTCAGTAAAAAAAAGAATTTGGTCATAACATTCTTATAAGTAGCAATAAGCAATTTTTTTTTTTTTAATAATTAGATAAGTATATAAAAAGTCACAATGACGAAATAGGTGCAATAAATAAATATGATCTTTTTTATTTTTTTGATAAAATGTAAATTATTTTTTGTCATCAATATTTTTTTCATCTTAATTCAGTTAGTTTTCATCAAAAAACCATCAGCGTACAATTATTTATATTTTAATCCCATGTCGTCTCAGAATGTAGATGATCATGACTATCTCAGATTGCTTTTGTTATCTGAATTGCTATGTCTTATTGGGAAAGATGGAGTGGTTTCTGTTGCCTTCTCCACGGTTTGGAATTCAAATTTTTTCCTTCTTTCAGACTTGTTGCCACCCAATAATCTACTGTTATTTAATCATACCTTCCCCAAGGGTATTTGTGTGAAAGTGAATGCAACAGACTAGCTTGGAATTTGAACTCAACTCTCCAATTCCACTTATTATTCTAATATCCTTCCTAATAGTAGCACATCTCCAGTCATTAATAAGTAATAAAGTCTGGAAATGAAGACGGAGCTTCCAGTAAAGTCTGGAAATAGAGAAGGAGCTTTCAGTAAAGTCTGGAAATAAAGGAGCTTTCAGCAGAGTATATTCTTCATTTCCAATCTCTGCTGCTTACAAGTGAATGAATTGACTTAGAGAGTTTTGAGAAAAGGCAACTGGAATTAAGATGAAAGAAATACTCACCAAAAAATGTGTGATTGGTCAGTTTCAATGCTATTATTTAGTCTCTGCATTTTAATGATTTACTTTTTTTTTTTTTCAATTTCTTATATGCAGCTTCATTGTCATTGGCTATGCAGCTACATTTGCAGTGAATTGCTCAACACAAAGTAGAGACATTTTTTCAGTATGACAATCATACAAGTGATGCAGATATATAGAACTTTTTCAAATTAAGCATCTTGTAATTGTTATTTATATCACCAGATTTTTTATAAATATCAAAATTTTACACATCCTTGCATATGTAAAAACATCAATGAATCTAGAAGCTAATGATAAAAAAGCATTTGTTTTACACAATATTTATATTTCAAAGTAATCTTGTCAATGCACTTGATTCAGTAGTGAATATTAATCACATAGAACAAACACTATACAATGAAAAGATCAGATTAAAATTAAGCCAAGACTTATTGATCCAGTCTCGTATATTCTTTTTATATTTTATACATTTCAAAAATAAAACACAAGACATCAATATTTTCTTTCTTACTGTATTATGTATATTACAGCACAACATTCTTTTTCAAAGACAGATAAATGAACAAGACTTGTAGAAAACCAAATTAAATAATGGATACACAAATAGAGTGTTGAAAGTAAGCAAAATTAGCAAGGTTTTTTATTTTAGTTTTAAGGGAATAAAATCTGTGAAGATCATTTCATTTAGGCACAAAAATCAAAAAGATAATGGCAAGTATGTGGAACATGAAAGACTTTAAATCATTCTTCTAATAGAGAAGAGAATTTGAGTGAAAACTCTTTTTCAAGAACGTTTGAGAAAAACAGTTTCGATAGACAAGTTCGTAAAAATACAAAAAGTATAAAATATTTTGATAATTTTACTAGAAAATAAACAAAAAGAAAAATTACAACTGCTTCTCACTTAACAACTTACCTGTTTAATGCCCCCAACACACACACCAGCTACAAAATCTCATAAAATTTTTAAAATCCAACTAGTCGGTATTGTATGTTATAAAAAAAAAAAACTTTGAGCGTGATAGATTTTTTTCTTTCTTCAAAATGAATAAATAAAGTGAAAATTACAAATTTACCTGTACTGTACAGAATGCAAACCAAGAAAATATACAGACTAGAATTGGTATTTGAATTTATTTATTTATTGTTTACTGTACACTGTTGTAGAAATAAATTAGAAATGTTAACAAATGTTTCAAAAGTGATATTAAAAATCTATCAGGAAGAGACAGTTGAAATTTCTAGGGGTACGTAATAAGGAAAGAGGACATGGTAAAGCTGATACTCACAAGACAAATTGAAGGCAAGAAGGACAGAAGAAAACAATGCATAACATACTTAGCAAGATTGAGTAAATGGATAGAGGAACAAGGTTTAGGAGAAATAACAAAAAATACAAAATTTATTAAGAGTTACAAAGAACAGGAAATTGTGGAGAGTCATGATCGCCTATGTCCTGAGGGGACACGGCACATAAAGAAGAAGAATCTAGTTCACCCAAACCCATTACATGAATGATATACCTGAAATAGCAGTCAGGTACGCCTTATCACTTAGTGACCAGGTCTTTGGTGTGAAACCCTGTCATTAAGTGAGGTGTGGTTGTATTGCACATGTTACAGAAATTATTTTAATACAGCTGCAAGAAAATTATTGATTTATACTTGGTCATTTCTTATCAGACTAACATAAAGATATTAATAGATTTTTAAGAAATCTATCACTTCATTATTTGTTCCCAATTTGGGATATCAATTTACAATCTTAGCAGCATTTCTTTAAATGTAATAAAGAATATTTTCTACATTCAAGAGAACTTTTATGACATGCAAACATTTAATAATTTTGTTTATGTGAAGCATCTCAGGAAATATGATTATTGGTGAAAACATTGTACTGTTGGATCATAGATTCCTCATGGCTAATATTGTATCATAGAATTTATAAGCCTAGGCTCGACTTGTTATGTATTTATTTCTTAAAAGATCTTTTTGGCATCAGAATGCATCATGATTCAAATGTCTTTATATATGGTGTCAGACAGCCTGGTTGGCATTTACAGAATTAAATCTGATAAGAAGTTATGTTTGTTGGCAATAAAAATACAGATAAGAAATTGCAGAACAATACCACAAATATCCATTAACAGCAATAAAAAGGTTCTTGAGTAGAAACACACTGTCCAGAAACAAGCATTCAATGATTGAAGATTCCCACTGATGCTGCTGGTGACAATGAAGAAGAAGGACCTGTTAAAGGTAATTACAGGTCGGCATCGATAAACTGCAGTAGGTTGGGTCCAAAACTTCTATCCATGGTTTAGATCAAAAGTGAGCTGTCAGGATTGCCAGCTTAGACCACCAAAACAAAGCTTGTCAAGTCCATGGAGTTATCCGTGAAGATAGGTAACACAGTGGCTAAGCATGCAAAATGGTATTCAATATCAAGAGTTGAATATTGGCAGTTTTGAAAAACATTTCTATTTTCACAGAACATTTTAAATGTTGCCTTGTCAAGATCAGGATCCCTGGCAGTTCTGGCCTTTTTCCTCTTCAAACCTCCTTCGTCTAGCTCATCTAAAAAACTTTGTAGCTTTTTTTTCATTTTTAGGACAAAGGTTGTAAGCTGCATATTTCACACACACAAAATGTCCGCAAAGTGCTAATCCAAACCACGACACAATCATGAGTGTGAAATACCAAAGCCTAAACAATATTAAATGCCTGGGAAAATATGAATATATTGAAGGTATTAAAACTGAATTTATTAAAATAAAAGATTATACAGAAACAAAATCAGACTTTAAAAAGTGTCACAATCAAGTTTGAATTTGTTTTAAATTGGGATGCACTGATGATTAGGATTCTAATATGAACATGACAAAAAATTTTGGGGTCCATTGCACATGTGTAGCTTAAGCAACATTGTGATTTATTGGTGTGCAGCTTAATTGCACTGACCTGTATTATCTGTTTATTGCAGATTCCTGTTCCTATGGTATGAGTCTGTAAGTCTACCTTCAGTTTAATTTGTAATCTTTGGCACTCAGATTAAATCTTTATTTTGAGTTGTACAGTGCAGTTGGTTATATTAATAAGGTTAACAGAACGGGGAACTGTAATAATTTGCTTCACAGCTGATCTCTCATAGGACCTAAAACTGATTTAATCTGATCTCACATGATTTAATATCATGTAGTTGCTTATCAGCCAGTAGAATTTAACAAAACCTGTTCCATTTACAGTAGTGAAAAGGTGTCATAGTCCTGAGTGCTAGACTCTTTTCTAAGAATGAATATGTGTTTGGTATTTGCTACATACAACAGTTCTAAACTTTTGACCTTTATTGACTGAAAAACTAACCATATTTTTCCAGGTTTGATATTCCAAAGATGTTTATCTCAGATAATTGTACATTTGTTCAGTTCAAAAAAATTTGCTGAATATTGTAAAAATTATTGACTACATCACTATCCCATTATCTGCAATCTAATGATTGAGACGAAAGACTATTATGAATACCTTTAAATGAAAAGGTTTTTATATAGGATATTGCTAAAGCTGAAGGCTCATAAAACAAAAATCACCAGCATTGATTGATTGATTGGTTTTCTACAGCTTATCAACCCATTGCAGGTTATTTAAAGCCAGAAAATATTTTTAGATTGTGAGAATTTATTTTTGGAGATAATAATGGTTAAGTGATACACGTCTTTAATTAACCCATAGCTAAGGGGAGAAGACATGGATTCATACCTAATCAGAATTTGATAAACAAAATTGAAATTATAATATGGGTATAAAGTAGGGGATCAATTTTCTATTACAATCAATATATAAACTGATCCCTCAATTTGCGGCCACTGCAGTTTCTACAGATTTATATTCTAGATAAATCTAAATGACATGCCTGTGTAGCTAATCAGTATTTCATTGATTGATTTGTTTTCTATGGTTTATCAACCCTTTGCAGGCTATTTAAAACCAGAAAATATTTTTAGATTCAAAGAATGTTTGTTTTGGAGATAATAATGTTTTAGTGATACATAAGTAGTGGATTTGTACTTTTCCCAAGAGTATTTGTGCATATAATGAGCCCAATGGGAATTGAAACTTGGCTGTCTGATTAACAATTCAGAGCCATTATCTATTACACAAACTGGACATCCAAGCTTACAGCACCTGGTACTCTCAAGTGGTCATCCGTCTAGGTATTGACCAGGTTCGACATTGCTTAACTTTTGTGATTGTAAAGGAACCAATGTTTCAATGTGATGTGGTCATAAGCCCAGCAGCAGGAGCAATATTCAGAATATCAATATGATATAACATTGGTGAAAAATTTACACAAATAGTCAAATCATTGAAGTTCTACAACAAAAAATAAAAATTATGGAATCAATGACAGTAAAAAAATAAAAAATAAAATTTAAATATCAGACACTAAATAATAATAAAAAAAAAAAAAAAAAATCCTTGAGTTTAATAACAAGAAAATATGGCCCAGAGACAAAGAACTTAAAAATGAATGCATTAACTCAATATGATCTGATCCAAAATTTAATAATTCTCTGACAAGGAATCTATGAAGCAACATGCATGCAATGATTCTGTTCTAGCATTGTTTATATATAAATTCATTTCTCTTGGAATATTTGGTATAAAATAAAATATTGTTAAAAAAAAAGAAAAAAAAAGAAGAAAAAAAATGTATTATTTTTTGATCCCAAATAGCGGACATGATTAGTTTTTAAGGAATGTTTTTAAATATATTTTAAATATACAAGATTATAAATATTACAAAATTCCAACCAAAATGCATGAAAAAAGCGCAAAGTATACTCTGGGCCTTTGTTGAGACATTAGTAAGCTTTCATGGAAAGAAAAAGAATGAATACATAAATTATCTATATAAGAATGTTCCATATGAATAATACTTTCTTATCTTAAAAAAAAAAAAGAAGCCTTTTTAATTCTGCAAAGATGTTTAAATTTATATCTTAGGAAGCAATTACCAATTATCTGGAGAAAAAAAAAATGAAAATTCTATAGCAGTAATTCATTTATAATTTGTTAATTACTGACAGTAAGAGTCACATGTAAGCTTTATCAAGTAAATTTTTTTCTAATTGGTATCCAACATTAAATTAAATGTATTAAAAACATCAGAAAGATTTCTTTGGTAGTCATTGGAAACTTCAAATGAATAAAGTTTAGCAATGACAGAGCTCAAGTTTAGGTTTAAATAATATTTTAACCCATGTAATCATTTTATATTTGTTTAGAAAAGTGTTACAACCTCAAAATATTATCACTATTTTTTTTAGAAAAGTAAAATAGGTATATTTTTTTTAGATAAGGAACAATTAGAAAAAAAGAAAACGATTTTTAAAAGTATGCCAACATGTAGTAAGCTCAGAGAATAGCAGCATTCAGTAACACCATTCCCAAACATTGGAAGAGGCAAATCATTTTATTTTATTTGCTAACATCTCTTGATATTGGGAATGTGTTTTTCTATAAAGTGAGTATCATGTACGAATATAAGCCTTATATAGGAAGTTAAGTAAGTAGGTAGTTATGAAGCTAGAAGGAGAACAGAAGAATATGCAGAGAGATGAGAAAATAACCAGATTTGGTTTTCTTTGGGGAGGAAGGAGGAAGTTTTGTTTATTTTTTTTTTTTTAAAAGAAATTAATGAAGGATAAAGTGAGCCCTAGAAAGCATGTAAAATATTTGAATACTTAAATATTCTTAAAATCTAAGTTGCAAAAAGTTCAGTTGTTTCTATTAATTCTGTTAAAAGTTAAAATTTTTTTTTTTTCTTAAACTGTCCAAAAGAGAGATTTCCAAATTGGCATGTTGTGACACTTTAATGCAATTATTTATCTGTTCTTTAATTATTAACCAAATTTTTCATTGATCTTTTTTTTTTTATATACATTTTGAATTATATATTCAGCTTCATTATCAATTAAAATGCAAAAATGTTTGGAAAGCTCTGTCCAAAGTATTACAATGAGTAAGCAAAAAATATTAAATTTAATATCAGATATAGACAACTTTTTTTGTAATTACATTATCTCATAAAATCTTCTTAAGTGCAATAAGAATGGAAAAATGATAAAATAAGTTTGTCATTTATTAAAATCTGGATATATTTCTAGATTAATTTTACTATTAATAAAATAATTCATTAATTCTTCATCTCAATTCTAGTTTTTAGTATTTTTTTAAAACAAAATTAAAAAAAAATAATAATTAACTAAAATTAATTTTCATTTCCCCACATTTTTAATTGAGATGTGACAAGTAGCAAATTTTCTTAAACAAATTTAAGAAATAAAGAAAAACACATAAATATTTACAAATATAAATTTTTTATAATGTTATTTTGAACAGCTTAGAGGAAAAAAAAACAAACTAATTTCCTCATTTATCCACCTCACAATAGGTTATCGTTTGTAAAAAAAAAAAAAAAACAGAATTAATTATATATATATATATATATATATATATATATATATATATATATCCTTTTACACAGTACCCACTTTAAACATTATTTTCTTTGCTACATACCAATCTACTTTCAGAATATGGTTGGTTGTAGTTATTTCTTTGTTCACAAATGAATGTCCTCATAAGTGAAAAAGTGACAACTAGTCTTCAATTGGCCGGCCTCAGAGTGTGCCAGTGAGAGAGAGAGAGAGAGAGAGAGAAAAGGCAAAGTGCAGACAGCCACTTTAACACATCTACATTTAGTAGAGAGAAGCTAAATATTTCAGAACATGAAATGAGTCATGCAGGGAAAAACAATGTTCGGCCAATGAATTACAAGGAGCATTGTCCCACAAGAATTAGATTCACAAGTTCTATAGGGACTTTCATTGTAAGCACACAATGCAGTTTTTTAGCCAGAATCATTAACGAAAGCTTTAGCGAAAATCAAAGGAGGACATCTACACAACAATTTGACATAAAAAGTAGTAAATTATTTTCTAATGTCCACTATTCTTTGAATTTTACTACAGTTTGAGCAAGGGATGAAATAAAAAGAAGATTAAAATGGAAGAAAGGAACATTGTTAAAAAAAAAAAAAAAAAAAAAAGTGGGGATATTTAGTAAAATTTAAAAAAATACAGATGTAAAAATACTTCAAAATGTTCAGTATTATTAAAAAAATTAATGGTGATCAGAAAAAAAATTTCTGTATTTTAAAAAGTTTTCAACAATAAATCTTAATAATTTAAAAATGGTGGGAATTGGAAATAAATAACATTTCATAATTATCTACTTTTAAAATCAAATCAAATGGAAGAAGGAAAAAAAGACAGATTTTGTAGAAATTCTGAAATGACTGAAGATCATGAAATTTTTTTTTTGTAAAATATTGTAAGCTATCATTTTAGAATTTCTGCCTCTTATAGATGTAGTTTGCAAATCAACACCTTTTTTTTTCTCACCCTCACAATTGACAGTATTTGAGGGGAGGTACTTAAATCTTACTCATGTCTGCAGAGTGGTAAGAGTGAAATTAAACTAAATTAACGTCAGTTCAAGTTCAAACAGGTTATTTTCTAGGAAATATGTTTATTGGACATTGGTATCATGTCAGGTATTAATGTAATTCAAATTATTTTAAAATATTCAGGATTTTTTTGTTTTCGTTTTTCTTTTCAAGGTATCCAACATTTATTGTACTTACCTAACTGTAGAATTATAGGACATACATTTTCCTTTTTAATCAAGTCACCCGAAGCAAAGTGATATTGCAAGGGGTTACTGGAAGTGAAAGAATGGGAAAAAAACCTTAAAAGGAATTGGAAACCCAATCCTAAACAGGAAGCAAGGTATAAACCTTTACACCTGTTCAAAATATTTACTTATTTTTACAAAAGCTGTCTTCAAAAAAAGTAATTACTAGTACTTGGGAGTAAATAATGAAGGAAGATTTTGTATTTTCTTAATTGAAAAAAATTATAACTCAATGTTATTTTATTTAAAGATTTCATTAATTTTTTTCTCATTACCAAGTGTAATTAAAGTCTTGATAAAATGTAATAATCTTTTAGTTTAGCCAAAGAGTTTGCTTATTAAGTAGAACATTTACTTCACAAAAAAAAAAAAAAAAAACCTTTTTGGTCAACCCAATACAATTAAAAAAAAAAAAAAAAAAAGAAAGAAAGAAAGAAAAAGAAGCTATTTCAAATAATGTTAAAAGAGAATCAAGCTAGGAACTTTGTTCGATTATTTTTAAGATGGCACAAACCAGATAAATTTATTGTGAGAAGCTAAAGTAAAGAAAGAGAGAAAATATTTGGTGAAAGAAGAGAGCCTAATGTAATTTTCAAGGTATCCAAAATAAGCAGAGATATGAGAAATTGCAAAAAGTGCTGCCTGTAAGATCAATGGTTACCAAGCTTGTTTTGCAGACCAGTCATTAATGTAATGAGTTTGAGTATTGAGGCTTCTTTACTGTAGCCGTGTGCCAGATTATGTTAGGCTTCTAAAAACTTTAAAGAAAATAAGCTGTCTTTACTGTTAACAATATTTCATGTTCACACATAATTATCAGATTAGCAGAAATAAAATTCTTTCAAATAATAAGGTAACCGATCATATACTATTAAATATTAATTAAAAAGATTTATATTAAAAAGATTTATATTAAAAAAATAGTCCATTTAAATTCTTATAAAACATTTGTTAAACTTTGATATTGAAAGTAGTTTTCACCAATTTTGAACTTTAAACATTTATAGATTTATTGGATTTAAAGAGTTTAAAGACAGAAACAATAAATATTAATTAGAAAGAAAAATGATGCACATTCATTTGATAGATGAGGATAATACTTTTGATAAGACACAATTACAATGGAGCTTAAGAGAAAAACATATATGACTACATGGAACAATGGTCAACTTAGCAGCCCACCATTACTATTGCTATCCTAACTGGATAGCCCACACTTGTGGCCTTGTGCCAGTCTAAGCTAAGCTTACAAAATACTCATTATAATGAATGAAATGATGAAATTGTTTGGAAAGCAAAAAATATTGCTTCAAATCAAATATTTTTAGCTAACATGAAAACTTTCAAATTCTCTTTTTAAGTTGAATTTGAACTTTATAATTAAAAAAAAAAAAATTAGTTTAGAAAGAATTGAAAAATAAAGGAATTTTTAAAAATGATTTCCATACAAATAAATAAATAATAAAAAAATAAACTCAAGATCAGATGGAGATAAGAAAACCTTGCTTCCCCACAAAAGAAATTGTTTTTTTTAGAAAAAATTCCTAGCATAAATATTTAGAAAAAGTAAACAAGCACAATTCACAAGGAACTAAAAAAGTTTGTACAATTTTGGTAGATGAAGAAAATACAACAATTGAAGCTATCAAAAAGAAAATAAATAAAAAATAAATAAATAAACAAACATTGAAAAAGATTAACTTAGTCTGACAAAATGTTACAACTGTGAAGTAGCTCATTAAGAATAAACATTTTTATAATTTGTAAGGTTTGTAAACTCACTACTCATTGCTCTACTGTAAATAGTAAAGTTATTTATTTTGGTTTAGGTTAGTTTGGTATAAGGCCATAATTGTGGAGTGCCCAGAGAAATTTGAATTCAAGAGGAAATCAACAATGTTAGAATTAATTTATCAAGTATCTACGTGAACATCCAACCCCAACAGTTTTCTAAATTAGGTTTTATAACTTTGCATATCATCAGGATAAAAACTTTTTCTAAACATTTTATATATTGCACAGTATAAGAAGAAAAAATTTTAAAACATCTTTATGTAAGTACTTTTTTCTTAACATAGAATTTTGAATAATTAGCTTTATTTCAATAATTTTGAAATAAAAAAAACATGTAATTAGTACAAAAACTATATTGTATAAATATCCAATACTATATTTTGGTTGACACTAATTTTTCTTATGTCGTAGATGTTTTTTGTTTTAACTGTTTTTGTATTTCATTTGCATTCACTTAGAATTTGATTTATTATAACTAATGTATTTAATCACTTACTATATCAATTCCAAATTTGTCAAGAAAAAGAAATTTGGCTCATTGTTTAATGTTTACAATTAATTACAACAGTAATTGTCTGACAGCAAGGGGATATAAATTTGAATTATTATAAGACATTTACAATAAAAGCATTATGTTAAATAAATATGGAAATTTTTTATGGGTAAAATATTGTAAATTTGGTAAACATTATTTGGGAATTTTGTCTGAAATTAAAGTTCTATGTATATGAAAAAATTATTTGAAAGATAAGAATTTCACACTAGCTTAAAACTTTCTCTAGTGTTATAATGACTCCACAAGTCTTTAAAAAGTTAATTATTAAATAAATTAAAAGGAAGATAATTATAATGAAAATTTTAAATTGAAAGTAATATCCACTTGCAATTAATCAATTAAATTAATTTGTTTAAGGCATGTGTGTACAATCTCCAAAATGTCAGGAATATGACAAGATGAGGACAATAGTCTGAACAGTATAGTGTAAATAGTTACAATAACTTGTCTCAGAAATATAGACAGATAATTTGCTTAAATCTAAAATAGTAAAATATGTAAACAAATAATTTTCACCTGCAAAATCACCACTGATGGAATTTAAACTGAAATCCACTTCATGTGGGGAAGTTTAAAGGAATACCGAAGTATACAAAATTTATTTTGCATATTTCAAATTGACACAATTACAGAATGTCTATGCACTGCACATATTAAAAAAAGAAAATGATGTCATTCTTTTTGTATTTTGAAATTGACTTGAACCCTGATCTCCATCACACTTACCACTATTTATTTGTGTATAGTGGATTGCATGAATTCAAGTGTGTGTCAGAGAAACTTGATGGAACAATGTCTCATAGTTTTTCTCAAACTGATTTCAGTCCTAATCCTAAGAGACTAAATAGCAGCAACAGTTCATGCATTAATCAACAGAAATGAGCATTAGGAATGCTTCTTATTATTAACTGTCTTTGATCCAACCATTGTTGAATTCACTATGTCAACAATCTTGTGCTTGCATTAATGGCTTAATTTAAAAAAAAAGAAAAAAAAAAAAAAAAAAAAACAGGCATTTTTCAAAAATACCTTAAATTAAAATTACATTGTGAAATACTGAAGATATTTATTAATTTTAATATCAGAGAAAAATATTTTTATTATTATGAGTGAATTGTGAGTAGGTTATTAAGGAAATGAGGAGATCTGATTGTTTAATAAAAAAAATCTATGAAGAATATATTTATTACTTTTCTGTTAAATTTCAGTTTGTATACTGCAAGAATATGAAAATACAGTTTGTGTGTATATTAACAAATAATCATGTAAGCAATTTTTAGATGAGAGAAAAGTTAACACTTTTAAAGTTTTTTCAGTAAAAAGTGTTAATGTGAGCAACAAATATGTGCTTGTAATTAGAGCTAAAATTTCAACAGAAATAAAAGAACAATAGCAAGAATGTTGAATATTATGAATAAAAAAACCATCAAAAAGCATACTTAAAAAAACAGCAATGTTTGGAAAGAAAAATGATGCTTTACTAAATTTTCCTGGTGAAAAATTTGAGTAAAGATTTGATTAAGCTAATATGAATATTTTTCAACAAAAACATTTTTTTTTAATGTAATTTACTTTGTGTTTTATTTCTTAGGATACCTGTTTATTTGTGAGAAAAGAAATGTGTTAAAGGGGAAACAAGGAAAGTATCTGTAAAAGTGGGGGTTCAATTTACAGTATACAAATAATGGTATACTAGACCCCTGACTGCGTGTCTGACATTATGACACTGAATGTTCAAATTAATACTGCTAAACTGCACCCTGATTTTATGTATGTAAATGTAGGGGCAATTTTAAAGTATGGAAGCCTCAAAAGAAAAAAAAAAACTTTATTTGACTGAGTTAAAAACCTAGGAGATATAGATTTTGTAACATTACAAACTGAGTTTCTTATTTAAGTTCTTAAGCATTTAAAATTTATTTTTTAGGGTTCCATACTTTAAAAGTAGGGACATTATGAACTAGCAAAAATAACCCACTATGTACCAACCCACCAAATAAATAACTGAAGAGTTCAGTCTACCATCAATCTTAAATTGTACATCAAACCCCTGACCTAAGAACATTAAAAAAATAATTTCTAAGTGATGTCATAGTCATCCTAAGTATATAAAAATAAATGAGAAATATATCTTTTTCTACAAAAATACACATCTTAGGTTAACTAAATCTTTACCAAAAGTAGTCCTGTTATAAAAAGAATAAAATTTTTCTGAAAAACATGTGATTAACATTGCATCTGGGGCAAAGGTAATTAAACAGCTAGAAATAAATATTTAAAAGACAGAAAAAAAAAATTAAAAATATTAATATAAGAAAATCCAAATCAAGAAATCTTTTGTTCATAAGACTAAGCACATTATTCAAACAGGTTTGTGTAAAACTATTAAAAATAATAAAATACCTGGTAAGGCATATATTTTTGCTTAAGCTGTACTATAAAATAAATTGTAAAGTAAACATCAGATAAACATGATATAAGAAAATATACACAAAATATTCATCAAAAAAAAAAAAAAAAAAAAAAAATACTTTTCTCCAGGTATGTAAATTGATAGATTTGGGATCAGGGGTTAGTCAATATTTTTCTTTGCTGTTGTCATTCTGATCTAAATGTACAAATAAATACAGAAGAAACCATATAATGGCTTCTTCTTTATGTTGTACTGTAATTAAGAATTTACTTAAATTCTTTGCACTGAACTTTATCTTAGAAATGTTTTCTTTGCTTTTCAATATGAAATTTACTTTTGAAATATATTTTAATGACCCAGCTTTTGATTTGTGTATATTATAAGTATATACATCATCATTATACAATTGTTATTGTAAGTGTATGGAGCTAAGAGAGAAGCAGAAAAATTTATTTAAATTTCTAATTTGTGTGAATGATATGCAAGAAGGAGATAAAAACAAAACAAAAATGCAATCAATAAGGACCATCATTATAAATAATAAACAATTTTTTTTTCATTTAAATAATCAGTCACTTACAAAACAAGAAAGCATAGCCTATAAAAAAACATGTATTGCAACTTGCCAAAGAAGAGAAATTAGCAAAACAGAATATTTAATAATGTAAATGTAATGAAAATATTTAACTTTTCTGTTCACAGTAAATATAAACTGAGTAAGAATGACATTAACTGTTAAGCAAGAAAGATCTTGTATATATTTATACGAATATGAGAAGTTTAGGGAAGATATTGATGTGCCTATAGAACTGTTTTAGTCAAATGATGAAAGGAAAAACTGTTCTGAAGTTAAAATTTGTGAACAATTTTGCCTTTATGTAGAGAAATAAAAGACAAAAAGAAAAAAATAAAGAACAGAATTGTAGGAACATTATAAAAAGTATGAAAAATACTCTTAACCAATTTTCATAAGAATCTTTCGAATTCTTTTCTAAGAAAATCAGGTCAGTTAAAAAATTGTAGGGAGATACTGCAACTCAAATAAAATCAGAAGTAATCATTTCTCTTTTTCATCAATTTAAAAAAAAAAAAAATGTCACTTTTTTTAAAAGAAGGTTCTCTTATTGAAATGACACAGAAACTTAATATAAAAAAAGAGAAATAACATTGTACTCTCCCTCAATGAAACATTTGTTGGGTAAGTCCAGATCCATGTCCAGGATCAGTCATCGGATTTCTTTTCATCTTCATCCAGCTTCAGCTTTGCCAAGTCTGGCTCAACTCCTTCCACATTTACTTCAGCAGACTTTTCATCTCCAGAAGCAATGTTTCCCTCTGCAGATGATTTATCATCATCTTTAGAATCATCTTCTTTTGTCGATGTCTCCTCGGTTTTATTTTCTTCCCCTTCAGAACCAGCATAAATGATATCTTCAGGATTGGGACATTTAGGGTGAAATTCTTCAGTTGGATACATGGCTTGAAATATTGCTCTGGCTTCTTTGGGATAAAAATCCAGATCTAATTCCAAACCAGGTTGAGATGTTGCATAAAGATTACTCGGAGCATCTTGGCTCAGACCAAGATTTTGGTGACTCTTCATTTGAAAAAAGAATGACCAAAGAACTTTCGGCTTGGAACTTTCCTGATTATCATTAAAATATTCATTGTCAGGTTCAGCATGAGGCCCAGCCTGAGCATTAGGATCAAAATCAAAAAGAAACTGGCACATGTAGTCCAAGTCAGATTTAGGATCTGATTTGCCAATACGTGTTAAATGTACAACTGATAATCCGGAGGGGCAAACCATGGCTGAAGCTGGAAATTCCAACATTATACAGGATCTTTCAGGATCATCAGGTGGATAGGCATTTAGTACAGACAATTCTTCTTTACCTGACTGCATTAAAGCTCTATCAGTCACTAAAATGGCTCGAGATATTATCTGTGCATCGGATGACTTGATCATGTTCTCAGGTAAATAGCTTGGTTCCATAATCAAATGTTTACATTCTATTCTCTGTCCTTCATTTGTAATAATTCCAGTGACTTTATCATTATTAGTGAGAATTGAATCCACAGACAAGTTCAGACAGTAAATACCTCCCCAGACAGCACACATCCGACTGAAGGCTTGTGGAAGCTCTCCAACCCCATAAATAGGGGTTATGAAGGGAAGGTTTCCATAATGGCCAACTGATGAAAAGAATTTTTTAGCTAATGCAATACCCTCTGTTGTGCTAGTATTTTCTTTGGTCATTGTTATCGCTTTGTAGATGTAGTGTTTAACAATTGGAGAGAATTTCTTACTGAGGTATTCAGTGAAAGGTTTGTCAGCATACTCCTCGATCAAATCATCCGTTTCTTCTCCAAGACATATTTTAACAAATTTCATCATCATTCTTTTGTCAAGCATCGTTACAGCTTTGGAGTTGAATACATGTGCCCTCGAACATGGAACACACTGCACTTGATCATCATGAATAGTAAGAATGCGAGATACCAACTTGAACTCACAATATCGAGAGATGTCCGACTGTATTAGTAATCGTACCATATCACCACTGCTGTATAACACTCGTGGTGCCAAATCAAAGTTGAAACGTCTCCACTGCTTTTCAAATTCATCAACAGTCCATCTTTTGGGGTGGCTCTGCCCTGTTTTTTGTTGCAAACTCTCCTCATCTACTTTTTGGTCTTCTGGTCTTTTGTTGGTGTCGTGCTCTGGGGTGCTTTTTTTGTTTTCAGGAGCAGAAGCAGCAGTAAGTTGATCGTCGATTTCGAGTACTCTGTCTTTGGTCGCCGCCTCCTCCGTATCCGCTGGGCATTCCGCGTGTGGGCTTTTTTCCTCTTTACCTTCATTATCATTTCCCGACTGCTGCTGCTGCTGCTGCTGCTGTTCGGGGCACTCGGAGGGTTCTTCCCCATCTTGGGCCCCTTCAGCTGGTTTGGACGTAACTTGGCATTCGACAGTACCATTTTCACAAGTTTTGTCGTCGTTCCCACCACCTTTAAAAATGTGGTTGTAAGACAGATGGACGTTGGAGACTCCTTCGTCCGATCTGGGAATCGTCAAAGAAGCCTCTCCGTCTTGGAGAAGGCTGTTGGTGTCAACTGGTGGACTTTTTTGTTGTTGTTGTTGCTGCTGCTGCTTCTCTTCAGTACTGTTACCTTCCACCTGTTGGAGATTCTCACCAAATCCTAAAGTCTCGGCCCAGTTCTGTAGGCTGCGAAGACTAAAAGACGACCAGCGACTTCCGTAGTAGGCGTTCCTGTCTATATGTAAGACTGATTTGCCGATCCGAGATAGAGCAGCGGCGACAATACTTTCTGTTAAGCCAGTGCCAACGACAATGGCATCAAAACTGGAAGGTAGGCCGTCGCCCATTATAACAGACTACCCCAAAAAATCAAGAGGTAAAAAAAAAGGTATCGGAATAAATTCCAAACAACTTTCACCCAATTGGTATTCAGTTATATAAAGAAAACAAACATATATACCTGGGGTTTGCTTTCTCATAAAAGGGACCACAAATATTAGGAAAAACTCGCATATAATATGGTACCGAAATATGTCAGTCTCGTATCAAACTAAGGCCCTGTGTTTTTTTTTAAGTTACGCGAATTATGTCCCCTTAATGCACTCTTTAGTTCCGGTTAAAGAGCCTAGGGAGTTTTCTCCCCTTGGTTAAATGCATCAAGCTATATTGGTAGTTTCTAGTTCTGTCGCCAGATGTCAGTCTTTTGAATTACCAATTTATCAAGAACCGACTTGATGGTTGATAATACTTGAGGTAGGTCAATAATATATGATGACATTAATTAAGAAGGGAAAATAGCTGTGTCGTGAAATTTTGAGTTAAAAGGAATTATTTGAACCGAGAGAAAGTGGAAGAAAAAAAAACAAAGTTACGCAGTTATCATTGGGATGTAATGAAAGTTGATGGTTGTCCACGATTTAATTTTTTTTTTTAAATGATGGGTAGTCTGTTTTTCTTAGTTTTACTTTTCATTTATTTACAAAATCTGTCGTTCAAATCTACTTGATCATTCGTGAATGTTCAACATCATGAGTTTTCTTATCTGGTTGGAAAAATGTTTATATTTTGAATTTAGATTTCCTGTGTTATTCGGTCGCAGTTAAAAAAAAAAAGTGTTTCATGAAAAATGCACAAATAAAACATCCACTCCAGGTGTCCTTACTGTCAAAAATATCTTAAAATTGAAGATATTTATTTAAGACTTAAATAATAGGTAATCTTTCTTTTTTTCTTCTTTTACCCAGTCACTGTATTTTGTTTTATCCTTTTCTGAGTTTAGAAAGCTTTCTTAAGAAAAACAATATCAACCAAAACAAGTTATTTATTTTTCACTTGCGTTGAATTCACAAAATTAAATTAAAAATGATTTGTTAAATTAAATATTGTTTAAAACAAAAATGAATTTCCCTATCTTGAATCAATCATAATGATTTTTTTAAATCTAAATTTTAGTTTTAATTGCTTTAAGCTTCTGCCTTAATAGATGAACATTCCTGAAAGATACTGTGATGAAATAAAATTACTTTTCCACTCTTCCTGTTATTTTCTTTCGTTTTCTTATTCCTCCTTTTAATCATTTTCTCAGTTTCTTTTTTTCCTTTTAATCATTTTTTTTAAATGTTTTCTTTTTATGAAAATAACTTGAAGAGTCAATATTTTCCCCACTGAATTTCCTGATGAAAGAGACACAATCTTCTACATTTTTATCATAAATAATAATAACTCAGATATGGAAGTGATGTTGTTTATGAATTAATTAAATTTAACTGCTAAAAGCATTTTAAAATTTTTAATATTAAATTGACTTTTTTAAAGTTATTTTTGCGCGATGTTGGAAAGTACACTATTATTATTTTTTTTTAATCTTCCTGTACTTCGAAAAATAGGAGTCTAGTGTAAACAAAACTTTACTTTATTTTTCGATCTGAAATTTATTTTCAGTTTAGGTTATTTTATCCTTAGAAGCCTTTAGTTTAAAAAAGTTTAAAATTTATCTAACGCTTTTATTTATTTATTTTTCATAATTAGCATTTTTAGAGTATTTTTGGTTTTTAACGTTTCAAACTGTTTTTACATCCAGTTTTTACTTATCTCCCATACATCTGATGTAAAATTCTTGAACTAAAAACTCATATTATAATTCTTTCTTTAGACATGAACGTTTGAAATGCAGTTATTTAAATTTCTCCCCATAAAAAAAAAAACAAAAAATTAAATTTAATTCAATTTTTAATTTTATGACCAATAAATTCAGAGAAGAGGAAAAAAACAACAATAATAATAAAAACAAAACATGTAAAATATGAACATGTAAAATACCGGAAAGGAGATTTGAATCGCTAAAATCGACTATATAATGAAATTATTGATTTACTTTGTCACGTAAGAAGATAAGTTATATAACTCTCAGACCTTTAATTACTTTTTTTTTTCTTTATCTTACTGTCAAAATCATATTCATAATATGAAATGATTTTTTTAAATTTTTCAGTTAAAACGCAAACCAAACGCTAACTAAATTTGGCAATGAACTTTTTAAATTTAGTTTTTAAGTTTTTTATTTCTTCCAAATGAAAATGATTTTTGCTTGCTTCAGGAATTTTTCTTTGTCCTTAAAAAATCAAATGCCAATTGAAAAGCGGTGTCTACTGGTAAGATTGTTTCTAGGACTAACATTTTCAGCTGATAAAGATTGAATCAATTGCTAAGTCTGCAGCTGAGAAAGTTGGTTCACTATGTGGTGTGCTAGACAATTTTTCTTGCCAGAATCTATAAGTTTACTATTCATCTTTACTTTGAACATTGCTGCCACGTCCGGTTGGGTGTTTCTGATAAGATACTTGATAAAATCTAAAGAATCTGCAATGTTATTGGTCCTGACCTGCCATCTTGGATTCAGTCCCTTTCCCACTGTTGTAGCATAACTCTCCTGTGCCTTTTCTATAAATACTTTCATGGTAATTGTTCTGATGAACTTAGAGCTATGGTACCTAGATTTTATGAATTTAAGCACAGTATTAGATTGGTACCAAGGTCTCATCATTTTACAATTGAAATGGCTGGATGCGACCTAAGTTTTTGCTTGTAGAATTCTCTTCTGGCTTCTTGTCAACTTTGATCTTCAAAAATTTAAATGCAATATCAATTGTTATCTTATGTCTTAATTCTTGTTCTTTTGTTGTCCTCTCTCCTTTTTCCTCATTCTCTAACACTCAATAACCCTTTATCTTCTAGTTGCTTTATTGCCTTGCTTGATGTGAAATGATTAATTATTTTTTTTGGTTGTCACATTGAATTTTACAAGTTAATAACAACAAAAAAAAAAAAAGAATGCTGTTGCTTTTTTTTTTTTTTTTTTTTTACTCTTTGATATAAGCAATTGTTTACTAAATTTACAAGTGGTGACATTGTAAACTCTAACTAGTTAATCAATGTTCTGTGGTTGAATTATTTATCATAACTGATTTCAACCTAAAAATTTACAATCAAGTAACTTACGTATTCTTAATGAGGTTCTGTCTCTTGAATGTCTACTGAGACTAAAGTTGAATTCACGTATTCATACCATTGCTAAAGATGCTGGACGAATGGTCAGTCCCTTGTACTGCTCTAGAAAGTAACAGCCATCCTCTACCTGTACAATGTCAGAGCAGACTGTTCACATGACCTTGTAGGTGATGAATTATTTTTCAGCCTGCAACCCCTTTGTCACTGACAAAATGTTGTTAGTTCTTTGCTATTCTATTGCTATTTTCATGACAAATGTTCAGACCAAATACATTACTTAGTTCCACTAGTTCAGACTGTCTAAGCTAGTAACCACAATGCCACATGGACAGCATCAACTCATTTCATTTTCTTTCTATTCCTATGGTAAGAATGGAGTTCCACACTAACAGCTTCTTCCCAATAACTTATTTCATGAAAGTTTCATGATTAAATTACTGAGGGAGGATAATTTCAACAAAATGGAGAGTGGCAGAGATTCACTAAAAAAAAAAAAAATAAATGAATGAAGTCGGAGTGTTGATGCATGGACAGTCCAATCCCATCAGCCATTGTCATATTCATCCATTTTATGAGAATATCATATAAAAAGTAAAAGTATAATACTTGCATTAATATTAATATACTCTCACTTATACAAGGCATGTTTTGAAAAGAAAAACTGATTTCCTAACAGTAATTATTCTTTTTTTAATTGATCAGTTTTGTACTTATCCAGTCAAGTTTAATTATTGATTTCTCTATTACACTTATCTGATAGTTATTCATTTAAAAAAAAATGTGGACAGAAAGTTTAGGAAAATATTAAGTGATTTTTTTTTTTTTTTTTTTTTTTTAAAAAAAAATCTCATTTTTAAAATTTTTTTTCATATTATTTTTTTAATAAGATTTCTCAAATATTCAGGCTGGTAGATGAAAATAAAAATACAGTTTAATAAATAAATGGAGTATCTACACAAATATAGGTATCCACTAAAAAATAACGTTTAAGTAATAAAATATGTACGATTAATTTAAAAATCTATCACTTTACAAATTGATAAAATTGTTTACAACTGGATGTTTTTGGCTTTTATCTAAAGAGAAAAAGAAAGGGAAAAATATAAATAAACTTCTATTTCCTGAATAAATGTTGCATTCCATTTTATTATTTAACAAAAAAAAATTAAAAGGACTATGTTGGATATTTATTGTTAATTTCTGAATTGCTTTAGTGAGTACTTCAGATGAAATTTTATTTCTTTTGAAGCATTAAAAAATTTTTTTCAGGAACCTTTTTTTTTTTTTTTTTTTTTTTTTCCTCTCTCTCATAGCTCTTAAGAACTTCATAGTGATAAATATTTCCACACTTTAATTTATTAACTGTTATATTAATATTTCTGTTTTACAACTTAGTACTTGAGTTTTGCAGAATGTTTTGGTTTCATTTTGACATATATTATTTGGATTGAATAATAAAGAAAATTGTCTGAGTAAAACTTTTCATAAAATTAAATCTATCAAATTTATTTAAGAGGAAAAAATTTAGAAATATTTACTTATTTGGTGTAATTTTATCACTATTTATAAACAATTTGAAACCACTGTAAATTTCTTAGCATGACCCAACATCAGATTTGTTTTTTCTTTTTAATCTCTTTATATGAAAGTGTTTTTGTATAACTTTTTTTTTTTTTTTTTTGTAAAATGTAAATTTATGTTTTCATTTTAATTTTCCAAATTATTCTGAGTATGCTAAATTTATGGAATGCAAAAGTTCCATATCAGATTAAAGATAAATATATGATTTGTTTCAATTTTATTAAATATAATGTGTTTGGACAAGATCTTTACATCTCTTTATTTTCTTTGATAAAATTTCAGTTTGTTTTTATTTTGAATTTGATAAATAAAAGAAAATATATACATTGGCTATTTTGAATGTTTTCCTTTTTGTAAGTTATTCGAACTGAACTGACCTTGGATGAGTCAGTTTTCATTGTTCCACTATGAACAATTGGTGCCTTGCTGTTTACTTAAATTGACAAGTGTATTGATACATTGAAAAGAATCTTCCCTCTCTAACCAATTACTCACCAGTAACAAAAACATACAAACAGTAAATGTACCCAAATATTTAGACAAATATAAAAATTGAACTGTAACTTCAAGAAAACAAAAAAAATCTTTTTTTGTATATTTTGATGCTTTGATAAGGCCTTGAAAAAATGTGTGGACTGAAATATTCTCAGGTTGATGTTTTCTGTTTGTAAATTGAAACTAATTCTCAAATTATTATTTTTTTTTGTTTTTTTTTTCATTTCATCTCTTAATTGTTATTTTTCTTATGAACTATTTTGTGTTCATACTTTGTAGAAATTCTGTAGATTTTGTAAATTTTAAAGATAACCTGTTGAAATTTTTTTTTTTTTTTTTTTTTTCATAATGCTTTAAAACTTTTTCTGATACTATTCTGCTGTTGATCTTAGTGAATACTAAGTGATATTTTCATTAGCCTGAAGAAAAATTATTTAGCCTCAATTTGTCTCTTTTTCTTTTTCTCTCTCTTGTGTATACATTTATATTGTTCATATTCTGATGATATTTCCCAGCCACTCTGATTAACTATTTTTTTTTTTCATTTGTAAGATTCCAATTATATATATTTACATTTTATATATATATATATATATATAACAAATAATTTTAAATTATTTTATTAATTCTAAACAAGGGTAACATTTGAATTTCTTTCTTTTCAGATGTTCAAAGATTTTGAAATAATTCGTTGGGACAAACATTAAGGCAATTTTTCACATAGCAAATAAAGCAAGTCTTGAAAAGTTGGCCATCCGTTGCAATATGGCTGACACCGATTTAGATAATGTGGAATCTAAAGTGTCTGCTTTGTCAGTTGAAGATAAAGAAGACAATAAGAATGTGGAAAAGCATTCCAGTCATTGTGATGATAAAATAAAAACTGAATTCTGTGATAAACAAAATGGCCAGA
Organism: Acanthosepion pharaonis; assembly: GCA_903632075.3. Classification (NCBI taxonomy): domain Eukaryota; kingdom Metazoa; phylum Mollusca; class Cephalopoda; order Sepiida; family Sepiidae; genus Acanthosepion; species Acanthosepion pharaonis. Next base: position 1,191,175 of record CAHIKZ030000170.1, read on the forward strand.
CGGACTCTGAAGCAGAATCCTGCAGTGATGATGAAGGTGTTCATTTCAAGGATGCTACTGACCCGGTCAAGCAAGCAGAGGGAGCTGCAGCTATCAGTACAGATGATGAATACCATTCAGCTGATGAAGGGGAGCCTCATGTGGATGAGGAGCAACGAAAAGAGATGGAAGCTCAGTTAACAGATGAAGAAAAGAAGGTGAATTTATATATATATATATATATATATATATATATTCTTTAAAAACTATTTTTGTAAATGTAATATCACAAATAGAAGTTCCACTCAAACAGCTTCTTCCTGTGAATCATTGACCTGTGTAACTGACACCCAATAGGATGCTTCCCCGATCATCTGTTCATGACTAGGATTAACCACTTCCTTCTACTCTTATACATACAAATGTCCCCAAAACATAACCCTCGACCTCCAGGCCTTCTAAAGAGTGAACCTTGCTGTAAAAAAAAAGTTTTAAATGAATGTTAAAACTTTCATAATCATGATGCAACAAGTTCTAGTGTTAAAAAAAAGAGAAACTGCTCATGGTTGTATTTTGTTGCTGACTATTTGAACCTGGTCTTACATAGTTTCAGGTTTTATCATCACTGCCTGCTCATTTTCCCATAATGTCAACTTTGCACACACTTTGCCCATTGTTATTTCCTGCACTAAAAAATATTTCCAGTGGAAAGGTATGAGGGGAAAATATTGAATGTGCACAAGGTTTTGCAATTTTTGATATAAAAATTTGGGCAATGTTTAACCTTTGTATGTGCAAAAAGAAAAGGGTGCGTGAAAAAAAACGTTTTTTTTTTTCCTTTGACATTGCTTTTATTTTAACTATTTTTCACTATTTGGCAATGTTTCTTGTTTTAAGAAATGCTTATTAGAATCGTAATAAAACCAAAATTATATGAAAGTGAATTTATAGATTTCCTTTGTTCATGAGAATTTAAAATAAAATTAATAAACTTTTTATTTATTAGATTGTTTATCTACAAGAATAATTTTATATTTACAGCATTTTAAAAACTAATGCAATTGTATTAAAGCTAATGCAATGCTATATCTATCATTTACCAATTTATTTACTCTTTAATATTTCAAGATATTTTTGTGTAATTTTGGTAAATATATCTGTTACAATGAGATGTCAGTGTTATTTTCATTTTTTGTAATTTAGATGGCAATTTGTCTGTTGCACAGTGTGTGGGTGTGTATTCTGTTAAAGAAAAACCCGTTGAAATATTCTCTTTTGCAAGGACTCAAAGTGAGTCTTATATTTTCAACTAAAATACCAACATGATAACTGTATACTTTCATAAAAGTTGTAGAAATAGAATTTCAAGTTATTGGGTTGTCCGGAAAGTTCATGCTTATTTTTAATGGAAATTAAAACAAAATTATTGCATTAAATATTAATATATTAATAATTAATATTAATTATTAAATGTCTTGTGAATATAGCGGGTAGGGTAACACATCCCAGCTAAGCTGAAACAATTTTTGCTGGGTTGCCAAAGAAACGTGAGGTCTGGCATTATCCTGATGGAAAAACAACACCTTTCCTGTTTGCCAATTCTGGGCATTTTTCTTGAATTGCTGCCTTTTAATCCATCCAATTGCATGCAGTACTTTTCAGAATCAATTGACTGGTTACTTGGCAGAAGCTCATAGTACAGGATTCCTTTCCAGTCCCACCAGATGCACCTCATGACTTTCTTAGAATGAAGACCTGCTTTTGAGGTGGCTAAAGTTGGTTCATGTCACTTAGCCCAGGATCTTTTTCACTGAACATTGCTGTAAACAATCAATTTCTCATCACTTGTCACAATTTGCTTCAAAAACGGTGTATTTTCAATGCGTTTATACAGCAAATCAGATGAAAAAAAAAAGATTCTTTTCACTTTGATCATGTGGTACCCAAACATCGTAGCAGTTTGAGTATTAGGCTTCACTAAATGCTCATGGATTGTGGATTTTGATAAATTTAGTGTTTCTGCCAGTTTCTATGTTATGTTATGTTATGTGGGTTATTCTCAGTCAATGTCTTCCTTTGGTCGTCATCTGGAGTGGCGGAGGCGGGGGGATCTGCTTGAGTGTTCTTCATCAATAAGTCTACAATCATCAACTCTAAACTTAACGAACCACTTCCATACAGTTCTGTTAGCTAAAGCACATTAACCATACACAGCACATTTTTTTTTTTGTTCCTTGTGATGTATTTTTGCATTTATGGTAAAAACAAAATATCAAGTGCCTAAAATGTACCTTATAATCTTCAATTTTCATAGGGATGTAAAATTGACATAAATTAAGTAATTTTAAACTTTCTTTCTGAAGAGATAATTTGAAGTGTGCTCTAATCAGAAATGCAAGCATATTATATCTATTAAATTTGATGTGTTCTAATGGAAAGACAAAAAAATCAGCATGAACTTTCCAGACAACATTTGGCTCACTAATATGTGAGAATAGATTGTTCTTTTTTTTTATTTTTGTATCTGATAGCTTCTGTTTAATCTGTAGGATTAAAAATGAACTCATTTGATTCTTATTGATCATGATTATGAGTCCTGTAACTCATCAGTCATAGTGGAAGGGCACCATATGTACTGCAATCACAGTAGAAGTGGTGTCTCTTGGACAGGATAACCTGAAGGAACCCAGTCTTCTCAAGGCTAATTTGAATTCAGTTCTCTTTCTCCTACACCAGTTGCACCCAAGGCTATAGAACTCAGTCTGTCTTGCTATTTACCTGTATCTGGCTAGAGAAGAGATGGATTCATACCTTTCTCAAGAGTATTAGCATGTAAGTGAATATAATTAACTTGACTGGAATTCAAATTCGGCTTTCCAATTCCTCAATCTGAACTACAATCAATTACTCCATCATGCCTCCATATATTGATTCTTATAGGATTTCCAAAAAAATATTTGTTAGGAATTCCTGTTTTTTCTTACATGACAATATTGTATGGATATTATAGTCACATTCCTGAAAAAAAGACAGTGTTTAAAAACATTGGGTTTAAAAAGTAATGCCTATTGAAGGTATCATGAACTCCTTTATAAACAAAAAAAAATTGCTAAAACCTTAGTTGGATTGAAAGGGTTAATATAAATAAAATTATCCAGTGAAGGTAAGTAATTTAAATTGTTTAAGCTTAAAGCATCTTTTAGAATTAATTTATTTCCATTAAACCTGACTTGTAGTATTAATTTTTATCTTTTTATGAACTTGTTCAATTGTAATATACATTTGTAATGTCTAAAATGTCATTTAGTCAATGAGAAATTTCATAAATTGTATTTTGTTTTTATAACATCTGTATACATAAAAATAGTTCCTTGATTTCTCTTAGTATAATGTGTATATGTTTAAATCAATTATGTTTGGTATTCGTACACTTATATCCAACAACTCACCTCATCTTGTTGGCCTAACCTAAACAATAAATTTAATTCTATAATTCTGTCAGATTTATTTTATTTCTTTAAGGCAAAGAAAGAAGTGCATTAGAAAAGTAATCTTCATCTAATATCACAATCTCAAATCTGTTTGGTTTAATGTTTGATTTACCAATGGATTTATTTATTGTAATCTAAGCAAAATGTAAAATTTTCTCTTTGCTTTTCTGTTTTTAACAAATTCTTTCATGATTATAGGAACGACAAGAAGAAGCCCAGTCACTTAAAGAAAAAGGTAATCAAGAATTTAAAGAATCCAGATTTCAAGAAGCAGTTAAACTTTACACAAAAGCTTTGCTGATTTGCCCTCTGACCTTTTCCAAAGACAGATCTATCATGTTCTCTAACAGAGCAGCTTGTTACATGAGAATGGTAAGCAAATTTAAAGAATTATTTCTTGAAATGAGCACAAAATTAAATTTTAAATTTGATGTTTTGTTACATTTTTATTGGTTCTTAACACATACAAAGCATTTTGTATTTCATTTATAAGTTAACTGAAAAATCTCTAAATTGGTTTCATGTTTTTCCAACATATATACCATTTATGTAACATTTAATTCAGAAGATATTTTGAAGCACAGTTTAAATTGTGTTAAAGATAAGTGTTGATTTCATTCTTGACCTGTAAAATAATGAAAACTAATTTCAGTTTATATCTTAAAGTTTAAATGTCTTGCAGGAAAAATTAGCTAACTGTTAATCCTGATTATCCTGTTGTATTTTTTTTGAAGTCTTTATCATCCAATGGTCTGAGTTTGTCTTTAGTTATTTCTTTTTATATTTTCCTAATAAATCTGAAATAATGTGTGGTTGTCTGCTGTCTAATTAATTTCACCTTCATATGACATGGTTCAATTGCCATAACTTTTGTGTAACATAGTGTAATTTTCTGTAAGATTCTAGAATGGTTGTAGGTTTCATGTTTGTCATTCATGGAATCTCTAGGGGAAGGAATTAGTACCAAGTCTCATCTCCAAGTAATAATTGATAGTTACCATGTAGTGGTAGCAAGATCCTGTCAATCATTGTAGCATGCCACTAACAAGAACTTTATCATGATCATCTACTGATTAGATATAGTGCAGGGACAACTGGATTCATACATCATCCTAGAGAATTAGTAAAAATTGAACACTGTTCACTACATCTGCTTTTCATGTTGATAACAGTTATACCACCTCATGTTAAAGGCAATGACAAAAACTGAAAAAATAAAGCATTTAAGTTTTAACTTGAATACTTTTTTACAAATTATTGTAGGTACCTCCACGCGATTGCTAAGAAAAGAGTATAGCATGATGAAAAAGATGCCAAACTTGACAAAAACAAAATTTTATCGTCTAAATGTTTGTTATTTTTAAGAGGAAAGATCAAAGTATTTTTGGGGTATTTTTTTTCCATTTTTTTAATTGTTCCTAGCACGTCTGAAATTTTCATTAAAAATTTTTTTTTTTTTTTTTTTTTTGAGTCAGCAAAATTGACCATTTTTTTCCATTTTATAAAAAAAACTGGAAATCTCACTTTGAAATTCTTTTAAATATCAATTATCATTTTTTCAAAACTTATTTTAAGAAAATCAGAAATTATAATGTTTATTTAAAATATTTTGCACCGAAAAGATGTTGAAAATAAAACAAAGCAGGTCCGCGTCACTTGACGGGTGATGAATGACATATTGACGGATTTGTTCTACGGAAGGAGAAAAGTGAAATAATTTACATTTAAGTGAACAAATTATTTACCTCATTATTTTTAACAAAAACTTTGAGCGCTCTAATTTTTTTTTCTTTTTTTTTGTACTTAGCTTTCACCTTTACGTTTATGATGCTTTATGGAAAATATATTCTAAAGAAATTAAAATAAAACTGTTAAGAGTGATATTAAATTTCATATTTCATAAGAAAGGTATCTAATTAATTTATAGGTACCTTTATGAAATTTTATCAGAAGTGTACATAAAATACTATAATTTTATGTACATTTATTACATTTTACTGTGTTCTTTGTATTTCCATTCATTTTATTATTAATTTTGATATTTCATTTATGGAAAAATGTCATAACTGAGATTATTATAAAACTCAAATAAATTTCATAAGATGGTACTGATACTTGTAGGTACCCTTCTCAGTTGAAATTGAAAAATCAAATTAACTTCTCCACACGTTTCGCAAAAGTAAAGGCCTTAACAGTGGAGAACAATGCTTAACTCAAATAACGCAACTTAATTGTATTCTGGTTGGTCTTCCGTACTTTATAAAACACAAAATCACATTTTTTAATTACTGCAGGTATTCTGATTAGTCAAAATGATACGATTTACAAGGTACAAAAAAAAAAAAAGATCTATCTCATAAGGAGACTTAGGAAACCCGGTGCGGCTTTTAACTAATTTTATAATATTTTAACAACTTAAATGTAAAAAATCTATTATAATTAAGAAATAACAAATAATTGCATTAAAAATTCATTTTTCATCGGAAAAATTTTTGGCTTTCAGAAAATATTATCCATATTCATAAAAACAACTAAAAGCAAATAAAAGCATTTGAAATTAAATAATATCTTTGTTTTATTGAGTTTTGTATGTTACAATTAAGAGCTGATTTTCAGGTAGGGGGGTCCAATTAAAAAAAAACATTATTTGCATTCCTCAAAGCATTGTAATCACTAAACCCGATGCGATTGAATTTCTAGCATTTTCATAAAATTAGTTATCGGGAGGGATATAAATATTTAAAAAAATATTTCTGTCATGACTTTAATAAAAAAACATATTTATAATAATTACGATCATCTGTGAATAGTTCCTGAAAGTTTCATTAACATTCGACAATTATTTATATTTTTGCAAGATTTTCCAAATTAATGTGTGTCATACCAAAAAAACATGCTAAAAATTGTCTGTTATTTACTCGTTCCACTGATACAAAGAGAAACAAGGTTTTTTTAATCAAAATTTAGAATGTTCTAAAAAGAAGGAAAAATTTTAAAAAATAATTAAAATAAACTTTGGTCTTTCCTCTTAATAATAACATAAGCATTTAGACAATAAAATTTTGTTTTCGGCAAGGTTGGTGTCTTTTTCATCAAGCTATGCTCTTTTTTTAGCGATTTCGTGGAGGTACATAAATTGAGATTTATGCTTACTTAAGTCCATAGTTGCTATTTTGATTCAATTTTAATATATTTTTGACTTTAATTACTCCATAATGTTGACTATCATTCATTATCTGAAGGCCCTATCTATTTTTAAATCTTTTGTGATAATACATTTTTTTTTCCCCTCCAAAAAAAAGTCCAGGAACAAAAAAGCCATTGAAGATTCTTGTTCTGCTCTGGAATTAAATCCTAATTACATGAAAGCTTTGATAAGAAGAGCAGAACTTTATGAGAAAGAAGAGAAACTGGATGAAGCATTGGAAGATTACAAGAAGATTGTGGAAATGGACCCTTCTCAGCATGCTGCTCGAGCTGCTTGTTTGGTAAGTAATGCACACAATATTTTAGAGAAAAGGAAAAAAAAAAAAAGAAACATTGAAGCTGCAACATATACAATGATAACTGAATGTAGGACATCATCAAAATCAGGTGCTGTTTCGCTAAACACACTATTTTAGAAAAAGTAAAAAAAAAAAAATACTTTGGAGGCATTACTGTAAACGGTTTTCAGGTTATCAAAAATGTAATTGTTTTCTAATGTAGTTAAAGTTTATTCATAGAACTTTGAAAATCTGGTTTATCAAATAAAAATTTTCATATGTATGCCTGCAAATTCAAATTGGTGTGTATCTGTAGAGAAAGAAGTCAGTTACTGGCAACAATTGCATCATAAATGAATTTGGGTTTAATATAAAAATTGAAAATTATAAAACAAATTTTAAATATCTATGAATTATTTGAGTTGTAAGTTTAGTGAAGACTTCTGTCATACGCAATAGCATCATTGAAGGATTTTTCTTTTTCTTTTTTTTTTCAGCGGCTTCCCTCTCAGATTGAGGAACGTAATGAGAAGTTGAAAACTGAGATGATGGGTAAGTATATCTTTTGTTTTATAGCTAATGTTGAACTTGTGTTTATTCTCTTAAATCTTGATCTATCTAAAGTATTGGCTTTTAAAATGACTGAATTGGTTCTAGAAGCTGAGGATAAATAGAAATACACTTGACAATGTTTTATCTCGGTAGCAAGCATACCTTGGAAATATTGTGTGTTCAATTCCAGACCACTGAAATAAAACAAGTCAGGAATATAAAAACTGTGTTTATACACTATTATAGTCTATTAAGTGTACAATAGTACCAAAATAAAAAATACCCAAATTCCCATTTTTAACTGGCCACCAGGTGTAGATTTTCATATAAAATTCATACCAGTAACACTGTTAAAATATGATTCCAGGTGAATTTGCTAAGGAACAAAAACAAAAATCCTACAGTAAATAAATTTAAAGGGAAAAAAAAACAAACTTTTGTATTGTGGTGGTGGGAAAAGCAGGTTTTTGGTTTTTTTACTTTTTTATTTAATGTGTATTTAAAACAAATTGATTGGAATAGATTCCTCAGTTAAGTATGATGGAGCAGAATTGCTAGCAGCTGATAAAGTTTATATGAGGGATTTTTTTCCTTAAGTGGGGGGACAACCCTTAAAACATGTAACTTTTTAATGATAATTTCAGGTATGAACATCCATACTTACAAATTCTGCATGCATATGCACATACAAAAACAAATCAAAATTTTTAAAAAATATTCTGGTTCATCAGATTGTAATAAGCTTTAAATATATTAGTCAATATGGTTTTACTTAATAACAATATTTCCTAAGAGTTACACCATTGAAACTGAATTTTAAAAGATTTGAAAACTTTATAAATTATTTAATTTAAAATTGTAAAAAAAAAAATGAAGACAAATTTTGTAAAAATTAATTTTTCATCAGGCAGTATTGTCCTTAATATGTATTATTCATAAAAGCAATTAAAATCTATTACGTTAAAAAAAAAAGAAGATTTTTTTAATAAAATTTAAAAAATAATTTAATTCATTTGTGACTAAGTCTTGAAAATTTCATTAAAATCTGACTATTTGATTTTTGCAAGAATTTCCAAATTGATATCTGTCACCACAAAAATAGGGCTAAAATTTGCTTGGCTAAGACTTAGTACATCTGCTGATGGAAGAAAAACAAAATTTTCACTCAAAATTTCTATTGTTCTAAAAAGGAGTAAAAAAATTTTTAAAATTTGACCATTCCTCTTAATAATAAAACTGTTTTATTTTTTTGGAGCATATTTTCATCATGGTATTTTTTTTTTTTTTTTTTTTTTTTAGTGAGTTCATGGAGGTACCTAGTTTTTTAACTTTAATTTTTAGAAAACTTTAGAAAATCAAATAATTTTCATTTCAACAGCTAACAAATAAATATTCAGTTTTATATTGGCTGTAAATATTTGAATTTATCCAACAAAGATTTGAAATTTAGTAGAGTTATGGTTAAGAAAAAATACTCTTGTGGCTGCTAGAAATTTACAATATTGATGTCCAAAAACTGTTTTATCCTTTGTTTAGAAAGGAAATGTTTCACAACTGCTGCAAGCCTGAAATAGGGCCAACAATCAAATGATGCTGAAAACAATGGTTTCTGTTTGATTCTGTAGTAAAAGTGTCAAGCCTATTGTGTATAAAAGACACACTGGGTACTGTAAGCAACCTTCTACAATCCGAAGTACAATTCCATTTTAAATAACCCAAAATGAGTTGATAAGCCATAAGAAACAAATCCATCAAGTTTAATGTTTAAGAGGAAAAAATTTTCTTTGTTCAGGTCTCTTATGATTTCCAGTCAAATTTTAGGACTGCAAATTTATTATTGATGAAGAAGTTTATTCATTCAAATAAGAATGAAACAACAAAGAAAATCCTTTTGATATTTTCAAATGATAAAATGAAATTCTTTATTTGCAGGTAAACTAAAGGATTTAGGAAATATGATTTTGAAGCCATTTGGACTGTCAACGGACAATTTCCAGATGCAAAAAGATCCAAACACTGGCTCTTACTCTGTAAACTTTAAACAAAATGTGAATGCCTCCTGATTTGTCAGCCATTTAACTGCTCCCTGGAAAGAGATGAGGGAAAGGACAACAACCACGTAGCTGATATGGAAGAGGATTCAAGCAGCTAAAAAAAAAAAAAAAAAACACCACCACAGTTAATATTTTATGAATATAGTCAAAAATAGAATTTTGTTTTTTGTTTTGCTGTCCTCTTCTCCGTCCACCATCTCCCATGCAAGGTTGCATATAATGTATAGAGACTGATTTTTAAATGAGTTTAAAGTGATCACAAAAGACATGATCATTTTGAAGATGCATATTACTAAAGCAGTAATTTGTAAAAAGGTGCAAACAAATTGATAACTTTTTTTGGCAAACCTCTGTATGCCATGCTTATTGGGTGTAATACAGGATTACAATTGTGATGGATTCTATAAACAGTTGTTTTTTTTTTTTTTTCACATATACTGCAATTTTATTGCACAGAATATTAGAAAATTTTGAAATAATGAAACTAAAATCTTGCCCCCCCCCCATCTTAAAAATGATTTTTTTTTTCTGTATTCAAATGTTACCATTTTTGATCTTTTATGATGTTACATTCTTTTTTTTTTTTTTTTTATAAAAAAAGAAACATCATGCTTTTAAATATTAACAATAAATATTAAGTTTGAAAAAATTTTTTTTTTTTTTTTTCCTCAAATCAGTTTTTAGTGTGGAGTTATGTTTGGGCTTTTAAGAGAAAATTTGAGATTTACTTATAAAAACATTATGGTAACATTTGAAGAATTCTTGTGCATTTATTGGCTTTTACAATCTCACCATTTGATGTTTTTTCTTCTCACAACCAAGACATTAAGAGGATTTATTACTATAGAATATAATTATATATGTTGCAGTTTATTATTAGCTAAAAATTAGAAACTAGAGATTTAATTTGGAATCATGAGTCAAAGAAATGGTAATGAGGGTAATTATTTCCATTGATCTTTTTGTTTTTTAAGTTGAACAATGATTCCCACACTTCAGATGTTGAAGCCAATGTTATAATGAATACCAACTGCTTAGGTGTGATTAGAACTTTGTGCTTTGTTTCCCTCCTCCAACAAGCAGCAGGAGGCTTGTCAAAATGGAGTCATTTGTTTGGCTCAATACAAATCTTAGACAATTTCTCCTCAGAGTTAGTGCACTTCAACATGGTATAATGGTTAACAAAGTTGTCTCGCTGTGTCGGCCACAACTGAGTGGTGAGATCAATCCTCGCCTGGTGCTACATAATGCTTAATAAATAGCTAGTTTGTCATCTATGTTATATCTCTTGGTTGTGTTTCTGTCTTTAGACTGTTCACAAAAAAATAAATAAGGGACGACTGGTCCTGGAGATTCTAACTGTACAGCAGCATCTCACTTGGAGGAGGAGGGTGTCAGTGGAATACTGATGCCAGCATAACTGTGTGCAGGGATTGGGCAATTTTTAATCTCAACCCATGTGTACATGCATTGGCACCCACATTAAAAAGGCCTGATGCTACATTTTGTTATCACCACTGTTGGAGAGGTGGATGAGTAAATAACTAGTTTATTAGCTGCCTGGGGAAACTGCCAGTTGTAACTAATTTATTCTCACTATACTAACTTTACAGCCAAGTCTATAGGATGAGTAAATAACTAGTCCACCCATGAAAATTACTGGCAAAATTTAAAAGGACATTGAGCAGACCAATACTTATATAGTGCAAGGGGTAAAAAGAAAGTTTATGGCTTACAGCTGTGTTCTTATTTATTGATAAATATAAAATGAGCTTATGGTCATGTCACATTGAAATCTCAGTTCCCATACAATCATTGAAGTTAAGCAATGTCTAGCCTGGTCAGTATCTAGATAGGTGCTGTAAGCTTGGATGTGTGGGTGGTGTAATGGATAATGGCTAGGTTGTTAAGTGGAGAGCTGATTTCCATTTTTACTTGGGTTCATTATATTCATTTATGTGCAAATACTCTCAGGAAAGGTATGAAACCACTTCTTCTCCCCTCACATCTATGGATTAGTTAGACTTGTATCACTAAAACAGTAATATATATATATATATATATATATATATATATATATAAATAAATTGTATATAAAATATTAAGATTTTGGCATTAAATAACCCATAAACAAAAAACAAATATGAAATGACCTCTCAATATTTGGTTTTGTATTTCAGTAGGTCCAATATAAGTTTTGCAAATACTATTTACCATGTGAACATTTGAAATTGAAAATTTATATTATATACATTTGTATTTGTTTTTAAAATTACTCATCCAGTATCTAAAGCTAACTGCAAATATATTTGGTATTGAATTTGGTAGCTTCAAGGTTGATTCTTCTGGTATGGGATGCAAATTGTCAAAGCATACTTTATTATGTATTACTGCAGATTTTATCAGCTACTATATATATATATATATATATATATATATATATATCCATTTTTGAGAGAATTATTGGACATGTCATTTTACTCTTTACAAACATGTAAATATTAGCTTTTTATTGTCCTTTAAGGAAAGTGGGCAGACCAAGATTTGTCCCAATATTGATTTGGGGTCTGAAGGAACTACATTTTATGATAGAAAAATAAAAGAAAACAGCAGAGAAAAAAAAGAACACTTTTATTGTCTCCTGTGTTAAAGCATACTGAATTCTTCATTTGTCTTTACCATTCCTCCTCTTTACTTTAGAGCCAAAAATAAGTAAAATATACATATTTCAAGACAACCATGCTGCCAGCTTCCATTATCCATCTTGCTGCTACTGTAGAGAATGATGTGCCTGAATCCATCAGACTTTGCCAAATTTCTTGGCCAGCCATTCAATCTTTCCACTTCGATAAAATTGTCTCCACTTGTCTTTGAGATTGATATTTGTCCTCTGGAAACTTATATAATCTCTAATTTCAGCCCAGTTTCCAAGTCCTTTCCTTTTGACAGCCAAGTAAAACTCCTCCTCCTGTTCTCTTGTCCATGGAATTCGAGACATGCGTATGTTTTGCTTTGTTACGGGCGGTCTCAGGTTTTTACGTAGAGTGATCGTCTCAACTTCCGGAAATGTTTTCTCAACTACAAGAAAAGAAAAGAATATTTGTAGAGAGATGTTTGACCCACTTTCATCATTGCTTTCCTGTATTATTCACGTATGTATGTGTATAACTGTAGGGAGGATATTCCTTCAAGGATAATCACTTATGTTGAAGACAAAGTATCCTGGGTTCAAACTCTGACTACTAAAGCTAGCGGGTAATAAACTTACTCTTGTAGCAACAGCATAAACTTGTGTTGAGTTCATGATTGATAAATTTGTTAATCATCATGCTGTGCATATCCAAATTTTCACCTGTCTAAATGTATACAGCATTTAATGACAAGTAATTTAAAAGTGCTATTTCAAATTTTCTTGTACAATTTCTCAACTGCTTCATACTTTGTCGAACTTAAGATATCTAGCTTTATAAGTTAGTTGGCTCAGTAGATTAAATTGAAAAGAAATTTTTTATTTAATGTTTAAGAATTTACAAAGGCTAATGATAACTTTGTGGGTCGTGATGGATGACTGCTTGGAATGGAAAGTCTGGTTGGTTACATTTACTTATGTGCAAATACCCTTGAGAAAGATATAAATTCATTTCTTCTCTCCCCAGCTATGTGTTGAATAACAGGACAGACTGGGTCCTATAGTCTTGGTAAGCAACCAGTCTACTGCAGAAAGCAACCTCCTGTGGGGAAAATATTCTGCCTAGTCAGTCATGAATAAAAATGTGACTGCCTAAGCATATGGCACTTGACTGACTGATAGCTAGCTCTGGACACTGATAAATATGTATTTAATTTTTTTTTCTTTTTTGAGAACAAAGGCTTGAGAAAGTTTTTCCATCTACTGGAAGCACGAAAACAAATGTATGTATGAAGCAAGGTCAAAAGTCTTGTGAGCCAACAGAAATTAAGTGTCAGAAGATGTCATGGTTTGCTCATGTCATAACAGGTTTTGCAAGACTATCATGCAAAGCACTGTTGAAAGTGAAGGATAGCAATGCAAACATCAAAGATTGGGCAGGCATAACAATGCATCCTGGAGGAGGTTTATCTGTTTCTTCTACCTTTAGGTCCCACCCAATGATTGAGACTGATGGTGATAAGCAACAGAAAATGAAAAAAAAAAATATCTGAAGACTCAGAACAACTACAAATGGAATCTCTCTCTCTCTCTGAAGTATTTTTCTTTTTAAAGTGTTAAGTTACAAACCTGGAGATACTGTAAATACTCTTTGTCTTGTTTTCATCCTACAAACAAATAAAAAAAAAAATCTTTAACTATTTTGATATAGGATAATGTCTTAACCCATTAACAGCAGCTGATGATAATAATTTCCATCGTTGCAGTTTTACTGTTTGACTGTGAATGATGAAAATTTCTGCTGCAATTAATTGATCAAGAGAAATTAAACAAACAGAATAAAAAAGAAAATGTAAATTGAAAAAGCTTTTTGTAAATGTCATTATCACAGCTGTATTGATTTTTATGTGTCACACAATGATGAATTTTGTCTGAAAACAGTAATTTCATGAAGAGATTAAGGTAAAATACTTTATTTTTAAGAGTAGTTTAAGTAACATGAATTCTAAATCTGATTTTTTTTTTTTTTTAGTATAATTTATCAGAATCCTGATGAAGTTACTAAGAATATTAAATAACTAATTTTTTTTTTTAATATAACTTCTATCAGAATCCTGATATTCAATAACTAAGATATTAAATAAATTTAAGTTGCAATAAAAATGACAACATATAACAAACACTAAACTGGTTAAACGAATTAATTACCTGGTAGTGTTCATTTGATCACTACTATTTTCTTTATCTGCAAAAGAGAAAAAAATGAATGAGAAACAATATTTCTTACATTAAAGATAAAAATATGAATCCTTTACCCCATGACACTGGGATGGAATAACTTCTGTAAGGAGAGCAGACATATCTGTTTTCTGTTTATCAAGAAAAATCTCAAATGCTCATGTCAACTGGATTTCTTTTTTGCTTTTTAGGGCTAAAATACTGAAATTACTTTACAGAATCCAGTCATAATAAAACATCTTTATGTTATGCAACTATTTAACAAGGGTAAATAATTTTATACCAACAAAAAAAAAAATATCAGAAAATAATTTTCCTAAAACAATACAATTTGTTTCTGTTAAATAATAATGACAGACCAACAACACCGATTGCCAAACACACTTCTGAGCCACAAGCTCAAAAACCACTTTAACACTTCATTATACCAAATTGTGCAACTGCAGAGAGTATCACTAACAAGTCTTGCTATCAAAATTGGCCTATAAGGAATTAATCTAAACCATTCACAATCTGACCAAACAGCTTTTACTCACGTGTGTGAGGGAGTTGTGCATTTGAAATGTTTTCATGGTATGTATACACGTGTCTTCTTTTCTGGACTTAATGAATGTAAAAATTGTCCAAACGTTTAATTCTGATTGCTTTTGGCTGAACTATTAGCCATTTTCAAGGATTTTTTTGTTACACAGTTTATTAGTTGTATGTAGATGGTATAAAAGTGGCTGAAAGTATATTCATTTTAAACTACCACCAGTACATTGAGGTTTTTTTTATAAGTAATATCATTAAAAGTTTTTTTTTTTTTGTCTTTTATAAGCCCTTTCTTTCACTTTTCAACACTTTTTGAATCCATCTGAAGTTGGCTAGCTAAAGTTGCAGACTATTCACCCAGGCACACTTGTACTTCTTCAACACCCACAGAGCCAATTGGTGGTTTATATTACAAAATATGCTGAGCAAACTTTAGTTACAGTTTCTGGTGGGGGTGTGTGTGTGTGTAATACTGGGAGTGCTCAATGGTTGAACAAAGCCACTATCAGTATGCTTGAATATTCAGTCACAATGACGTGTGACTTCATGCTAACACAACCATCAATGGTTTCCAAACAGATTTGTCTAATTAATTTCACTCACAAAACTTGGCTCATAACCATATCATGTATGCGTGTGTGTATATATATATATATATATATATATTAGGCATGGGTTTTTGTTTTCAAAGATAAATTGTTGAAAAGGGAAAAAAAATTAAAATATTACAATTCAAATACAAACCATCAGGAGGAGAAAATATTTCGTTTTCAAATTTCTTCAATTTGTTGTGATATTTCATGTGATTCTGAATGAAATAAAAGAAAAGTTTTTTTTTAGCTTTCAACTTTTAACTGTTTCTTCCATTTTCTTTTTTTCACACTGATAAAAATGCCAGTAAATGCAAGAAATATAGAAACCGCAATCAACTTGAGTTAAGACAAATTAACCATATAACTCTGGCAAGTGTCTCACACAGTTACCTCCCTTTAGAAAGTCTGGCAGACTTGTTTCATTGTAACATCGTTTTAGATGACATCAGTTTTTAAAGGATGCGTTAGTGTATATCAGCATGGAATGTGGAATCAGAGTGCAGTGTTCAAATTACAGGCTAATCTGTTGCGCTTACTTTCGCACAAATACCACTGGAAAAGGCTTGAATCCGTCTCTTCTACCTGCAGCTATAGGTTAATTAGTAGAGTAGCTCTAGCTTTTGAGTAACAATTCAAAAATAAAGGAATCTGTGGATAGTCATAATCACTTATATCCTGGAGGGACATGACATTAAAAAAAAAAGATTTATCCACCCAACCTTTCCTACTGGAGCATCCTTTTAATAAATTAAGTGTATGTTATATAGAAATTGGGGAAAATATTTCTTCTTTTATAATGTACAGTTGATTAGAAATCTTTAGGCAGACATCCATAATTTGTCAGTTATATTAACTGCACATCCTTACAAATATTAAAGGATGCAGGTGATCATGGCTCTCCACTTCCTTCCATGCCTTGTAGCTCTTAATAAGTTTTATCCCTCTGCCACCTCTCCAGATCACGTTCTGTCATCCACTTGTTTAAGCCCACCAGGTATGTCATGCGTTGCTTTTCCCTCTCTTTCCCTTTATTCGACCTGTGAGTATCAGATTTTTCCAGTCAGTTGAAAAGCAAGTTTTATAAACAATTCATAATATTCTGAGGAGAAAATTAAGAAAAAAAAAGAAAATAAAAAAAAGGTGTATTTGGAATAAGCCATTTAACTGATAACTCGGTTTCAAGTACATTCATATACTCTTTATATTGCAACTATGCTGAGTGGACCATTGTTATCAGGAGAGAGCACATCTGGCATGATCAGTGGTTTGAACAAAGTACACTCAAATCTTTGGTCATGGTGAGTTTTAACTTTGTGCATGCAGAACCACTGATGGCATTTGAACGGTTCCACCTACTCAGTTGCACTTACATGGCTTGAATCAACCATGTTGTGGTTTTCAGGCACTTTCTCCAGGCTGATAATATCAAGAAGTTATCTCCCTGATTAATCAACCATAGTAAGATCCAAAGCTGGATCCCAAGGTTGGAAAGAAACCATGAGATAACCCATTATCAGATCCTAACTGATAGTACAAATAAATTTGAAACTATTTCATAAAATAGGAAGAAAGTATAAAGAATTTTCTGCTTAGTTATCATGAAATTGTCAGTGAATTTATTTTACTTAAATAATCAAAATATTTCTCCCCCATTTATCTCCAACTAGTCTTTAATGGCTGTAACTTGTCAGTTTTCTTTCTAAAGAATTCTTCAACAAAATAAGACTTAATTCATTGAATCTTTCTTTGATCTGATCCTTATTAAGAATCTCCTCACCCAGTCAAAATTCTCTGATTAACAATTCCGAGCCATTATCCATTAGACCATTGGCACATCGAAGCTTACAGCACTTAATATTCTCAAACAGTTACCCATCTAGGTTCTGACCAGACTTGACATTGCTTAACTTTGGTGATTATACAAAGGTTTTTAATTTTTTTAAAAAATATGACATTGATTAAGAAATCAATCAAAATACAAAAAACATCAAAACAAGAAACTATTAAAATTTTAATTTTTAAACAATTTTTAAAAGAAAAGCTAAAGTATTAAAATGCCAGCAAGTGAAACAACTTGTGGGTTGGGGAAAATGACAAAAATGTCTGCCTACCTCATTCCAAATGGATTTTAATTTATTTGAATACGTTTCCATTTCCGATTTATCCAATGTCAAAGTACTTTTGCTGGAATCTTCATTAAATTTCATAGCCATCTGGACTATCATGTCTGGCTGTATGCTTGAATGAAGAAAAGCAAGAGTGTATTAAAATGTCAACAGTAACAAAATAGGGTAATAGAGCAGCTTGGAAAGAATTTCTCCTATCTTCTGGAAATAAACAAATGAATCAAATTCTTCTATAGGTCTCTTAAAATGTTTCAGTATCTAAATTCTGAAGTTAAAAGCAAATCTAATATAACACTCAAAGTTTGTGTGTATGTCTGTTTAAAACCCTGAAAATGAATTAAATATCTTTAAAGCTGCTTGTCTGTGTGGATAAATATCATATAAAACTGATATCAAATAAATTTATATCTTAGAGCATGTGTCTTATATATGGCCCAACTTAGCAATTATTGCTTAATGGAGATAACTAATTTGTATATGCAGATTTAAAAATTTTATAAATAAATTTTATTTTATAAATAACTTTTTGTTATACATTTTTTATCTGGTTTTTAATAAATAAGTGACAGTTTTGTTGATGACTTTTATAATTAGACTGCTTAGTTATTCAAATAAATCCACTTTCCGTCCTGAAAATGGTTAACTACCTTACCATTTGACGGGTTGTGGGTAAATAGAAGCAGTGTATAAAGGGAAGTAACCCATGTTGGTATTTTTAATAGTATGTTTTGAAAATCTAACAAATGCCAGAATTATGTGGGGAAAGTCAAAAATTATCCACACTATTGTCTAAAGATATGTTATGGCAAAAATGTGAATAATTTTTGACTTACCCTTGTATATTAGTAATTGATTAAATGACACTAGTCAGTATCATAGTAAATTTCACAATCATTTCCTTTCCTAAATGCAGTTTTGAATTCAGAGTTGTCCTACTATTTAACCTGGGAGGTGGCGAGTAGATAAATAGATTTATATCTTTCCCAAGAATATTTTCCTGAAAGTGAATGTAATGAAACTAGATTTTCCAATTATTTGTTATGAGCCACTACCAATTATAATACCTGCACACCTTTATAAATATTATAATAAATGAATTAAACAACTTTTCTCTTCATTCACCATGTCCCTTCAGGATGTAAGCAATCATGGCTCTCCACTTCCGCCTATCCCTTGTAGCTCTCAATAAGTTTTGTCCGTCTGCCACCTCCCCCTGATCACATTCTGCTATCCACTTGCACAAGCCCATCAGCTATGTCATGTGTTGCTTTCCCTTGTCTCTCTTTCCCTCTATTTGACCTGTGAATTTCCAGGCCTTCCTTTCTCATTATGTGTTTCAGAAATTTCAGCTGTCTCTTCCTGATGTTAAGTATAAGCTTCCTCCTTGTTTGTATCCTCTCCAAAACCTCATCATTGCTCACACAATCGGTCCATGGCATCCTTAGCATCCTTCTGTAGAACCATATCTTTGTTGCCTTGAGTCTCTTTTTCATCTTTGAGGAGACCGTCCAACATTTGCTGGTGTAAAGGAGGACATATGTCACGTAGCAGCTAAGTACTCTTTTCTTTGTTACTAAATAAATCCTCCTGTCTTGTAATACTCTGCCTAGTTTTTGGAATGAGTCCTTGGCTATATCCCAATAACTACCAAAATGTTTAAAACTACTTTTTTAAATCCACTGAAACTAGTTTACCTCATCCATGAATGTTTCAGGGTGTTGTACATTGCTGGGTATCATTGCCAATAAAGTGTCAATTCTTTCTGTTTGAAAATAAATCTTAAAATATTTAGAAAATTTGGTAAAGTTTAACATTTATCCCAGCAAAAAAAAAATGGGTGTCAAGGGGCGTTTTTTTTTCTTGATACCACCACAATTACTATACACAATGTTTATTATTTTAAAAAGCTATTTTTTTAGAGTTTTAACCTCTTCCTCGCCAATTATTTTGGGAAAAATGTTTGATTTCAGACAAAATAGAAATACCCGAGCAGTACAAGTTGACAACTAGACTCCAGTTGTCAATTTATATGTGCTTTTGACACACTTTATTTTGCAGCTTTGCTTTTTAAAAGCTTATTATTCTCATACAGAGTAATAATTATTTGGCTGTTGAGAAATGTTTTTTTGAAAAGAAATATTTTTTAAATTACTACTTTTATATCATTTATCTTCTTTTATCATTACTTTTTATTGCAATCATCATTTTTACATTCTGCAATCACTAAGCAACACAAATCACAAAGTTTTTTAAAAAGTAGCCTTCAAAGAGATTTGACATCTGACATGGGTGACAACTTGCTAATTACTTCAGAGACAAACCAACATGTAGAATTTAAAACTTTTCAGAAGGCAACAGGAAACCACTTCACTATCTTTCTGAAGAATGCATAACAATTCACAAATAAATGGAATGTATGGAAAGTCAGGATCACTTATGACCTGAAGAGGCATTTAAAAAAAAAATAGAAGAAGAAGAAAAGGAAGTAAAATAGGATTACATTCTGTGTGAGAATTGGTTGGAAGCACACACACACACAAAAAAAAAACTATACACAAGTCCAATTGGCAAAACAGCGGTACACAGTCCAATAGGCAAATCAATTCCACAAATGCTGACTATCACTGTTCCTCAATCTCAGGTAAGCAACTCCTCTCACCAAAAACGAGTCCCCCGCTTTGAATGAATGTACCGTGCTTTTATGCACCTGACAAGGTATTGCTCAGCCAATGAGCGCCAAGAACCAGGCAATAAAAATAGCTACAAGCAACACCACCACTTCCACCCACACAAATTGCTGCCTGATTCACCTTCAGTCCAAATTCATTGTCTCCACACTACACTGCAAAACATACATGCAACTCTGGCCCTTTTCGGTTGCCAAGGTAAGTCTCTGCTACGCGTTCCTATCTGGTTCAAAGGTAATTTAAAAAATGAATAATAAAAATATTTCATCTATTATGTGTATGCAAAAGTTTCTCAATGAATCTTAATTTTAACTGAATATTCATTTGCTAACTCTTTTGAATTCACCTAACAAATTAGACAACTTAAAAATTGTTGATACTTGTAATATTATTGTAAATGAATTGGCAAAAGACATATTACCTTTCTTTTGTTTTTATGGGGGATAATATGAGACTTTCATCATTTTTCTTTAATGCTTCTGTTGCAGCCTAAAAAAAAAACAAAAAACAACTATGAATTGTAAAAAGAATAGATAAACATTTTCTAGATAAAAAAATATTTTCTTTATTTTTTACACCTTGTTACATGAGGTTTCAAACATTTAAGGGGAATACAATTGCTTGGTAATAACTTCTTTCCTTTCAAAAACATTTTTTTTAAATCAATTCACTGCAAACAAAGAGATAAAGCCACTATCCCACATGGGGTTATTGAAAGTGAAAATAAACTGAGAAAATTTGATTAAGGAGAAAGGACAATAAAAGAACAGATTTCAAAAAGACAAGATGACAATTGATGTTGCATTTAAACTTGAAGATCATAGTTTACAGGAAAGCATGAAGCTGGAAAAGTGTTGTTCAAGTAAGAAGTGTGAGCAAAGAAACTGTTAGCATAAATCTCATGGTTACATTTACTATTTTCAACAGTAAAATGATGAGACCTAACAGCCAATTTAGTACTGTGCTTAAATTTGTAAAGTTGAGGTACCAAAGAGGAAAGCTCATCAGAACAATTACTATGAAAATACTTATAAGACAAAAGGAAGCTATTTTACAGTGGAAGGAAAATGAATGAATCTGATGTGACAAGTCAGGACCAATAACATTGCAGATTCTTCTTTGGATTTTGCCAAGAATCTGTAGATATACAGTAGAAACACCAGACTAAATGTGGCAGGAATATTAGATACTCAGATAAATGGTAGACTTATAAAGGTGTAAGACAGATTCCAATGAGATAAGTTGTCTGAGATGACAGAGTAAAACTAACTTTCCTGGGAACAGGCCAAACAATTGATTTGATATAATTGTTCCACTTCAAAAGTGTTTAATACTTTTGAATATTAATCTAAAACTTATTTCTTTACATGTTTTTAAAACAGGATATAGAATCCTGACAAGGTTTTTAAGAAATTTGGCAAATGGGAAACCTTTCATTGAAAATAGATTTGATTACACGTTTTGCCATCTGAGGATTCTTCAGATCCAAAAACCAAAGAAAGAAATGTGTGTGTGTATTTGTGTGTATACTTAAATAATGAATCTTAGTACATTTTCAATAAGTTGGTATTTCTCATGATTAAAGAAAGAAGAAAATGAGTGACTTTTAAAAAGGCTGTTAATATTTATTCTGTATTTTTATGATTCTTAGTTCATGTTGAAAGTTGTTAATAAATTTTCCCTCCTTTTTTTGTATTGAATTAAAGGTAAGTCCTCATCTGGTTTTCAGAATGGCTCGAAAGTAAAAAATGCATATGAGCCTTTTCTGAAATGAATCCAAGGCAAATCCTCACAAAATCCTTTAGAATGGGTTAAAACTAAAAGATTTTTGTTTTTTGGCCTATCCATGTATTTACTGTGTCGACAATATATGCTTTTAAAATAGGATATACAATCCTGACAAAGTTTATAAGAAATTTAACAAATGGAAAATGTTTCATTGAAGATTATTTTCACCATTCTAGACTTCATCAGATCCAAAAACCAAAGAAAGAAATGTGTGTGTATATATATATATATATATATATATATATATATATGCTTAAATAATGAATCAAAAGAATCATAAAGAAAAGATACAGAATAAATATTAACGACTTTTTAAAAAATTACTCATTTTCTTTCTTTCTTTAAACATGAGAAACACCAACTTAGGGGAAAAGTTCATTATTTAAGCATATACACAAATACACATTTCTTTCTTTGGTTTTTGGATCTGATGAATCCTCAGATGGTAAAACATGTAATCAAATATATTTTCAATGAAATGTTTCCCATTTGCCAAATTTATTTCTTTATATAAGTTTCCACAAACAGAATACAAACCAAGAAGACCACAGAATTTGCCTGCTGTTTTTAATGGTCAGGTAATGTGGACAAAATGGAGGAGAAGACAGAATTTTTCTTATATTACTTTCTTATTTAATTTTACTTTGTCCTTTACTTTAAGTGTATTCATTTTTGAATGGGTAAATGTATATTTTGGCTTTAATCATCTTTTGCTAGCTTAACCAAAATTTGGAATTATTTGTATGTATATGTCGCCATATTTCTTGTCCATTCACAAAAAAAAAAAAAAAAAAAAAAAAAAACTGCAAAAAAATAAAAAAGGATTAGCTTACTTAACAGCCATTTAAGGGGAGGAACTCATAGAGGAAGGAGGAGAAAAAAATGAAAGTTTCTTGGATAATGTTGTAACCTAGAATGAGGAATAACCAAAATGGAGGTTGGAAATGAAATGGTAATCTTTATAACATCAACAAATTACAATACTTGCCAGTGGCATGAAGTAGGTGAACCACTGCTAGTGGTGGACTACTTAGACAGCATATCACCCTCTTTTACAATAGTGTCCAACATATTTATGAGGATTGAGACATACACATTAGTGTTCATAGGTATGGATTATAACAGATACTGTATCTGATTTCTTTTGTCCAAATGGACTGAGCTCTGAAATTTTATTCACTAATTATTTTTTTTTCTCCTCTGCTAACAGGAGTAAGTAAACTTGTTTATCATCTAGTTCACACTTCTCCCTGGTCTTTTAGTAGAGGTTTTTGTTTTGGACACAACAAACTGGTCATTGATTATTTCCAAATACTGGTTTATATGATGTGTAGATGGGTGAGGGGTTGATAAAGGAAAGAGCTGATTAATGAGATCAACATAGAAGTTGTCCAAAGTGTCACCTACCCACCCGAGCAGGCAATGCCCCAGATAAAACATCTAGATATAATACAGGAAACAGGGTTCATGTTCTTATTTGTTGACATAGCCTTTGTTACCTTGCGAGCATGCAGCAGGCCCTTTCCCAGTTTTTGGTTCACACTGATGAGATTGAGTATTGGAATACAATGTGAGGTAATCATTAGTCGGTTGGTGGAAAGTATGGGTGAAAGGTTGTGTTGTATGTTTACACAGCGACCCTTGAATAAATTAGAACCTAATTATTTTTCAATATTTGTTTCTCACTGTTTTTATAATAGGCATATTTTACAAACACATAAATATACATTTTTGAATCAATCAAGTTGGAATCCAATACTGTAGTAGAGTGATTAGCAATCTTCTCTTTCAAACTGGGATGATTTTGATTCTCCCTAGGTGCTGCTCTACTGTAGCCACATATCAGACGAAGCTAAACTAATATTACAAAGGTGAGTCAAATATTATCCGTACTTTCATAACATAATTTTAGGTTTGTCACACTGACTTCTGATCATGTGTTCTTATAGTTGGTACTATTGTAATGGATAATGGAGATTGGACAAATTTCCAGTTGGGTTTGTGATATTCACTTATGTGCTAATAACCTTTAGAAAGGTTGGAATCAAACTCTTTTCTTCCTACCTATGGGTTAATTAGTAGGACTTGTATCAGTAAATCATTATTATCTCCAATGGACATGTGGTTGTGTGGTTAGAATGTTTGCTTTCTGACTATAAGACCTGGGTTCAAATCTCACTAAGGTTGATTTGTCAGGAAGGTGATTACTTGACATTGGCCTGTAGAGGCCACCCCAGCATGTAGCACCTTTAGAAAGTGCCTGAAAACCAAATTACAGGTTGACCCAAGCCTTGTCGGTGAAACTGGGTAGATAGAACTACAAAGTCACAAGTCATTGTGACCAAGGCTTTGAGCGTGCTAGCCTTGTTTAAACTGTTGATCATGCCAAATAATGCGTTCTCTCCCAGAAACTGTAACTAGGGTCGGCTCAGCATAGTTGCAGCATAAGCCATAGGTGGGCTTTTGGTATGTTGAAATAACTCTAAGGTGCCTAAGCAGGCGTCTGCAATAGTGATTGGCTAGCCATTCTAGCAGGCAGGCATACTCGGATATTATCCCCAGCTTCAACACTCGACACCCCCAGCTATAGTTAATTAGTAGGACTTGCTCAGTAAAATCATTATTATCTCAAAAAATTCTTACAGTCTAAAAATATTTTCTGTCTTTAAATAACCTAAGTTGATAAGCTGTAAAAAATAAATCAAATCAAAT
The DNA here is from genome assembly GCA_903632075.3 of Acanthosepion pharaonis. Classification (NCBI taxonomy): domain Eukaryota; kingdom Metazoa; phylum Mollusca; class Cephalopoda; order Sepiida; family Sepiidae; genus Acanthosepion; species Acanthosepion pharaonis. Next base: position 1,216,043 of record CAHIKZ030000170.1, read on the forward strand.
TCTCTTTTGACAATCCTCATTATAGCATGAACTAAATAGAAAGGTTTGCAGTGCTCCTGGATCTCATTCATGGAGCTCATTTTGGGAAACCCTGCTTCAGTCTACAACCAGAATAGATTTTCAGACAATATTGTCTTTGTAGCTAGTGTACTCACCGTAATGAGAAAAGGTGTTGTTGAAGGTATGACATGATCTTGTAGATATTGAGATACACTGGTGCTTATGGAACTTGGAATGTGACATTGAAGGGCATCATGTTTGGAGTCTTTGAGGTCTAAGATTTCAGACACCTCTTTGTCCGATTCCTGAAATGAAAATAGATTCTTTAGCTTTACAGGTAAAAGATACGAGAAAACAAAATAAAGAAACTGCTGAGATTAAGACAAATCTAAAACAACTTCATTTTTCTAAAGTTCATACCCATGGCTGTGGATATAGTAATGGTTATATTAGCTGTTTCCCTATAAGGAAACATTTGGCATTCAACTGATCAAGCAGCCAGTACAGCTTTCAGTTGAAATTCACAAAATCGTTCTCTTAAGAAAATAATTTTTCAGGAAAACAGCTTTCTCAAGTCCAGTAGCTATTATTGCTCTTTCCACTATTGATGGGGGTTTCCTTCTGAACTTTTTATTTGAAGTGATGTGAAATGTTAACATCTTGATTATGTCATTATTTTCTCTTCAAGTTACATGTGCTATCCATTTTAGTTGTTGCTGATGTTGGTAGTCAGCAATCCAAAATATTCAAAGAAGGATGTTCTTTGCCAAGATCCTCAGGCTTTACTCAAAGACTTTTTTGACCATTGATCTCAGGAAGCGGTTGTATACAGCTGAGTTTGGATATTTGTAATGGGTCTGGTGCCATGAATGACATCCTTATGAAAGTCTTGATCTGACTCAAGAGAATGACTTGAGTTTTCAGTTTGACATTTTTGGTTTTGTAGCAATTTGTGGCATTGGGTGAAACTACTTCTGCAGTGGTAGAGCATTAGACTGGGGATGCCAACAAAGCTAAACTGATAAGATTATGAAATTCAAGTTGTGGCAAACACAAATAAACAAATCATGAGAGAACGGTATGGTTTCTACCACATTGATTGATATTTGAAAACCCTCACTACTAAATTTTGAATGAATTTTCTTCTCATTAGTTGGATGGTTAATTTTGTTAGGGGCATATCAGTCCCTATAGGTCATTTTATGCCAAAATATAAAAAATTTTAACAATTTTATGGCTTCAACTAAATATATTTTGAACAGAACTGTACGCCTACAACTACAGATAAAATGTACTGTTGGTCATTTTGTTTTAAAAATGTTTGTTTGTCTAGCGGCATATCAACTCCTTAGAGGTCTTTTAATACCAAAATTTAATTTTTTTTGAGAGCATTAGTAATTTCTTTTGCAAAAATGTATTGCTGGTAATTATTTTTACCATGAAAATTTATTGCCAGTAATTTTACTATAAAAAAGTATTTTTATACTTTCATAATGTTTTGACCCCAGTTTGAGGGGGTTAAATATTTACCCCTAGCTGAGACCTAACAGGTGCTACTACCCTAGGTCAGGGTGAACCTGGGAACAACAGCAATTAAGAAGTGTTTCCCTGTTCCTTTAAAACCTCTAATCTCTTGATCAGAGGCCTTGCTGTCAGATGTAGTTTATTGTTATACCTAGGACTATATTCTCATTAGTCACTCAGGTCTATCGAGCTTATTCTGAAAAGTAGTCCCAGAAATTTCAAGTAGCATGTCAAACATTAATAGTGCTGGATTTTCAAAAGTAGTAACCCTGATTAGAGACAGTTTTCAAAGATTGCAGTATCAAGTCTTTTCATACACATACTGTCATAATCCACTGTCATAATAATAGTGACTTGTCTTATATAGGACGATAGCCAAGTGGATAAAGTGTTGGCTTGTGAATTTGGTGACAGCGTAATTGTGAGTTCAATCCCTGGGCCAGGCAGTGTGTACTTGAACTAACTGGAAACAGGGCATGCAATAACTGAGCAGTACTAAAAATAAGAACTAGACAAGATATCCCTAGACAAGGGCAGTGGAACGAGAACAGTCTGCCCCTGTAGATTAAATAAAGGATTCTGTTTGGAATTGTCTTTAGGTCAACCAGATCAATAAATACCTGGAGAAGGTTGAAGAGCACAGCAACTGAAACGTGATAACAACAACAAAGGTGAGGATAATAGTCTGCATGTAAATAGTGTAAATAATAATAGCGATTTGTCTTATACTGTTCTGACAGTTTTCTACAAATATGAATAAGTAAATTTAAAAAATTTTTTTTTTTATTTGAACTACTGAGATGTTGATTCATTTAGACCCAAACATTACACAAAAATCATTAATTGATAAAGAACATGTCCTACTGAACATGATTTAGTGTATAAATCATTGATAAAACTTACATGACTCATTTGGACTCCATTCGCGTTGTTAAGTAATGCAGATATAGAAAGATTCAGTTGAGAAGTCAAAGTTATATATATCAAAATTGCCTCGAATATGCAGATCAAATAAAGCATTTTGTACAACAATCCTGGTAAGTTACTAATCATGACAGACCAGAATATGCAGTGGCAAAAATGATAAAAAGCAACAAAAACAAAGAAAGTGGCTTGAATGAATCAACCTATTAAAAAACTAATTGGATCATGTACAGAGGCTCCTTGACTTATGTTGGAGATTTGTTCCTACGGTGTGATATAACCTGATTTTCGAAGTAGGTCAGAACTCACCAACATAAGCATCCATAAGGCTGCCTTATACTTGAGGGCTATAATGAAGGGCAAAAAGTTCCCAAAAAAACAACACAAGCAAGAGATAGTGGATAGAGCACAATCCATGGCAAGCAGCTGGTGAAGGAACAACACTGTCTTCCTCATATAGCGTCAGGTGATGATGATTTATATTATAGATGATGGTGCTGTAACCACAAAACACTGTACATCACATCCAATGTAACCCGAGGACCTTTTGTATAGCTTTTTGTTCAGTGTGTTGAGGAGGGGCTTAAAGAAGAGAATTAACTAAATATTTTATTCTTTAGTGTTTAATTTTGCCTGACTGTATAAAGACTCAAACAACCTTATGCCATGTGAATATTCAATTGTCAACAGCAGAAGTGTGCAAAGAACAAAGTAACACTGATCGTAGACTGTTTTAAAGTATTGTATTATGCAATTGCTGAAATCAGTGACTGAGCCTTCCATATCATACATTTCACACTCTTTCATACTATTTTTATCTTAATATCTGAGATGTTGATTCATTCAAACCCAAACATTATACAGGGACCATGGAAATGTTATCGTTGTATAGACGATTAAGAGTATCTGATGAAATCTATCATGTGCAAAATTATTGTCTTTTCAAACCTAGACTCCCTTAATAAATAATAATTATAATTATAATAATTATTTCACCTCAATCAAGACAATAAAGCTACTAAAATCCTGGGTAGGGGGTTGTATTGAGCATGAAGGAAACACAGTAAAACGTTCCTGTGGAGAAATGACAATAAAAAGGATACAAGGAGAGAAAAGTGAATGACTGATGTTGCATTTAGAGCATTAGACGGGGGGGATGTCAACAAAGCTTGATTTATATGATTATGAAATTCAAGTTCTACTAAACACAAATAAAGAAAATTACTAGACACCATTAGACATTGGGTTTTGCAATGTGAGACAGATTGATTGATATTTGAACGCCCAGTGCTACTAAATTTTTATTGAATGTCTTCACATTAGTCATTCAAATTTGCCTAGTATATTCTAAAAAGTAGTCCCAAAAATAGCAACATTCAAAATTTGATAGAATTGTACTCTCAAGGGGAGGCCAATCTGGTAACACTGATTTTAAATGGTTTTGAAATATTGTATTATACAATTGCTGAAATCAGTGACTTAGCCTTCCGTATCATGCATTTCACGCACTTTTATACTATGACCCATTGTTACAATAATAGTGACATTCTTTCTGTCAGCATTTCTGGGATGAGGTGTTACTATTTACACTATTTACATTTGGACTATTGTCCTTATCTTTGTTGTTGTTAGTTACCACAAACTTTCAACCATTGTTTTCTCCAGCATTCATCAAGTGTATATCAATACAGGTAACTTACAGGGAATTCCAATCTGGGGAGGGGGGTGTAGACTGTTCTTGTTCCACTGCTCATGTCTTGGGATATCTCATCTAATTCTTATTTTTAGTATTGCTCAGTTATAGTTTGCTTGGTTTCTGCTGTCCAAGTACACACTGCCCAGCCCAGGGATTGAACTCACAATTACCAAATTCACAAACCAATGCTTCCATCCACTAGGCTAGCGGAAATAAGGCAAGTAAGAAGTGAGCAGTACAACTGTATGTTCAATCCCTGGGGACCCACTTAAAAGGGGGCAAACAATAACTGAGCAATACTAAAATAAGAACTAGACAAGATATCTCTAGATGCAGAAAGATAACAATTTACCTCCGAAGATTAAATAAAGGGTTCAGTTTCAAATTCCCAGGTTACATTGATCAAGAAGCACCGACTTAAATGTTGTCATAGCAACAACAAAAATGAGGACAATAGTCTGTGTGTAAAGAATGTAAATAAAATAAAAACAGTTCATAAAGAATTTGGCATACCAAATTGCTGGCACACTGTTGCACAGGGATTCGCAACTGCTGTGCCATGACACATTAGGGGCTGCAAAATATTCCACAGTGTGTGTGTGTATTTAAGTAGCAATGTCGCAGCATTAGTTCAGTGGAACAAATTTAATTTGAAGCCCGTTTTTTCAATAAAAAACAATGTAAAATGGATTAATCCATTCCTGGTCCCAAGACGATTGCTTATTTATACTTTAACAACAGTACTTTGTGCCCAAGTTTATACACAAAACTAATGAAAATCAAATAATACATAAAACTAATGAAAATTATTAAATCTAAGACAAAAATCTCAATACTAAACAAATAAAATATAGATGAATACTTCAATTTTACCACACTTGCATGTAGGAAAGTTGATGGCATAAGTGGAAGGGGGAGGAAAGAGATGTTATTGTTTGGAAAAGGGAAGGAAAGACATGATCGTCTCTTTATTTGTAAGAATAGTATAGATCATTTATTTTGTCATATGAAACTGAATAAGAAGAGACAACATCACCATCATCATCATACAGACAATATCATCAATAATTGTTTTTCTCTTAACTTTTCTTTTTCCTTTACCAGTATCACTGCTAGCTTTCTTTGGAGCTATGACTGAGCACTAATGAAGAGAAAAAAAGTCACAGTACAATAAAATTGGAAAAGAAAAGCACTGCATAATACACGAATGTATACAATATGGCACTCGACTAAGAAATGATTCCGTTCAGGTTAACTTGGTTCGACAATGTTGTTTGAAAACCAAATTTTTGTTTGATAACCAAGGCATTTTCATCTCGAATATTCTGTTCAAAAACAGATTTGTTCAATATGCGAAACACTTGACAACCGAGGTTGCACTGTATTTGAATAAATAAACAAGTATTAATTTTTTTTCCAATAATTCTTTTCAGTATTCTTCGATTGTTATTTTAAATACTTTGTTATAATATTCATCTTTTAAAAAGTATTTTTATTTTTTTTAATTTAACTTTTTAAAATTTTCTTTTATTTGAATAAATGAATATTAACCTTTCTTTCATATAATTGTATTGAATATTTTTTGTTTAATTCAAAATTTTTACAAAGTTATATTGAATTATGAATTAATATTGTCAAAGTTTCCAATATGCAGATATCCAAATTTTGCTAAGTGTGCCATGATTTTTCATTTGCTTCTAGGTGTGCAATTGCTTAAAAAAGGTTGAGAAACACTGCTACAGCATCTGGATATATGTCAGTAATATCTACAGCTTGGAAAGAGAAATTGGTAAGCCAAGTTTGAACATCCAACAGAGTTCGTTACATTCATTTCTTATATCTATTTATTATTATTATTAACCCAGCAGCTATATGAGCAAACAAAGAGAAGGTTAAAGGTAAAAAGTAAAGCAAAAAGCACCAGCAACATGGCAGTAAACAGGCAAAATTGAAACATTGAATTAGAAAAACATTTAAGAGAGCAGAAAAGACACAAGTACAATTACTATCTGTCAATATACAGTTGTTTTATTTATAAACTGACACAACTTTTTATTTTTTTATGTAGTAGTGCTACAATTCAGAAGCAGAGTTCACTTTACCAAACTATTTTTTTGAACAAGATGGGGCACCTCCTTATTATGCCAAAGCAGGAGTACCTTGACCAAAACTTCACACAACTTTGGATCAGATAACATGGCAGCATTGAATGGCCACTACATTAAAAATTATATTTAAGATAATTAAATATAATTTTTTTAAAAAATCATTTCACTCCAAGCAAGGCAATAATGCCACTAAGGCTCAAAGGTTTACTGAAAGTGAAAGGTAATGAGAAAACGTTAGTGAGGAGAAAGGACAATAAAAGAATGGATATCAAAAAAAGACAGTGGATGGCAATTAATGTTTCATTTCAAAATTTTCTGGTGTGATTTCTCCATTTAAAACATATTAAGAAACAATGACTGGAAAATTATTTAATTAGAACATTATGATCACAAAAAGTAGCGCCAAAAATTTAAAAAAAATACGAAAAGAAATAAAATCATCAATAAACTTCAAGCTTTCTGATGTTTTAATAGATCAGTCGGAGTTATTTCCCTTATATTAACGTAAAACCATCAGCAATGTCTTCGTATTTGCATTGAACCAACTGGTAAAAAAAACTAAAACATCAATGTTTAATTAAATGCTTGACAATGTACTTTTAGGAGTAGCATATGTGGTCATTCAGGTCTGCAGGGCAAGCTGTCACATTCACATTGGTACAGTATGAAGGGAGATAAAGATCTGAATGCATGGTGGTGCTGAAAATAAGGCACATCAAAGCTGTGACCCATTTGAGCTTCACTTGGTAAATGTCTTTACAAATTATGCAAATTCCTGATGTTAAATTCTCTAAACATAAATTGCATAAACTTGAGATTTTAATTTGATATTTAGAGTAATTGATATAAATTTAATAAAATTTATCTTGAAGTTTTAACAATTCTGAAATATAGACAATTCTTAAATTTCAATGTATACAGATATTCCTCACTTAATGACTGGATTCTGTTCCAATGATCTGGTCACAAGTGAGAAATGGTACCTGAATGCTATTTCAGGCATGTTACAGAATGTAAAAGAGTTGTGACAAACAGCTACAAACAATTTTAAAGATAATAAACAAATTAAAAAATCAGCTCTTTATTTGGTACATTACTTCCGGTTGCATAGTGTAAATATGACACAAGTTAATTTTTTTTAATTTATTTTTCACTTTATTTATTCATTTTGAATTAATAAAAAATGGCAGTGTTTAAACTTGGTGCCAGCAAATACTGTGGGTCAAAAGGACAGTTGTTCCTTTGACATGGCAATTATTGTATGCACTTTTGATTCCCTCAGCAATGTTTACTTACAAGATTATAAAAAATATATGAACTAAGTACAATTTGATATTTATTATTTACCTTTTATAAAGAAATAAATTTGGAAAGAAATCTTTTTATTCAAAAACTTATAAAAAAAATTGCAAAATTATCAAAATATGTAAACCAACTACAATGCAATTATTTATTACTAGCAGCCATACCCAGCTGATCGATCAGAAAAAGTGTTCAATTAGAATGGAGCAAAAACAGCATCATGTTTACATGTAACAGAGTCTATCTTCAATTACTTTAAAGTACTTTTATTAGAAAATATTTTGAATTAATGTAGTTACTGATAAAACAGATGTAGTCTGTATTTATTCAATTGAAGTCAGCTGAGAACATGAACAGGTAAAACAGGCAACATGAAGACCCACTTCAGAACATATTTATTTTGGAGTTTTTGAAATTCAATTTATCAGTGTGCTACAGGGATGAAAAAGAAGATACATTTATAAAGCAATTGTTAAGTTTGATGAAAATTGGTTGAAAGATTAATGAAAAATAAGAATGAAACCAGTAAAAATCACCATTTTTCACTATTTACGTGGGTTTTTACTATATGGGTGGACTCAATTATCAAGTTAAATGACTGTTAAACAATCAACTTATTGTTGGCTACAATTGAGTGAAGTTTGTATTAGATTGCTTGAAAATTGTTGGAGTTTTTAGTTTAAAATTTGTGTTGAAATCGATTTGTGTTGAAATTGATATGTGTTGAAATAGATTTTTCATTTCTTGCAGTTTTTTGCTAAATGCAGTGGCGTAGAAATAAAAATGAGGTATCATTGAGCTTGTCATGATGTAAGTAACCTACATACAGAGTTTGAAGAAATCAGATAACAAATGTTGAATTTATCGATTTTTGATTGGCTTTATCGATTACTAATTTTTAAAAAAATTATCAATTTTATATGCTAAGAACCTATCTCTTACATTGTACAATGCATGTGCCAAGTCTGGTAAAAATCAGTTAGATGGATCTTGACTGAAAAGGTATCACACAGACATCCTCTGTTTCATATATATAGATTTACCATTTTATAAATAACTATGAAAACAAGTTTTTTTTATAAAAATATCAATGAATATTTTTATGAATCAAAAAATGTCAATTCTGAAGAATAAAGAAAATATATAAATTCACTTTCATATTTTTGGGTTTTAAAATTCTCATTGTTTTCTAAACAATTATCATTGCATAGGGCGTCAAAAGTGTATACAGTCATAGCAATGTCAAGGAGAAAACTGTCATTTTAACACACAATTTTTTCTGCAGTCAGTAAGCTTAAAGATTGCTGCAAAAAACAATCATGATCAATATTCTCATATAACATACAACAATGAGTGTTTGGATATTTTAAAAAAAAAAGAAAATTTTTATAAGATTTTATAACTGCAAGTCCAGGGACTGTTAAATAAATAAGTCGTTAAGTAAAGAGTGGATGTATTTTATTATTAGAAAATTATTTAACAATTTGAAATTTCTCAAAAGTTCCAGCTCTTTGAGATTTACCAGCACGTGATGTATGATTATGGGTTATTCCTTCGAAATGTGACAAAGTTGCTGCAGAACAGTGTTCAAAGGTTTTTTTTTTATTTATTTTAATGTTCTTAGACTGACCAACAATAAATTCCATCAGTGTGCTTTAAGGAAATGCAGAGGATAGCATGGACTGAACATGTGAGTAATGAGGAACGTTTAAGAAAAATGGAAACAAAAAGGATACTTATACAGATCATCAGAAAGAGACAGTGGACATTTCTTAAACACTGAAGAAGTAAGAGGGCTTTGATACTCACAGAAGGACATATTCAGGATAAGAGGGATAGAGGTAAGCCACATATATAGTCTACCTAATGGGTTTATGTAAATGGCTGGCAGAACAGGGATTAAAAAATCATTGCAAAAAGATGATGATTTTCCCACGTCCTGAAGAGACAGTACATAGAAAAAGTGATGTGATGTGTGTACGGATATAAAGAGTGTTTACAGATTAGATTGATTTATTGCAAGCTCATCAGATAATTCATACAAGTCATTTAAAAGGATTGCATTTTTTTTACATGTAAAGAAATTTTTTTCTCATGGCAATTTTCATCTGATGAGATAAATTGTGAATTACAATGACATTGTTTCCTTTGATTTGTTTTGCTACTCCATTCAGTCTACTCTTTGTAATAGAAGTTCTTGTATCAGAAAACCAATTTCTTTTTCCATATGGTTTCATCTAAGTTTTTTTATTTAACAAAATGCTTTATAAATGTTTGGAACATCAGACTTTTGTATTGCTTTTAATCCTACCATAATCAATGAAAATTTTTTCTTTGAGTCTGAATCATGCAAGTCATTCTGTTGACAATAAAAAAAAAAAAAAAAAAAAAATGCTGATTTTGCTAAAAATTTTTTTTCCTTCAGAAAAATGGAACATTTCACAAAAGAAAAGAATTTTATAAATACCGTATCAAGTTTATTGTCATCCAAGCTTTCATAAATCTGACTGGCAGCTGAAAATCCAATCTTTTGACAGCAGAGCAGGATACACTGTAAAATAAAGATGTTAGAAATTTAGCATGGAATAAGTAAATGAACTGGATCCTCATCAAGTTTCACATGAGTTAAAATGGTGTCCATAAAGAAAGCTGCATTATAAAGAGGAAAATGACAGGATTTAGATACAATTAAATATAATCCTATATTTTAAAATAGCTGTTTTTTTATGTGATGAGGATTAATCACTTTAATTAGGTACCTCCACTAATTCATACTATGTAAGGTTCAAAATGAATTTTTAAAATTGAAAAAACTTTCATTTTAGCTTTAATTGAAAAATCAAAGGATTAAATTTACTATTTCCAGTAAGCAAAATACTCTGGAGAATTTCAAAAAGAAATTATATTGATAGGAATTGATTTTTTTTTTTTTGCTAAAAAAAACTGATTAGCACCCTTTTTTAGTCATCTTTCATTGCAATGCAATTAACTTTATTAAAAAAAATCTTCCAAAAATAAAATATACTTTTCTGAAGCTTCATGTGAGGAATATTAGCTGATTTAAAGAATAATAAATCTGATTTGAAACAAATATTATTTACTTTAAGTTTAAAATACCACAGAAAGGAATTTTTAAAGCAAAGTGTTTTTAACTGACTGTAGCCATGTTTATGTGTTTGACAAGGAAATGACAGATTGATTGTTGCTATAGAGAGACTTTAATTTATGAAAATGATGCAAGCACTTTTTTTTATATAACTTTTAAGTACTCAGTAATCTTAAAAATGTTGGAAAATTTTCTCTACAATCTAATTTTAGGAATGTTGACTTTAAATTTAGTCATTGCTCTTATTTACTGATAATGTCATATATGGTCTACCATACTTTCAAAAATATGGCACATCATATTATATTTTATATAAAATTTTTTAATTATTTTAAAAATCTTGGTGCATGATTTGTATTAAACTTTTCAATTTTTGATTAGTAAATATAGTTTTTACTTAATAACAATATCACTTAAAGTAAATAAAGTAATGTAAAATTTTGAAAGATTTTTTTAAAAATCATTATAATAAATTATTATAATTAAAATGAAAAAAATGAAAACAATTCTTGTAAAAATTCATTATTCATCGAAAAAAAATTTTTTCTGGAGACAGCAGTGCACTTAATGAATCTTATCTATAAAAGCAATTAAAAACTTTTATACATATCTAATAATAATGTCATAGTATTATTGCATTTTTTATTTTATGATTTTGAGCATATTTTTTGGGATATGAGTAGTGGTTTGTAAAAAAAAAAGGGAAAAATTCATGATTTACATTCTCCAAGGAGTTCGGCTTTTAACTAATAAAACAAATTTTGCAATTAAAATTTAATTTCTTGCAATTTCATGAAATTAAGTAAGTGAAGAGTAACATATTCTAAAAAGAAAATTTCAAAAATAATTTCATTCATCTATATAATAAATGCGAAATTTCACTGTGTTACACATTTTCAACTTAAGGGACACAACTCTCAATAGCACTTTTCAAATGGAAAAAAAATACTGTTCTCAAAATAAAATTGTCCAGGTTTTCAACTTTGTTCCTAGAAGCCCAACATATCATGCCATTTTGGAATCAGACAGACTCCATGAGCAAATTAAGAACATTCTGGCTGGATCCAAACCAGCAATCCTGAAATTTTGGATTCCCATATTTTCATTACTGTGATTGCTTTTGGTGATTTTTTGTGACAAATTTTTTTGTATGATAACAATTTTCATAACTTGGAAATAAATTTGGAAATAATAGAAATTAATTGTGAAATCTAGAGAAAGTCACCCATAAAATAAAAATAATTGTACGTACGAAAAGTAAGGATCTACATACATCAAATTGTCTTTAAACTAAGTGGCAGCAAAAGAATTATCATTGAACATTTAAAAGGTAAGTTTTAATATCAGTACAATTCTTAAATGATGCAAACGATGTAGTTTATTGTTGCCTATCAATCTATTCCTTACCTATTGTGATGAAGGCCCAATCAAAAGTCTTCCTTAAGAGCTAGCTTAAATGCCGCCTCATTGGGCGGCTTTTAAGCTAGTTTATGAATAAGTCCTGAAAGTTTTATTACAATCCCACAATTATTTGAATTTTGCAAGAATTTCTAAATCAATGTGTTTTTTACTGGAAAAAAAGGTGCTAAAACACCAATAGTAAAATTAGGCTGACCGCTGATGCAAAAAAAATAAAATAAAAATAAAACAAAATTTTTAAACAAAAATTCGAATGTGCTAGAAAGGATTAAAAAAATTTAAGAAATAATAAAATATTTTGGTCTTTCATCTTAATAAACATTTTGATGATAAAATTTTATTAAGTTTGGAGCCATTCTTCATCAAGCTATGCTGTTTTTTCAGAGAATTAGTGGATGTACCTAATTTTAATCATCAGGAATTTGCACATACAAATCATCAAATCTATTCCCTAAGGTTGTCTTTCTAAGAAAACACGCGAAAATCGAACAAATATAGCTGCAGAAAGTAAATCTCAATATTGCTTAACATCTTACATTTTTAGATTTGTCTCCCTTGTACTATGACTGACTTCAGTTGTGTATTATATCTTTCGACGGTTTTGCCTTATAAAATTTAAACTGAAATACCTTTTGAAATATCAATCGATAGAATAATGGCAAAATTATTTCATTTTTTAGCTTAAATTAATTTCTTCTACTTTTAAGAGATGATTTGAAATTTTAGATTAATTTTTAATACCCCCCCCCACTAAATGGGCTCAATCATTAGACTGACATTATGGCTAATTTTCATCAACAAACTTCTCAATGTCATCAGTTCTCAACTTGGTATCTATGCTGATAGCAACTATTTACTTCTGTTTTAATATCAAGTAGGTTCAATAAAGTTAAATTTACAGCTTATCTCAAAAATGACCCACAATCTGTTGTTAAGTGGGACAAAAGAAAAGACTTGTTAATTTTAATGCTCCCAAAATGAAACTGCTCTCTTTTAATCATCATAGAGAACCTTTTCTGGTTTCCATCAGCACAGCTGAGGCTAACCTCCAGGAGAGTGACTCCTGGAACATTCTCAGGCTAACATTTTCTACTGACATGAAGTGGAAAGATTATATTGGGTTCAATTGCTAGGAAAGTTGGTTCACTATGTTGTGTTACACAATTTTTCTCACCAGAATCTTTCTTACAGTTTTATAAGTTTACATCTATTCTAGTGCTTCTGCAATGTATTTAGTGATTATTGATAAACTCCAAAGAAGAATCTGCAATGATATTAGTCTTGACCTGGTGTCTCAGCTTCATTCATTTTCCCACCACCATAATATAGCTTTCTTGTGCCTTCTCTATAAATATTTTCATGATAATTGCTCTCATAATCTTTACTCTTTGGTACTGCAACTTTACAAATTTAAGCACAGTACTAGATTGGCAGCTAGGTCCCATCATTTTACAGTTAAAATGGCTAGATGTAACTGTAAGTTGTATGCTGTTTCTTCTCTTGCAATTCTCGCTTGCGGAACATTCTATAGAGTTTGCTTCCCAGTCAAGTTTGATCTTCAAAAATTTAAATGCAATGTCAATTATCTTATCTTTTTAATTACTGTTATTTTATTATTTTCTCTTTCCTTAATGTTTTTCTTTTTCTCATATTCTTTCACATTCAGTAACCCCTTGCATCTTAGTGGCTTTATTGCCTTGAAATAATTATAAAAAGATAACATAAAGGGAGATAACTGATACATCTGGAAGAGGCATGGCATATGGAACTGGCAAAATCTACCCCAGTGGAAGAAATATAGGGTTTGGTTTGAAATTCTAATCACCTGAAGGAGGCTGGAGTGTACAATGGCTGAAACGTCATGAATATGAAAATAAAGATCAGGCAATAGTCCAAACAATGTAAATAAGAAATAGATCATTCAAATTTTGCAGATGTAGCAATGAACACACTTCAAAACTTTGAACTCTTTGACTTTCACGGAGTTCATGAGGAATACATTTATCAAGTTTCTTCACCTTGCCAATTTTCTTGAAATATTGTTGGGATTCTGATACACATTATCTGAGACATTTCTCTGACACTTTGATGTGGATTTTGTGTGACTAGTGTTTTTTAAATGTTGATTGTCAATTGCATATGAATGTCGTCTACCAGTTTGAGCTTCAAGATCTGTATCCCCAATGTGGAACTTCGGAAGGTAGCACTGTACTATCCAGTAACACGTGGATCCTTCAACCCATACTCTATTAATGTTGGCAGCAGTTTGAGAATCATTATAACCAAATATAAACTAATGCATAAAAAAAAAGAAAAAAGGAAATGTATCTCCTCTCTTTTTCCTGTTCAAGATGAGAGGTATATAATATTTTAAGTTAAATTCTGAAAGAGATTAATATAGAATTAACAAGGAGGATATTTTAATTAGGAATGAATAATATATTTTTGTGCAACTATTATAACAATATATTAGAACACAAAAGTTTTATTCTAAAATCGGACATTATTTTCGAAACAACCTAATAAAAAAAGACAATGAAGAAAGGTAGAAAGAGTGGATGTCTGAAGAGAAGAGAATTCTTCCCATCAGTTGTTACCAGGGAAACAGAGAGACAGAATCTTTAATACATCACTCACCTGTTTCCTGAGTTGGTAAAAAAAATTTTCTGTTTTTTCACTGAGTGATTCAGGGCAGATACTATAAGTAGCAGAGATCTCTTTAAAAATTTCAGTATATGCTTCAATTGTATTTTGTTTGGGGAGGCCGTGCAGCCGTGGAAGCCAGGAAATTAGCTCCAGCTTGAATTGTAAGTCTTTGTTGATTATCAATTCCTCAGAAAAGTCTCCCAAGAAATCTGAAATGCCACAAAGAAAATCAATGTTAGTATTTATAGCTGAGTTTTATAGTGCAATTGCAGAATAATCTGCAATAGCTAGACAGATGATGAAAAATTAGTATTTGAATATGTGGCAATTAAAAAGAAAACAACACTAGTAGGGTTGTCAAAGTTGCAGTTGAAAAGAAGAAGGAAAGAGAACAGGGTATCTGTCTATATTTCTGAGATGAGGTATTATGTACACTATTTACATTATTTGGACTATTGTCCTCATCTTTGTTGCCATGGAGAGAGAAGGGAGATCCCTGCCCTCTGTGGGATCAAGTTGAGATCATAGACAAAGAACATCATTGGGAAAGTCGTAAAACTTAAGGAATCAGCACATATGTTAGGCCACAGAAATCTCCTGAGCCAACCAAGCATAGAAATGAATACAATATGGGAACCAGTAATAAGGTGTGCGAGAGAAAGATGCGATAATAACAACAAAAATTGCAATATCAGCTCTGGTAAAAAATGGTTGCTAAAGACATTAGGTTTATAATACCCAGAAATTCATACACAGATGTCCTCAAGAACATATGGCACAGTGGTTAAAGGTGTTTGTTAGATCCAATGACAGGACCCAATGTGAGTTAAGGCAGTGGAGAACTTTGAGAGGGGAATTAACAGGAGATAACTGACATCCATTAGAACAGTCTACCCCAATGAGCAAAATAAAGGGTTCAGCTTGACATTCCAACCTGAAGAAGGCAGGAGCGTACAACAGCCAAAACATTGTGATAAACATAGTGACAAAGATGAGGACAATAGTCCAAATAATGTAAATAGAGAACAAGGTAATATTACAAATAGATTGCACCAGATTGGTTAAGTCAAATTAAAACTTAACTATGTCAAATGTCAATAATTTTACCTCCTCTTCTTCCAGCCTGGAGTTGTTAGAGAAAATAACATAGAAAGGGCATGAATCTATCTTCCTCCAGCTAGGATCACTTTCTTGGAGAAAGAAAACTTGGAATTCAAAATTCACTCTGAAGAATGATGGTCACCAACCTATTTTGCTTAAGACACACCAATGTTGCTATGGCTGCAGGTTACGTTAATGACCTTAGGACTCTAATGTGTTATGGTATACCAACTTTGACCTGTGTACAATATATGCATGTTAGTCATATTGGTTGCTAGCAGACATTCTGATAAATGCTTGGATATGACAATAAAAAAAAAAAAAAACACCAGTAGGAAATGAAAGGGGGTTAACCTCAAATTATTCAAAAAGGCTCCAAACTTTAACAGCCAGTTTAAAAAAAAAAAAGCTCTTAATGATAAGATGTTGCTAGTTGCAAAAAATGCCTTTGTTGCAACCTTTGTGGATTTTAGCAAATCTGAATGAAAAGGCATTGAGTAAAAGTAGAGAATTATGCTTGATAATATTTTGTAGAAAAAGAGAGAAAAGCATTCTTATTAAGAATTGAACAAAGAATATATATAATAAAATTATCCTTGTAATATTAGTGAAAACAACCATCCAAGCAGGATGAATTACAGGAGCAGAAAATATTAAGTCGGAATTGCAAAGAAGAGAAAGAAAACTGAAAGAGAACAGGGTTATATTACAAACAGATTACATTAAATTGGTTAAGGCAAATTAAAACTTAACCACATCAAGTGTCGATAATTTTACCACCTTTTCTTCCGGCCTGAAGTCGTTAAAGTAAATAATTTATTTTTAATTTTTTCAACAAATAAAAAGATACCTTATTGGATAAATAAAACAATAAAAATATTAAAAATGAAAAAGCTAACTGAAAAACCTTGTTAGTTCGGGTCATGACTTTTATCAGTGAAACTCAGCCAATTGTCTACACTAATGACTGACTTAGTTGTCAGTAGCCTGTTTGCTTTTTTTATCTGATCTATTCTTAATGCCAAGTCCCTTAAGGAAGCAGGTGATTGCAACTCTCTACAGATTCCTTTTCTTTATTATATGTGAAGTGCATAATTCTTTGGGAAAGATAAAGGAGTGGTTTCTTGTTACTTCCTCTTGTTTGAAATTTACTTTTCCTTCTTTTAGAGGGGCTGCCATTCAATGCTAGAGAGCCCAGTTAACTCTGCTATTTAACCTATGACTGGGGGAACAGAAGAGACAGATTTCTTGTGCAAAGGTGAAAATTATGGATAAGCCCAGGAATTTTCTTATTTCCATATTGATATCCATTACCCTATCTATACACCTGTCCTATTTGATATGCGACCCAATTTAAAGATGTTCTTGAAAGGGATTACGAAAGTGGCACGGGACATGTGACATGAATGTTAGATAACATAACAATTAATCAGAAATAGTAGAACTCAGAAGCATTAGGAAAACCTTCATCAAAGTGATGGTAAACATACAGAATATAAACAGAACCAAATGGTGAAAGCTGAGGCACTAATCAGATGTAAATTAATGAATACATATGCACAGATAAACAACATTAATTAGTTGCACATTATTGACTAATTCTCGGTTACCTGTGAACCATTCTTTACACAAATCTCTCTCTCTCTCTCTAAAACTACAAACGTTCTTTTCTAAATGAAATTAATAACAACTGGTTTAAATTGAGAAGTTATACTAAAGAAAAATTTGTCTCCAACAGGAATCGAACCCGCACACATTTTTTTTAGGCTGGTTTTTATTAATTTCACTGTTTAAGAAAACAAAAACAGTGATAGCAAATCAAACATGTGTACCCACCAAAAATAACGTTTAATATTAATTTTTGACCTAAAAAAAACCCCAAAAAAACAAAGATTTTCAACCTAAATTTAAAATGTTGCAAATGAAAAAAAAATTTTTTTAAAATAATTAAAAAACACCTTGGTCTTCCCTCTTTAATTTTAACATAAACATTTACAAATTACAATTTTCTTTTATCAATTGGGGGACCTTTTTTCTTCAGGGTATACCACTTTTTTAGCGTTACCTGGGACAAGCCTAGTTTATAATAAGAAATAATGTCAGATAAAAAAAATCTTTTCAAAAAATTATTTTGGCCAGCAATCCCTCTTTTATAAAGGTTTCGTTAAAAATAACTGACAACATACTGCAGTTAAGTTTTTTTTAACTTTTCTTGTGCTCGTATAATTATCTTCTTTTTTTAACATAAATTATGTAGAGATTTTCTATTCTTTTTGTCATGTATTCGATCAAATTTCTAGAGTTTTCATAAAATTAGTTATGGGGGGTTCTGCCATGACTTTAATGAAAAAAAAACAAAACATAATAATTTCCATCATCTATGAATAGTTTCTGAAGGTTTCATTAACATCCGACAATTATTTTTTATTTTTGCAAGATTTTGTGTGTCATAAAAAAAAAAAACGTATTAAAAATTGTATGTTATTTTTACTAGCTCCGGTGATACAAAGAGAAACAAAGTTTTTTTTTTTTATCAAAATTTAGAATATTCTAAAAAGGAAAATTTTTTTAAAAATAATTAAAAAAAACAGGTTTTTCCTCTTAAACATTTATAAAATTTTGTTTTCGTCAAGTTTGGCGTCTTTTTCATCATGCTATGGATGCTCTTTTTTTTTTTTTTAGCGATCTCATGGAGTTACCAAAAGTAATTTGTTTCAAATCAGATTAATTTTAAAATTTTTAAATCAGCTAATATTCCTTAATTAAAGCTTCAAAAAAGTATATTTTATTTTTGAAGTATTTTTTTTTTATTAAAGAGAATTATATTGTGATGACAGATGGCAAAAAATGGCACTAAAATTAACGATTTCGAAACCAAAACTTTTTTCAGTCAATTTAGTTTTGGAATACAAGCAAAGTATTTTTGCTTATTGGAAATATCAAATTAAGTTGAAATAAAAATAAAAATAAAACCTTCAATGAGATTTTCATTTTTAAAAATCATGTTATTTTTAAAACCTTAGGTATCACGTTCATGTGAAGGACCTAATTTGTCTTGGTAGTATTTTAAAATGATTTTACTTTGTCTTTCAGATAATAAATGTCAAACTTGAGTTTTTTTAGTGGCTTTACTAATTTAAAAAAAAAAAAAAAAACTTTGTACATTATGTTTTGTTTCACAGAGTAACATTTTCTGTTGAAACTTTGGTAAATTAAATTAAAAACAAACTTGCGTTGTGCAATCAGTAATCATTTCGATAATATGTAGTTTCTGTTTATCCTTTTATTTTTGTAATTTCTAGTACCTCCCAGAACAACAAATAAAAACCAAATCATGAATAATAATTCAATAATTAAATTAATGTAACCATTCATTCAAGAAAATAAGATATAGAAACTAGCGTAAATAAAATGAAGATTTCTAAAGTAAACTAAAACACAAAGAGGGTATTTATTTACAAGAGAAAACTGACATCACATGAGAAAAAAATATCCTCTCCGGATGTTATTGCTCTCGGTCAATCGGATGAAAGAGTAAACAAAAAAAAAAAAAAGAAAAATGGATACAAAAATAACTTATGAAATAAATCTAAATTTCGAAATTTGAACAAACTACATTCCTTTTTGTTGCAAAGATTTATTAATTTATTCATACTTTAATTTTTATGGTATGTGGATAGGCAAATAAATATGTCAAACAAAATGATTGAAAAATCCCTAAGTCGTATTAATTTGTTTATTATTTAACTCACTTGCTGCTCGAACATATTTGTTTGAGCAAGGTTCAAATTTCTGCGACCATTCTTGCAAAGTACACTGACAATAATAATCCAAAATCCAACAATGAACTGCGTTTGTTAACAACCCAAACGGCATTTCTGAATCCATTTCTGCGATGAAACCCGCTCTTTTTACGGTGTTACGGTGAACACCCAAAATCTGTTCCTCTTTGTTAAAAAAAAAACAATCTATTCTAAGTAGTTGCATAAAGTGATGATTTAGGTTTCATTTATTATTATTCTTATTTTTAAATTGAATATATCTCTATATATTGGGTGGGTGACATTTTCAAAATGTTGCATTATTTCGCGAACTTAAAAATGCGTTTAAAATCTATATTAATAGTACATACGAGTTGTAAGTGTTTGTTTTTCATTTTGCAACTTATTTCTGAACGAACCCTCCTCCCTTTTTATTTTTTCGGTCGAAATATTTCGGTCGGAAATGATAGAAAGTTATTTTTCTTATCAGCCAGGTATGCAGACCAAGAGTGGTATAATCACCTCAGCTATAATTTACATTATGAAAGATTTCAAGAACATTGACTTCGGGGTATCGAAGAAAGAACACAAACCCTTTGCCAGATGTGTACGTTTATTGTCATTGTTTTATGCGCCAGCAATTAGTCTTTAGTAACCCTGATTTCAATTTTCAAATATTTTCTTGAATTTCATTGGTTGTTAAATAAAAATAAGCTTTGAAAAATTTCCATAACAAAACAGTCAAAATTTGTGCAAAAATAGGCTCAACTGACATAAAAAGATATTTCTCAAATTCATCCCTAATTTAAATGTTTCAAGAAATCTACTGGCTAAAAGATAAAAAATACAACATTCGCCCACGCATTTCTCAGAAAAATTCGCAACAAGCTATCAAGCCGCTAGATCCGATTTTGTTGTTTAAAAAAACTATAAATAGAAACAGCAAACGAATTTTCGTCGCATTTTGAGACTCACACACGCAAAGAGACACACGGGAATTATGTGTCAAAATTGCCACCAAAGAAACAAACTTTCTTTATGAGAGATTGGAAAAAATTATACAACAAACTCTTTCACTTAATATCTTTCGTAGAAAAATCTTTTGTCTAAGTTAAATGCAACCTTTCAATCAAAGGCAGACAACTTTTAGACATTGAATATTTCTGAAACAGCAAAGAACTTTTTCTCTATACTTTTTTTGCACACATCATTTTCATTACAAACAAAGAAATTGTAAATTGTGCATATAAAATTTAATCATACTAACATGTTTCAAACATGTATTTTTTGTCGTGATTGAATATCGTTACCATTTGGCCATTTCTTATAATTTATGTTTGTGGATATTGCATATTTTATTTGCAGCACAATCTTAAATAATCACACATCCTTCTTATATCCACTACACGTAAGTTCACAAATGATAAAAATAAGTTTAGAAATTAAAATAATTATTAAGCTTGTAAATAACAATAAATCAAATAAAACCATGGCTTTTTTATCACTGAAAAGACATGATTTCATTTGAATTATTTTCAGGTGTTGAAATGCTAAAATTATTACTTTTCTTTTACATTCCGATTTTTAGTAATTCAAAAAAAATCATAATAGCGACTTTCCATTGAATTTTCTTCAAAAGAAAATCAAGACAAGTCATTCAGAAAAATGATAATTTATTATGATTGCGTATATTTTGGCATCATGTTTCCACTGAGACATGGCTCATTAAATAATTGAGACAAATTTCGCCTACTTATTTTTAATATGATCCTCTCATATTCACGGACAAAGTTCTTAGTATCCTTATTAAAGGAAGAAAGAAAGATACCATATTGATGCATATTCATTTATTCGGAATACTTTCGACATTAGCAAAATGTCATCTTCAGTGTCTTGTTTTATCTAAATTTGTTGTGTTTATCTGAAAATTATTATTTTTTTTATTTTTGAAGTGAAAAACGCTAAACTTACGTAATGTACGATTTTTAAATTTTATGATGTAAGCATACTTGGACAGTAATGTCAAGTGATGTAATTAAGTTATTATGATGTCTGTCTTAAAAAAAAACTACTTAAAGCTATTAGTTTATAGCATTCTGCTACCACTTGTTTTCGACTACAAAAATCTGTGCAAAAAGTGGATCAGAGCCTTGATATTTTTCTCATTTCTCATTGGTCAGTTAATATTACAATCATGCTCTCATCTACGTCCGAATAACATCGACCTAGTTCCTGACCTGAACGAAAATACAATTCCGCTAAAAATCTGTCTATACCTTCCGGAACCTATCACGTGATTACGTTTATTATAAATACTGTGACACAAGTTCTTTCTTCCTCCTTTGATTTCTCTCGCTTACTAAAATGTAGCTGTTTAAGAACTCGCATTCCGACCTCTTTCGCGCGAACGCTATGAAAACATATTCACACACGTACACGTAAACGTACCCACGGAAATTTAATTACAAACATTACAGAACATTACAAGCGTCAACATATTACGAATATTCAACTACAAGCAACGGAAACTAATTAAACATTACGGAACATTCACTCCTTCAACTCTTCTCAAGCTAAAAGTTTATCAACATATTCTCAGCTTTACAGAATTCTCTCAACTCTCTCACGGTGAACATTTTGAGCGGCAAGTTCATTCAACTTTCTATGAGCCCAGATAAAAACATTTCTTTAGTAAAGACTTTAATTTCAGTTAAAGGGAAGTAACTCCTATAAATTATGCTTGTATATCATTGACATACATATGAATATTGTTTGTTGTTATACAACCGTTTTGTGTTCCTTTTTATTGCTTCATATTTTGTGATATTTTCCGTAAATATAAATTCGAGAGGTTGCATCAACATGCAAACCTCTACAAGTTAAAACCTAGATATTTTAAAACTATCTACTGTCGGGTCGACATGTTGTTTCCGTCTGGAACATTTTTATGTCAACAATATAAAAAACTGAAGAATCAATTTACTCAGATAATTTAAACGGAGTTTCAAATTGTTACAAAGTGTATGCTAATATGTAGCATTTATAATTAATAGTATAGCAGAAGTTATTTACCTTGAAATTCTTAAAGACTTTTAAGAGAAAAGATTTCAGTTCATGAAATAAAGTTCAAACTCAGTGAAAAAATGTTCTAAGTTGCTTTTTGAAGAAAATGTTTGTTTGGCAAACTGTATGTTCTTTGAGTAGAATTCTTGTTGTCTCGATAAAAATCGTAGATGTTAAAATTGAAGTGTAGTCTGTTATTGAGTAAGTGAATTCGAAGTTTGGGATTACGTTAGGAAATCTAGCTTAGAAACCTCAATGATTTGAACGGCGTGAATTTGTTTAACGAATTGTTTGATACCGCAAAGCTCGCTGTTAGAAGTTGAATAAGTTTCTGTTGCCTGTAGTTGAAGGAGTGAATAATATTAGTTAAGAGATGGCGTCTTCATAGCGTTTTTCCCTAAGGGAACAAACGCAATTTCTCCACAGAGATTACATTTTGTATGTGAGAGAAGGCAAAAGAGAGAAAGAGTTGAAGATGTCACAGTATTTGTAACGTTGTATGTCACGTGATAGGCTCGAAACACTTACACGAATTTTTGGAGGTAAATTAATTTTAGCCGTGCGGACGTAGTGGAAAACATGACATTAACATTAATTGACCAATCAGGAGTTAGAGAAATACCAAGGCTTTGTGATCCACTTTTTTGCAGATTTTGTCGATTGCAGTACTGTTACGTAGGAAATGTATTGGAATCTTTTTTAGCCAGTGGAATTAGTTAGATCACAAATAAAATATTAAATTGAAGTAGAACACTAAAAACACACCTCAATGTGTGTCTTGTCTATGAACTCCCCCCTTTCAATGGGTTTTATTAAACACATCTCAAAGTGTGTCTTGTCTTGGAACTTTTCCATTTTCTTGGATTTAATTAACGCACCTCAACGTATGTGTTTGTACTTTTCCATTTTCATGATTTTATTAAACACACTTCAATGTGTACCTCTGTACCTTTCTATTTTCAGGGGTTTATTTAAACACATCTAAATGTGTGTACATAACTTTCCTTTTTCAAAGGGTTTTTATTAAACACAACTAAATGTGTATGTTTTCCCTTTTAAATATGTATATGTGAACTTACCCTTCTTTTTGAGGGTCTTATTTTATTATATTCACCACACAATATATAAAATACTCCAATAAATTGTTATTTGTTGATTAATAAATCTTTATCTTCTTGTTCATTTTAAATTCACTTATTTAAATGTCTTGCTTATTCATAGAGTGATACGTTGGGTTAAGATTGCTTTATTCCGGACAACACCCACTATCTTATACGAGTTATCTACAAGAACCAAACACTTTCTGCGCCCCATAATTCAACTAATTCTTGCTCTTGAGAAAGACAATACCCCCAACACTACTGTAAACATTTTAAAACATTTGTGCAGTATTCATAATTAATTTTATTAAGGGTTGGTTTCAATTTTTTAATATAGATAGCTTCAAGAAGTTTTAGTCTATGCTTATTATTTTCATGAAAAAGTATAGATGTATTTTCAACAATAATTTTTCGAAATGACGAATGTGGACAGGCATGCTGTTGTAAATGTTGACAGATGTTAGATGCATCATTCAAATGAAAACTCAACCTCCGAGACAAAGTAGTTGCAGTGTAACCAACATAAATATTATTTTTTTCTGTTGGAGAGACAATCTCCCAAGGGGCATTTAAATTTATATAAATGCAGGTAGAAAAAGCAAATATTAATAAGGTATTGATGGTCTATAGTGGGGTGGGGCTTAGAGGTGAAAATGAACGGTTAATTTACCCACACCAATGAATTGATTAATGAAGAACGATAATGACGGGGAAACACACGGATAATTTTAATAAAGCATGATAATAAATTTATTCATGAAATATCTATTCATTTACTCTCTTGAAGTAGTGTTAGTAGCTCGTTTCAGAAATCAGACTTCTTAAAGTCCATAGTTTTAATATATTGCCATGAAAATGAAATGTTCGTGCAACACGCAAAATAATTTTCAAAAATGTTTAAGACTAAGTTAGGAGAACCCGTTGCTTACAAAAGAGGTATATGGTTTGCATATGTTCAAAAGTAGACGAAAAGAGATAGTTTGGATTGTTGAAAGAAAATTTCTTTGAATTATCGCGTGCTGGTTAGAGGCTGATTATATAATTCGCAGGTAATGTTATACTGTCGAGTACTTCAACGCTGGTCGCGAGGAACTGTAACGAAACATTTCACATAACTTTAGACACTCTTCTCATTAATGATTTATTTCTGCTCATTTTATGTAAAAAAAAATTCGGTACTTTCTTTTCTACTTCTTCTTGGCTGGCCGGCTAATTTCTGTGAAGGCAAGGTTTTCTTTTCCAAAAACAATTTGGCATAGGCTCGGTAATTTATTTCCTTTTTTCTTCCCGTTAATTTCTGTGAAAGGGAAAACATCTCACGTAGGCTCTCAGAATTCTTTCCTTCTTCATCTTTTCCCTCTATCCACCGATTTGAATGGGGTGGGTGAATGGAGTTATTATTATTTCGCGCTCGCTAAAGGTCACAAAGCACTGCCTGGGTACCCCAATCAGGCTTGTCTCCTCCCATAATGGTGTTTTCTGGGGTAGTGCGCGCCAGCACTGTATATATATATATATATATATATATATATATATATATATATATATATAGGCCTTCCTATTCTTCTTTCTTCTGCTACACCTCTTTCTAGAGCTTTCATACATTTCCCTCACACCCTTGTTTCTCACTCCCACACATATACTCGCAATAAAATTTTGCTTTTTATACCCGGAGTTATATTTTCGATTTCTTTTTGAATTTTTAGGTCTGATGAATTGGATCGTGATTACGATTCCAATGTAATAAATTATAACCACGGAATATTAGTGTTTGAGCCTTTTGTATTATATTCTTACTCTGGCCTGGACATTGAGTTCTACCTGGATTCTATCCTCTTGGAATATATATATATATATATATATAAGGTCAAAACATAAGGAAAAACTAACACCACTAAATACAAATCCCCTTGAAAATGTCTAAAGAAATGGCTGAAAGTGCTTGGGACAATGTAAATTATGGAAAATTTGTGCACCCTTACTCTTACCAAACGAAAAAACGTATGGATGGTGAAAAAAAAAATGAATAAAAATGAATTAAATTTTCCTTGTCTGCCATATTTAACAAAAGATTAAAAGAAATGTTGCTGCCGAAATATATATATATATATATATATATATATATATATATATATATATATATATATGGACTCTCCCGTCTTATCCGACGTATGATGGTGAAGCGGCTCAGTTCCTAGGAACCGACAGCCAGACACCAGCACATATGATTTGATTATAGTGGCGAAGGCTTTATGCAGAACCAACCCCACTTATATATAGGTATAAATGTGGAAACCAAATAATTATTAGCAACTGTATATACGTGCGTTAGTGTGCATACACAGATAAGCGAATAAATATTTACTTAATTTAAAAGGTGTAAACGAAGAAGTGCTCAATGTAGTTAGACAGTGCTAAGAAGTATACATACCTACGAACGTAGGTATATGCATGTTTATCCATCTATCTATCTATCTATCTGGATAAAAAGACAATTGGAAAATATTTTTTAGTCAATGCCGACACGTTTCGTCAATCCGACTTTGTCAAAGCAAGTTTAAAAGCGATTTGTATTGTAGTTACATTTTCGCCTTTAAACTTGCCTTGATAAAGTAAGATTGACGAAACGCGTCGGCAATGACTAAGAAATATTTTCCAATTGTCTTTTTTATCTAAATTGTCTTCAGAATTATTCTGAGAAATGTAACAATATACATACATACATACATACATACATACATACATACATACATAAAGTATAGGATTGGTGTATTATACCGAATAAATTCCAATAACCAACAAAATATTATTCTTAAAAGAGTGCTCAATACAGAGTAGAGAAAATATAATTATTTATTCGAAAATTATAACATAAACATGTTATAAAATCACTATTTTTGTAGTGATTTTATAACATGTTTATGTTATAATTTTTGAATATTCAAGCATGTTTGGTTGAATAATCTGGACATTATGTCTATTTTTATCCTGAATTTCTACCCAATAGTACCCACTCACGCCTAAAAAAAAAATTAAAAAAAATTGGAGCCGATCTGAGCCTAAGAAAAGGACATAAATGCCCATCAAAAGGATATCTTCGGCAGTCGGAGGGCACAACAGCCAGAATTCACAACACCCAATCGGAACATGACCTACTATTTCCAAAGACAACCCGACAAAGTCCGTCACCACTGTAAGTCACAACTCATCTTCTATCGTACGACTCTGCGAACGACTTTTTCAATTTTATTTATCTTTCTTTCAACAAGAGATATTTATTTGACACCAATTTACAATTTGTTGTATTTTTTATGTTAAAACAAACGTTTATTTCCTAAATCTCCGTCATTTCTTCTTGTCCTGCCACCATTAAGCCGTAATTATTACGAAAAATTATCGAGAGATGTAATTGTTATATTTTTAACTTAAATATAACAATTACATTTCTCGATAATTTTTCTTGGATTACAAATTAACCAATTAAAATTATGCAGAAATCAAGTTATGAGTATTTCTTAGATACTGATGTTTTATGCAATCAATTTTCCTATATTTTCATTTTAACAAACACCCAAAATTAATATATGGTTGTGTTTATTTTTCTTTGTCATGAAACTTTTCCGAGGAAACACGTGCGCAATAGTTTTCAGTTACCTCCCTTGAGCCGCGTGTCTCGTTACCATAGTTACAGAGCTAGTTTATCAAATATGGCAGCAAAAAGTTCTAAATTTCGAGAAAGAAAATTAAGTCGGACTAATTTGGCTGGAGTTCAGGCGATTGCGCGGCGAGAACGAAAGAAAGTGAGTGAAGCATTTAAATTTAATCTTTTAATTAATGAAAAACTGCGGTTCTTAAAAGTTTTAAAAAACTTCACCGATGAATCCTAATGTGATTTTTTTTTTATTTCAACCCGAAGTATCCTTATTTTTGTTGTTTTTGTCATATGTTCTTGATAGAAATAGCAGAGATGAAAATATCAGTCCGAATAATTTATACAGCAGTGAAAACAATGAATCTTTGAACTGAAAGTAAAATAAAGACAACAGTAATACTAACAGTGTTCTTCAGGCTTCGCTTATGTTTTTCACGGTAGCACTCTTTTGTTTGGTATAGTTTATTTTAGCGTTTCAATCGATTTTTACATTATGAATTCTGATTCATCTACTTTTTATCGCATGCTAGTTTATTGAATGAGACTCATATTTTGAGTTGTCCGTTGTCGGGAGTCAATTCAGTTCAGTCAGTGTTGTTATGCAGAAATCGCCAGGAAGATGAAATAAAAATTTCTAATATTTTTCTTTACGGAAATTAAATTTCGTTTTTTTTTTCTTTTATAAAAACAAAAAAGAAGTTAAAATAAATTATTTATATTCCATTTCGAACAACATCGATCATTTGATTCCGAATGCCTGATGTTTCATATCCAAAAAATGAATCTCTTTCTTCAAGAACTTTACATCTGATATAAGGGAAATAAATCTGGGTTTGGTATGACAAAACCGTTTGAAACGCTTAAATGGACTATAACATTATAAACTTATTTTTTTTCTCGACCAGTTTAAAGCTTCAGCCCAAATTAGTAAAAAATAATAAATAAAGTAAAAATAAATAAATAAAATTATACTAACATGCATTAACTTTTAAACTAAGGTGCTATTATTTCTGTGAAATAATGCTTTAGAAATACTATTTAAAATAAAATATTTAAAAAAGCAACTATATGGTTTTGCATTCAAAAATGATCGAAAATATGAAAATTATTTTGATTTCATAAAAGCTTTCAAAACAAAATAAAATAAGCATTAAAAATTTAAGTTAGAATTAATATTTCAGCATTAATTGTCTCCCTTTGAATAAAAAAGATAAAAATAAAGGATTATTAAAATATTTGTACATGGAAATAAAAAATAATGGACTTGTAGCTTCTTTTTTTCTATTGTTAATATTATTAATTAAATGTGTGTTTTTTTCCTTTTGTTTAATTTAAATGAAGATGCAGTTTTCTTTTGCCCTGAAATCACATCACAAAGATATTTAGATAAATAGGACCACATAGGGTTTTTGTTGTTATTAATTTAGTTAATATTTCTTTCATCTAAATCTTTAGTTGCTTTTTAAAAATTATAGCTTACAGATTATTATTCATGATCGTTTGTAGGCAGCCTGAACTAGAAATGAAGAACAAGTCATTGGCAATCTTTAACTTTTTGTTCCTACAGAAAATAAACAATGTCTCAAAAGGATGATTTTTTTCGCTTTATTTTAACTATTTTCACTCATCTGTGATGTTTATTGTTTTAAAAAAGAATAATTAGAATTCTAATAAAATCTGAAGTGAATTTATACATTTTCTTTGTTCTTGACAACAAAAATATTAAACACTACTTATTTATTAGATTGTTTATTGCAATTGTTGGCAAAACATTGGCTTATTCCCAATTGATTCAAACTTTATAAAAAGGTAAATAATAAGAATTTCAATATATTTGGTTCACATATTTTTATTATTTAGTAAATCTTTAGAAATTCATGAATAAAAAATTGTTTTCATATTTATTTCTTTATAAATTGGTAAATGATAAATATTGCATAACATTAGTTTTAATACAATTGTATTAGTTTTTTAGAATGTTGTAAATATAAAATTATTCGTGTATATAAACAGTCTAATAAATAGTGTTTATTATTTTTATTGTCAATTCTCAAGAACAAAGAAAATGTATAAATTCCCTTTCATATGTTTAGGTTTTATTACAATTCTAATCATCACTTTTTAAAACAATAAACATTGTCAAGGAGTGAGGTAGTTAAAATAATAGTGGTACCAAGGGAAAAACTGTCCTTTTGGCACACTGTTATCTTGTGGGCACAAAGGTTAAAAATTGCCAAGACATTTGTGTGCCTCAAGCTCAAGTCTTAGATCTTTGGGAGCCTGTCTACTCTTTAGGCTAAATATGTAGCTTTTCTTTTTTTATGCTTTCTAAATTCCTTTTTGGTGTTTTTACTGTCATTGATGACATTTACTTCTTTTTAATATTCATTTAGCCTAGCTAAATAGCAGGATAAAGATTGTGATGCACTAATCTTTCAAAGTGGATAGCCTGTTTGTCTACAAAATCATTGTTTAAAATCATAGCTTTTAACCAGAGCTTGAACATTGACCTCTGGCACTGGTCGGAAATAAATAACTATTTTGGGAATGAGACAAGTCAAAGATATTTACTTTGCTTCGTCTTGTACAAGGACATAAATTTGGGGCACCAAGTGAGAATTTTACTTACTGCAGATGCAGTATGTAGGACTAACCTGTTAACCGGTGCTCAATGAATTTAATGCTTTTTTTTAGTTTCTTATTTTTAATAGAATATAAGTGATCAGTAGAGATGTTGAAAATTAATTCACAAAAGAACCTACAGGATGGTGGGGATTGCTTTAGACATTTGTTTAAATAAAGACATGTATTCTGTATGTCATACATAGGGTACTTTCAGAAATGGGGCTTTCTTCTATCTGTTCTACAAATATTTTCATGGCAATTGTTCTAATGAACTCTCCTCCTGCGTATGTTGACTGCATGAATTAAAGTGTAATACTAGATTAGCAACTAGATCCCATCATTTTAGTGTTGAAATAGCTAGACGTAACCATGGATTCTGTTCTAATAGTTTCTTTTCTCACACTTCTTGCCTGTGCAACTGTCTTCTGGTTTCTTGCTTCCCTGCCACCTATGATTTTGAAAAATTTAAATGAAACATCAATCACCATCTTCTGTCTTCCTTGATCATTTTCTTTAATTGCCGTTTCTCCACACTAAAGTCTTCTCATTCTCTTTCACACCCTGTAATGTGTTGGGAAAAGTTTCCATGAGTCACCATTTGTTGAAGAAAAAAATGAGAGAAAGTGTTGCTGTGTGTTTAAATAAAATGACAATATTTATTTAACACTAGTAGCATGGCCCGGCATTGTCCATGCTTGATTAAAAAATCGTACGACTCGTACAGCAATCGCTATCAATTGACTTAAATTATTTTTGCCCTTCCTTGCCTTTAAAGGAATGCCCTTTGCCATGCTGATGTTGCTACATGCCTTACTTCTTGCCTATCTCACACTGTGAATTTTTTCTAAGCTCTATACTAAACATTAAATCTGTTATGAAAAAAGAACTAAACAAAATGAACACAAAACGATCAGCTTTAAAAAAGGACTCGTAACTGGAAAAACCAAATGAAAAAAGAATGTTACCAACAAATACTTTTTCACGCCCAACCCAGTTCTGCGGAATCAGAATTAATGTTGAGTTTAAGCAAGCGAATGAGCCAATTGGAGTAAAGTGCCATGCAGATTTAAATTTTTCCCACTTGTGATGAACATCGATTTTTTTTGCATGCTAGCATGCTAGTTAGCATTCGTGTCAGTTAGCTGTTTGCTCTCATGCTGGCCAATAGAATCTTCCTGCCTATTCGTGGCAGCCAGCTATTGGCTCTCACTCTGGCCAGTAGAAAATAGCCGCAAACTACATGAAAACTGCCGTAGAAGCATGAAAAAATTGATTATTTCCACTATTGATGGGAGTTAGGAAATGCAAAGTCATTCTTGGCCTTCCTGCTAACTTGGAGCATGTGCATGTAAATTTTGGTGCAAATCTGTCGAAAATTGCTGCCGTGCATTCGTTACGCACACACACACATCCTGCCTTTTATAGATAGAGATAAAACACACAATTTCTTAATTGTAACTTATTGCAAAATAAAAGTTGTATTTGGAAATTTCTTTTCTCTGATTGAAAAAGGAAATGAATATAAATAGTCCTTCAGTAAGGAAGAAAGAAAGTGGAATTGGGAGACAAAGTCAAAGGGAATCCGCTGTTGCTTTGGTGAGGAAGATTGAATGATGTTGTTGACTCATGCCTTTTTACTACTGTAAGTCTTTTTGTTGTGTTGAATGGATGTCTGGTTTCTATGGCTTCATTTAGGTTCCAGAAGCCTATTTTTATTTATTGGTGGGAACTGATTTTTTTGGCTGATCTTTATTCTTATTAATTTGAAAATTTGAAATATGTTTGAAAGTGGAAGGCTGTGCAGAGCCTATGCATGTTGTGTTTATTTTTGTAATTCGATTTTTTTTAATTTAAAACAGTTAACATCTAATTACTCTACAAACCCATTGTGTTGTAGTGGTATTATTGCCTTGCTTGGGGTGAAATGATTAAAGAATACATGATTTTATATATAATCCAGATATTTTTATATTTCAGAATTCAAAACTAATTTTACCTATCAGTGTTTCCATATTTTTATAATAATTTCAGCTGAAAATTTCAAAACACTCAAAATAAATGAATTCTAAAATGGTTTATCATGTTAATACATCCTCTCAAAACAATAATGTAAGCAAAATAAGAATGTAATATTAAAATGAAGATTGTAATGGCGTCAGGTTACTAATTTTAAAAATAAACGAATTCTACATTTATTTACTTCATTTACAAACATAAGAATGGAAATGGTTTATCATGTTAATATTGTCCTCTCAAAATAATAATGCAAGTAAAATAAGAATAAAGATATCAAAATGCAGAAAGATTGTAATGCCATCATGTTACCAGTTTGTTTGTGGAGTTATCAGTTTGTAACAGCTCTGACACATTTTTTGAAGTGAGATATTTCTGGTGTTGATTGGTGATATATGATAGCTTGTTGTGAAGATATTGTTGTGGTCACATAATATATTATCAAAAAGGAGACATTATACTGATAGTATTTTTTTGTATGTTGCATGTCATCCTATGTCTAAAGAAAGAAAGAAAAAAGAGGGGATTTATGTCTTTTTATACTGCTTTTTGGAGAAAATGTAGGAGAGACTTAATTACAAATATGATAAAAGTGAAAAGAACAAGGAAGTAAGTGAAATTACTTATGCCCAAACACATATTTAAAAGATTAAAATTTAATTTAAAAGATTAACATTCCCTTACCTTTATCCACATGTATAGTTATGTCCATGTAAACATTCCTTTAGTTTGATAAAGTTAGTTTTATAGTAGTTCTGACTCATTTATCTATTTTGAGTCATAAAGTGACTAACAATCTGTTTCTTTGAAAAACATGTGATGACATTAGGGCACCATTTTTTTTTTTTTTTTTTTTTTTACTGAAGTTCAGTTTGTTGAACTGGGATATATTCTTGTGTGTTGAAGGAAGAAATGTATTTACATGATAGCTTGTGTAGAAAGATTATTGTGGTCTCATAAGTTTTTTTTTTTTTTTAAGATTTATTTTTCTCTGACAAATTCATTAGATATTCAACACTCTCAACTTATGCTGAGAGTGTTGACAATCTAACAAATCTAATGAATTCTACATTTATTTATATGGGATGTTATCTTGTACAGGAGATAGGAATGAAATTGTAAACAATATTGTGTATATATATATATCAACATTTTATTGCCTTAGCAAAACTAAATCAAAGGGATATAAAAAGAGGTAGATCGCTGGGTGTATATTTAGATGTCCTCATTCGTACATATGGTAAGTGCAAAGTGCTTTTAAAGATGTTGAGAGACTTAGATTTTGGAGAAGATTTTCTTGTTGTTTTGGTAAAGTTATCAGCATAAGGCGGTTGTATGTTGCATTGTATACAATGCAGCACATGGTTGACTGGGCACAGTCTTGCAGAGGAGAAACAAGACTTGTCTTGTCCTTGTAGAATCCTGTAGGTAAAAAGAAAGCAAGAGACTTTGTTTGATTTCTTTCTTTTCTGATAGATTAGCATTAAGACATGCTGCAAAACCTGTTAAAAATATTGAATTGTTATCATTTTAGAAGTGGGTCCTGTTCATAATATTGATATAGTGTAAAATTGATCCCTGAGTTATCAGAACACAACTGTTTGTTTACAAATGTCAAGTTTGAAACTGTGCTTACATCATTGATATCAACATACAAGGACGGACTTTTATTTTACAAAAAGAGTAAAGATTTCTTTTAAATAAAAACAAACAGGTATATACAAATTTGTTTTATTTTAGGAAGATATTTTAAACAAGCAGTTGAATGGAAAAACATTTTTTTTTTATTTTTACAAAAAGTTTTTTTGTGATAAATTAATAAACAGATGTATACATTTTTACAGTAGTGCCACATTTTTAATAAAAAAAATTGCATAAATCAGCAAAAGTATTAAATAAATATGCTGATATCAATGTTGCAAACACATTTTCAAAACACAACATTTGTAAATAAAGTAAGAAATGATGGCAAATGTGATATCAAAATTTGAAGGTGCATTGGAATAACGAAAAGTGCCTTCCAAAATCTAAGAAAAGTATTAAGAAACAGGAAAATTTCATTTGAAACAAAGAAAAGAGTACTGAATTGTTATTTAATATCAGTCCTCCTATATGGACTTGAAATGCTGAACAATCTGATCACAGAGGAAGAAGAGACTTGAAGCAACAGAAATGTGGTTGGTTCTATCGAAGGATGCTAAGAATCACATAGACTGAACATGTGAATAATGAGCAAGTTGTAAGGAAACAAAAAAGATACTTATAGTTAAAATTAGAGAGAGACAAAATTTATAGGGTACCTAATGAGGAATGCGGGACTGGGGAATTTTAACCTTATAGGACATTAAAGTCAAGAGGGACAGAGGGAAGAATTGAGTAACCTACCTAATGAGCTTGTATAAATGGTTGGCAGAACAGAGATTAAGAAGGATAGCAAAAAGATAAACCTTACTAAGAACAACAAAGGACAGGAAGTTGTTGAGAGCCAAGTCCTGAAAAGACACGGCATATAGAAGAATAAGAGTAGATAGCTCTGTAGAAGGAATTGATTTGACACTGTATTGTTATTTTAAACAGGACACCACTTGATAATTGATAAAAAAAAAGTCAGTATTTTTCAATTTTGAAAAATGTCACGGCTTGAGGAAGGTCTAAAGAACATTAAAAAATCTTTTACTATTTTTTATGAGTGGACCAGTCTATTTAAGTAGTCCTATAGAATAATTTATAACATTTTCAAAGATAAAAATTTATTCATCTTTTATGTTTTTAACAAGTATAATGAAAACTACAGGTTTAATTTGATTTTTTGTTCTCTTTGTTTTCTCTAGGATGAATATGAAGACAAGAACTTCTTTAAGGTGTACACAATTCTTTCTTTAGAGGATACAAATGAACTGATAAATGCAACCATGGAGAATATTGAAAAGTAAGCATTAGCAAGAATATTTGATTAACCAGTTTACTGGTTATAAATT
The DNA here is from genome assembly GCA_903632075.3 of Acanthosepion pharaonis. NCBI lineage: Eukaryota > Metazoa > Mollusca > Cephalopoda > Sepiida > Sepiidae > Acanthosepion > Acanthosepion pharaonis. Next base: position 1,251,061 of record CAHIKZ030000170.1, read on the forward strand.
TTGTTTTAAAATTCTGTTACTTTTTCAGATTCTTTTCCATAATTTTAATTCATTGCAAATAGAATCTCTTTGCTCATTGCAGATAGAATGTCTTAAATTATTAATAAAAAATCAATAAGTCTATTTAATCAAAGTGTATGTAGATAATTAACGTAATATTGAAAAGATCTGGATCTACTCTGAGTATGAGCTGAAAAATTCCGTAAATTTTATTTTACTCATTTCATTCCAAGCTACTAAGCCATGAGGGGTTACTGAGTGTGATAGAAAAAAAAAAACATTGTTCAGGAGAGAGAACAATAACTGAACAGGAATTAAGAAGACAAAAGATAACGATTAATATTACATTTAAATTTTTGAAGATCAAAGTTGCATGGAAAGCAGTAAGAAAGAAGAGAGTTCCACAAAGGAGAGAAGAAACTGTTAGCATAGAACTTATGGTTACATTTAGTCATTTTAATTGTAAAATGATGAAAGCTTGCTGACAATCTAGTAGTACACTTAAATTCATAAAGTCTAGATACCAAAGAGGAAAGCTCATCAGAAAAATTACCATGAAAATATTTATAGAAAAAGCACAGAGAAGCAATATTACTGAGGTTGAAAAGTTACTATAGATGAGATATTAGTTCAGGATTGATAAAATTGCAGATTCTTCTTTGTATTTTATCAAGAATCTCTAAATGTATAGCTGAAGCACCAGACCAGATGTGACAGCAATATTCAAATATTGTATAATGGTAGATTTATAACTGTGTAAGATAGATTCTGGTGCAAAGGATTGTCTAGCATAACACAGTGTACCAAATTTTCTATCAATTGATTTAATATAATCTTCCCACTTCATCTCGGCAAAAAACTTTAGCCCAAGAAGTAATCATAATCATTTATATAGAGTGTTCGCATTTCTTACATCTGGATGGAGAGGTCAAATATACAGTTAGTATCAATATGGAAACAGGAATTGGCAATGCAAGTTTGAATTTACGCCAAGTCTGCAACATTCACTTTCACACAAATACCATTGGGAAAGACATAAATCCCTCTCTTCTTCTCCCAACTATAGATTAAATTGCAGAGTAGACAGGGCACTATGGCCATGGGTGACAATCAGTCTAAGAAAAAGCAACAGGAAAACACTTATCTATATAAGTGTTTTCCTGTTGCTTTTTCATTTTCCTTTTTCTTTTTTTTTTTTTTTTTTTTACAATAACGTCCACGCTGTACAAGGCCCAAGAGCCACTCAAGGTAGAGGGTTAAGAGTAAGAGCCATTCAAGGTGCAGAATTTGGAAAAATTTTTCACTAGTAAAACTGCTAGCATTGTCCAACACATGAGAGTTCACATGTGTGTTGAATGTGCACTGCAGCACCCATTCTGTTATTGCTGCTGATAGTGATCAAATGATATGTGCATTTATATATTTACTATGAGGATTCACTATCACAAGAATCCACTTGCCATTGATCGGGCTGGCATAATCTATATGCACACAAAACCATGTCCTTCTTGGCTATTCCCATGCTCGTCTAGGTCATATTAGCCTTATCCTCATACATAACACAAGTTCTTACACACAGTTTAATGTCTGAATCCAAATTTGACCATCAGATATGACAGCGAGCAAGGGACTTCATTCGTGAAATACATAGGTGAATTTCATGTAATTTGTTAAGCAGGTTATCTTGAAACTTTGTGGGGTAACCATTTGTAACCCCATAAAATACAATCCAGTTGTACTGATAACTCCTCCTCTTTGTTTGCGTACAGTCAAAAATCCTGAGATCCATTGTACAGCCATCCCTCTATGATCCACTTATGCATTTGTGATAACATGGGATTCCTGGATGTATGCAAAGCAAAAGTTTTTGCCATGACATGAGTTGAATCTAAAGCTGTCATAAAGAGTACCACTTCCTTTACCACTTTCAGTATCAGCTGACATTAATAAACTTTTCCATTGTTCAGATGTATTGGTTTTCCTTGAAAGTTTATAACATTAACAGAATCTCCCAAATAGAATACTTTTTCCTATCACTTCCTATCCATCAGCATTCAAACATTGTCCATTTTACTGGTGACTTTGGAGGATAAGTCTTCATTTCCAGGGGGGGCTCCTTTTTGTAATAACATAAACAGTGGAGCTAGAACAGTGCTGGTATTATTTAAATACTGGTGGTAATAATTAACAAAAGCTAAATAACTGTGCAGTTTCAAGGTATTTCTTGGTGTCGGTGCTCTTTGAATAGCATTAACTTTATCCTGGGTTGGGTGAATTCCTTTGGAATCAATCCTGTGACCCAGATAAACTATTGACGGCTTCCTGAGCTCACATTTCTCACTTCTAAGGTAGAGGCCCACATCTCATAGTCTTTTTAACACTAAACGCAGATGTTCTTTCATATTTTGCTTGAGATTAAAATGTTGTCAGTATAAGCAGCAGTCATTTGTATACTTTGAATTAACTGGTCTGTAGTGTGTTGAAAAATTCCTGGTGAAGAGGCAATTCCAAAACACAATCTGGTATACCTGAAAAGACCTGTATGAGTGTTTATTGTAGTTAAGTCTTGTGACTCTTCCTCCAAAGGAATCTGTAAATATGCATCACTCAAACCCAAACTCATAAAACAATATCTGCCTGAGACTTTGGAATACAAGTTGTCTATATTTAGAATAGGTTACTTGTCTGTCTGTAAGGCCTGGTTTACTGTCTGTTTAAAATTACCACAAATCCTAACTTGACCATTTTTATTTAACATTGGAATGATGGAGGAGTAAAAAAAGTAACTGTTTTGATAACAGCAGTAGTAACCATGCAATCTAGCTTGGCCTCAATCTTTATTCAGAGTGTTAATGGTATTGGTTGAGCTTTCATGAAATGAGAGGTACTGTTAGATTTGACATGCATCTTTGCTGCTGCATCTTTTAAATTGCACAAGACTGATTTAAAAAGCACAGAAAATTTTCACTCCAAGTTGGTCCATGTAACTTGGTTACAGGTAACTAGTAGATTAATTGTTAATCTTTGCAACCAATCCTGTCCAAGAAGACTGCATTCTGATCTGGGTACAACCAGCAATCTTAAATTATAGGTTTTCCTCTGGTGTTTCACACTCATGTTGACAACTCCCCTAAGCTCAATAATATGCTCGGAATATGTCCGCAATTTTTGTATTAAACTCTTTTTAGACAATGCTGTATTAGGTAGTTTCTTGAATTGTTCCTCACTTAACAGAGAAGATGAATACCTGGTGTCAATTTCTATTTCCCAACTGATCCCATTTAACTCAAGTTTACTTATATAAGGTTCAAATGCATCTGAAATTAACCCTATATAATGATATATCCAGTGTGTTTTGTTATTGCATGCCGTATGACTGCTTTGCCTGTTGTTTATTTTTGTACTGTCTTGAAAAGTGAAGCTTGTTTTGATAATTAAAACAAATTTTGTCCCATGCTGGACACTGTATATGTTTTTCATGCCATTCTCTCCAGGATCCAAAACAAACCAAATAATGTAAATAGTGTACATAATACCTCATCTCGGAAATATAGACAGAAACTTTTTCCTCTTTAGAAATTCCGTAGAACTTGCCACAGACATTTCATGTATGCCGTTCATACTTCTATTATTAATGTTTAACACATCAGTAGCCATTAATTACATGGCCTAATCTACTTTAAAAGCATTTCCAAGTGACATGTCCTCAGATTACATTCTTTTTTTTAATGTTCTCATTATTTAATCCATAAACAAATTTGTCCTGTAATACTCTTTCTAAAAATATTCCAAATTCACATGTCGATGATAAATGCTCAAGCTGAACAAAGAAATTTGAAACAGACTCATCCTCCTCTTGTTTGGCATTATAAAACTGTTGACTCTCTGCAATGACAATGTGTTCAGGCTTGAAATGATCTAGCAACAGATGCTAGATTTCTACAAAAGTTCTATCACTCAGTTTCTGTGATGCACATAAATCTTCCAAGACTCTGTACTTTTCATGTAAAGCTCTGAGTAAGATAGGTCTACAATTTATTTCTGTTTTCTGTCCACAAACTGTTTTTTGCTAAGAAAAACTGTTACAAATGGTTCAGGTATGACGAAATATTTCCAGATTCAATGCAGAATTCTTCTAAACGTCTGAGTGTTGACATATTTGTGTGAAAAAAAATCTCTTGTTGCAACTTGGTAAGGGGGTCTGTAGTGACAACACAGTTTTGGCTTGGTGCTTTCTGTCTACTGAAGCCATACTCCAGCTCTTTTATTCACACATAACAAAATCACACATAACACATAACATGGTATTTCAGTGCCTGAACAATAACTGAAACAGTGCTTCCATTTCCTTAGTTCCTGGTTACAATAATCGCAATAGATGAAATGGTAATTCACAAATAATAAAGAATAGGAACCTCTTGAAAGTCATGCTGCATGAAGAAGGTAAGCAATTACTCATCAAAATGAAATGTAATTCTGAAAAATCAATAGATGTGAATAATAAATTTATGTCAAATCTTAGTTATTGTTTTTTTATTGGTCTTTTATTAATTATATACTTTTATTGGAAGCATGCATGAGGAATGGATAGTGGCTTGGATTGGAGAATTGAGTTCAAATTCCAGTTGAGTTCATTGCATTCACTTACGTGTTAATATCCTTGGGAAAGGCATGAATCCATCTCTTCCCTCCAGCTATAGGTAAATAGCAAGACAGGCCCTACAGACTTTGTTGGCAACCAGTCTAAAAAGAAAACTCTGAATTCAAATCACCTTGTAGGTTCTGCTCCTTACATCCATAAAACAACCTCATTCAGTAACTCTATACTTTGAGTGGCTCTTAGGCCTTGTATTAGGTCAATGACAGCATAAAATAGACAATTTTTTTTCTTTTTGACATTTTCTTTATTGAATGACATTGGTTTGCCCCAAAATTCACTTTATTTATTAAATAAAAATAAAAGACTATAATTTTTTTAACATTAATAATTTTTACATAAAGTATTCTTTTATATGCCATGTCTCTTGATGAGGTTGGTGATCATGTCTCTCTACAATTTCCTGTCTTTTGTAGCTCTTAATTAATTTTATCTTTTTGTTATCGCTCCTAAAGTTTGTTCCACCATTCATTTACTTACGCTTGCTAGATAGATTGTGCATTGTTTTCCCCAATCCTTCTTGCCTTTAATCTGTCCCATGAGTATCAAATTTTCCAAGCCCTCTTTCCTCATAATGTGCTTTAGAAATTTCGACTGTCTCTTTCTGATGTTAAGTATAAATGTCTTTTTTGTTTCCATTTTCTCTAAAACTTCATCATTGCTCATATGAGGTTGGCCAAAAAGTTAATTCAGTTAATTAAGTAAAAGATAATTTTAAAAAAATTGACATTAACTTTATTTTCTGTTTTCTTCCATTATCTTCCAGACAATTTGATAATTCCATCCTCCTACAACATTCTATCTTTCTCAGTATCCTTATAAACTGTGATTCTTAATTTAAGATTTTTTATTAAGAAATTCTAAAGGAAAGCAAGAAGAAAGGACTGTTTTTTTATTGTTATCTCTCTTTAGCAGCGTTTTTCTTTTTCTCATATCTTCACACTTCATGCATCCTTGGTTTTATTGCCTTGTTGAGTAAGATGATTAAAAAATAAGAAGAATTCTGTAAAGACCAAAACAAATATTAATCTGAAGATACAATGTCTTGTGAATATAACAAAGGTTACAAGTTTTGTGTGCTCACCAAAGAAACATGAAGTCTAGTGAGTTACTAATGGAATATTCTTGATTGAATATTGCTGTTAATAAATTCTGAATGGTTTTGTTTTATTACCTTCAAGTGGAAGTATTACTTGTTTGAATAAATCATTTGTTTCCCCGGAAAGAACTTATAGTAGCAGATTTTCTTCTAATTTCACAAACATATACAATATTAATTTCTTTGGATGAAGACCAACATTTAGTATAATTAATGGCAGTTCATTTTACATGCCTAATAAGTTCTTGCTTCCATGTCATAGACTATCTACTTTTGGTCACCTATCAAAATCTGTTACAAAAATAGTCCAATAGATTATTTTACATATATGGAAGCCACACATTAAAGTGAATAACATAACTAAGCTGAGGCAAATGTTTTTCGATGATTGAATTGGGTATTTTGAGGATACTGACAATCTCTTCCCACATCATATAACATTATTTTCAAGTAATGTTGTGATTTGTTAGTTATTAATGTCAACTGGTCTACTTGATTCTGTGCAAAAGGCAAAAATATGACTTACTCCAAAAAAGCAAGAATGTTTTTCATGGCTTATAAAGAATATACTTGAATGATTGAACATGTCAAAAATAAGTTGCAAAGTTTTGTGCTAGAAATTTCCAGCACAAAGCTTTGCAACTTATTTTTGACATGTTCAATCATTCAAGTATATTCTTTATAAGCCATGAAAAACATTCTTGCTTTTTTGGAGAAAGTCATATTTTTGCCTTTTTTGAATAAAAATACGTATTTGTTGAAAATGTCTCTTATTTTCTTCTCTTTTCAATGTTGGAATAAATAAACAAAAATATGCCAGTTTCAATAAAGTTTTTAACATACAGCAAAACCTTGACTTAAAAAAAAACTAATTGGGATTCCTTAACTCTGATAATTCCTTAAATCTGATGAATTCTTCATTTTGTAAAGAAGAAGCAAGTTCTTTAGACCACTGCATTTAATGAACATTTTGTTAAGTCCAAGGCAGTCAGCATGCAGATGATCAATGTTATGTAAAATTGTATAAAATATCAAATAAAATAATCATACATACCTTTCCTTGTTCATATTCAGAGGATTTTGAGTGACATAGATACAATCTGCAATGTAATTTACTTTGTATTCATAACCAAGGCTTCATTCATAAATAGCCCTATTAGATACTGTTTTCTGAGAATCTTAACATATGCTTGATTTGAATGATTTGTTCCAGCTTTTAATAACTTGTTCCAGTAAAAATAAAAATAAAGCCAGTTAGTTATGGCTCATGGAATCCATGAATGATTCTTTAAATTCATTAAATTCAAGAATGCAGTTAAACGTTCATCCCCCATCTCAGTATAGCCTCCATGTCATTAGCAATATTTTTTGAGTTATAATCAACAAGAAGGTTGTTGATCACCTCAACAGGGATAACATCTTGAGCCACAAACTGTACATGTTTCAATTGGCTTGGTCCACTGCTGATGTCCTAGCTGTCATTAGTCACAGAATGAGTTAGGCACTAGACAACAAATACTTCTCAAGGATGTTCACATTAGATATTTCAAAGACCTTTGACACATTGTGGTATAAAGGGTTACTGCCCAAGCTCACTATATAATCACTGGAAGAGGTTTTCCATTTAAAAAGTCCTTTCTAGCAGGTAGGTCCCTGAAGGTAGTTGTTAATAGCCAGTCTTTTGAGACCCAAGCAGCCAATGCAGGCATCATCCAAGGTTCACTTCTCAAAATGATCTGTCTAAGAGTATACTCTGATCATTTGTGAATATCTATGTTGATGATACAATGATATATGGGGGCACCTCCAAAACTCTATATGACCAGAACTTGGCAGCTGATTCCTCTGATCTAGCTTAGTAGGGGAAGAACTGGCTGGTCACATTCAATGCCATGAAAATCAAACTAGTGATGTTCCATCATCACTGAGCAGACCCAGAATTTTCACTGATTGCAATGAATGAGTGTTCCTTCATGAAGACCCTATGCCTTGATTGCCTATTGAGATCTAAACTCAACCCAAACCTCAAGTGGAACTGTTACGTGTGATTTATTGCTAATGATGCCGGAAAAATGATTGGTTCTCCGTAATTGCATCAGTAAATACCTGACTCCCCCTGATATCGTCTACCTTTCCAACAGTAAGGTCATGGCTGAAAATGGATTACTGCTGCAATATATGGGTAGGAGATACTCTGTCTTCACTCTTCAGTCTTGATAGTGTCCAAAACCATTTCTGTGTCCTTGTGGGGGGATGAATTATTTTTCCCCCTACTATCCCTCCCCCCCCCAGATGAAATGTTGCAAACCTCTCACTGCTCAATCATTATTTCCATGAAAGGTGTTCAAAAGAGCTACATTCCTTAATTCCACCATCCTGACCTTCATAGCTAAGACCTGCCATGCCACACACATTGTATCAAACCACACTCATTCCCTTCATATTCCATTGGTGAGATTAAGTTTCACTTGAGCAGCTTCTTCTAATGAACTGAAGCTTTATTTGGAAGCAACTCCTAAGAGGATACTTCTCTGATCAATACAATCTTAACCTGTTCAAGTTTAAGGTCAAACGTTATCTTCCTTACATATCTCCATAAACTGTGCCTCTTATTCTTAAACCTCTACCTAGAGTGGATCTTGGGCCTTGTACAGAGTGACCATCATAATAAAAAATGTTAAATCAAAGCAAACCAATGACAGCTAACATGAAATGCAATCTTTTTTTAATGAAATTAACTACCCTCACCCCAATGCTATCTAATGAAAAATATTGAAAAAACTTTTAGGGTTATCCATTATTAAGTGTGGTATTAATTTTGGCAACTGATACTGAAACATGGTGAAAATATGAATCAATGGCAGATATGAACACAAATATAATTTGTAGGCATTACCATTTCTTTAAAAAAGATTTTTCAAAGCTTGTTAAAGATATTATTCTTTCTAAATAACAAGTAATGACTCCCCATTTTTATTGCCAATTCAAAATGCTAAAATTGAAGGATTTTTGTTCAAAGTTAGAATCATGTTTCTGAAGCTTCTGTGATATTCCCAGATATTTGAAATAAATAACTATCTTATTGAAATTATAAATATATCCTCAACAAGAGAGATGAAAGCACTACAAAAATTATATTTTATACTGCAATATGTATATTTAATAAAAACCTGACAGTTTTCGTTCTTCTGTAAATAGCCATATGTTGATTTTTACCAGTATTAAAATACAAATTGTTTTAACAAAGAACAAAATATATGACACAAAAATCTGAAGATGTATTGGAATAGTGAAAAGTCTCTTCCAAAAGTTAAACAAAATATTAAAAAACAGGAAATTATCTTAGTAACAAAGAAAAGACTACTGAACTGTTATGTATATGGTAGTCCTGGGTATGATGATAAACTACATATGGCAGCAATTAGGAGATAGGAGGTTTTGAGGAGCATGGAACCACATCTGAATTGCTGTTGTCCTCATGTCCACCTTAACCTGGGATGGTTGCTCCTGTTAGGCTTCCAGCTATGGGAAAATGGGGAATCTCCAAACAAAAACAAAATTATGAAAGTATAAAAATACATTTTTATAGTAAAAATACTAGCAATACATTTTTATATAAAAAATTACCAACAGTACATATTTATAGTAAAATTACCAACAAAATATATTTATAGTACAATGACCAAAAATACATTTTATCTGTAGTTGAAGATATACAACTGTGTTCAAAATATATTTAATTGGATTCATGAAATTATGCTCAAAATGTCTAAATTTCAGCATTAAATAACCTGTAGAGGTTGATATGCTGCTAGACAAAATAGTGCAAATAATAGCTCCTCTTTTACACATGGTGTATAGGAAGCAATGTACAAGGGGCCAAATTCAATGACACTCTTTCTTCTAACATAATTTTCTCTCCTAATGTGACCAAACGGTTTTCTAATTTATTTTATAACCTGATGACTTTTATATGTATCAGTAATTCTAAATCTTGTGTCCTCTGATTAAAACCTTCATATGATCACCAGAGTTAAGCAATGTCGAGCCTGGTCAGTACCTAGATGGGTGACCACCTGGGAATACTAGATGCTGTAAGCTTGGATGTGTGGTTGGTGTAATGGATGATAACTTGGAACCTACCTCTTCTCCCCCCAGCTATGGGTTAATTAGTAAGACTTGCATCATTAAACCATTATTATCTCCAGAAATAAAATAAAATTGTGTACAACATTATTTAGATTTCAGCATTAAATAACCCATAGAGGGTGATATGCCACTAAACAACCAAACTAAAGACCTTCACAGAAAAGGCAGAATCAACTTTTTTATAAAGATCTTGAATAACAAACAGCAGATATTTAAGTACAAATTTTTTCTCAATTTTATTTCAGGAAGTTAATTTCTTTTTTCCACCTTGACGACCCAACACTCAACTTAAAAGATGGAATCACACTTGACTATTATGTGGAAGGTGTCATCTGGGCTAAAGAACAAGAATTCAGTTCTGCTAAGTTTTCTGGCTTCTTTACTGTACTTCACGAATTGTTTGAAAATGTTAAAGGTTGGTACTTTAATTTTGAATAAATGTGTCTTGGACAGTGTTTAGGCTTTTTAGGTAATGATTTAATTTTTATTGGCTTGGTCTGGTCAAAAAGTTTGTTCACTTTATTAGATAAAGATAAAATACAAATTTAAAACAAATTTTGACATTAACATTAATGAATAATTTATTACTTTCTGCCATCTTTCCAGTGAGTTCATAATTCCATTTTTCCAAAAATTTTTTCATCAAAGAACTGTCATAGCGTAACATTAATATGTATATGTGTATACAATATATGCTCAAGTATAGTGGGGCACCTTGAAGCAGTGTAATGGTTAGCAAGCTTGTCTTGCTAAAACAATTTCAACTGAGTAGTGAGTTCTATCCTCACTAGGTGCTCCATACTTTCAGCCTTGTGCCACATCTAAGCTATGCTTGGAAAATCACTATACTCAAGTATAGTGCCATGTTTCTGATCAGTTTTTACGCAAAAAATAGGAGGTCACACTATACATAGGTAATTCTTTTGAAGAGATTAAAAATCATGCAATTTTGGTGACTGGTTGCACTATACACAGGCAAATTTCTTTTGGAGGCCTTAAAATTTAATGGTTATGCTATATATAAAGTTGTCTTATACACAAGTATATTTGGTAAGTTAAAGTTTAATGATTATAGTTAAAATTAAAAGAAATTATATAATTATTTTGTGACTTGTTAGAAAGAAGAAAAAATGACTATGATAATAAAATAAGCATGTCCTATCTCCCCTCTTGCTTGTAACCATCCATCACAATAAAATAAACATTTTCAGTGCTAAAGCTAAATTAGTCAAATAAAGGTTCATAAGCTTCAACTAAGAGTTATTGCTATATTACAATGACCATTATACATTGTTGGAAATATATCATATGTAGAGTAATTGAATGTGTTTAAGTGTAATTGGTAGAAATGCCCAACAAATGGAATTGATAAAGTTTCCAATAAACAATAACAAAAGAAGAAGAAGAGTGTAAAATAATACTAAGTAAACAATATATATATATATATATATAAAGTGAACATTGAAGTCAATACTCAGAGGCGACAGGCTGTTTCATGCTGGATGCAATCATCAGGTGGCCTGATGATTGTGTCCAACATAAAACAGCCTGTCGCCTCTGAGTGTTGACTTCAATGTTCACTTTTATATTTATATTTACATATGGTCTATCTCTGATATTGAGCACTTTATCCCATAAATATAGTCAACCTTAAAACTATATTTCTTCATATATATGTCGGAGGACGAATGCTTTTGTATGAAAATTTCTCGGACATTCTGGTCGGTAAATGTTTAATACTGTTTATTATAAACAGAGCATTTACTTAAATATTTGTATATATAAAAAGAATGTATAAACATAAAATGTCTTAAAATATATATATATATATATATAGCTAATATTAGTGGTAAATATACACATACATATGCAAAATATATAAATATATATACAGAGGTGCATACACATACATGTATATTTTTTGAATAAAAAATTCCAAGAGGATAGAATCCAGGTAGAACTCAATGTTCAGGACAGGGTAAGGATATGATAAAAAGGCTTAAACACTAATATTCCATGGTCATAATTTATTCCATTGGAATCAGAAATATGATCCAATTCATCAGACCTACAAATTCATAAAGAAAACAGAAAAAACAACTCCGGAAATAAAAATAGAATTTAGAGAGAGTGTAAGTATGAGAGTGTGGGATGAATGTTAGAGCTAAAGAGAGGGGTAACAGAGGAGAGAAGGTGGGAGATTAAACCTTAACAGAGAGAAGTTTTAGAGAGGTGAGTTGAAGAGGTTTAAGGAGAGAAATATGAATGTTGACGGATGTCTAATACATTAAAAGTTGTAACCATAAAGGATACATTTCGTGGTGACATACACACCATAGACGATCTAATCTTAAAGATCAGAAGAAGAGGGAGGAGGAAAAGAAATGAAAAAGGGTGGGGAGAGAGACAGGGGGAAACTAAAACTGAAGGCATTTACTGAAAGGGCCGCTGTGTAATTAAGAAAATTTGACAAAATTAATATCGACTACAGGTTACAAATCAAATATAAATATATAAAAATAAATATAACGATTATCTAATCTAGCAAGGACCTATAATTTTATGTTCAAAAACACATGCGTATACACACACACACAATAACATGTACACGTACACACATACATATAGGCATGTACCCACATACACACATATATATCCGTGTACACACATACACATATATCCACATATATACATATACATATATATATTTATTTATATATATATATATATATATACACACACACACACATACATATTCTCACATACATACATACATATATATATATATACATACATACAAATACACACATACACATACATGTATACATATAATACATAAATATACACACAAATACATACATATACACATACATCCATACACATCCACTCCTACATATATATACACCACATTTACACACACATCTACATACGGACATACACATACGTGCACATAAACATATATACATAAAAACTTACATCTCCATACAATTACATACACCCATCTAAACAAATAAACACTGTATCCCTATATCTATCCATCTAACTATACATACATACATACATACATACATACATATATACATACATATATACTCATATACAGATATATATGAGTACACACATACCAAAACATGGGATAAGGACTTACCATTATTACATCATTTACATTCAGACTAATGGCCTTATCTTTGTTGTTGTTATCTCTAGGTCATTAATCCATTAGCCTATTGTCTCATGGGACAATAGTCTAATGGATTAATTTATTGAGTCATGATTTTGCTGGCATAGTAATTATGAGTTCAATCCTTGTGTTGAGTAGTACAGCCTCTGAATTAGTGGAAACATTGCAAGCAATAATTGAGTTGTATTGTAATGAACAAGGTGAGATATCCCTAGATATGGGCAATGGAACAAGAACAATCTACACCCATTGAGGATTTAGTTCAGGGCTTCCTAAACCTTTTTTGTGTCATTGTCCGCTTGTATAGTAAATATTCAAAAGTATACCAAAATTGTTTTCTAAAAGTTTATTACTATTTCATAAAGTGACTTTATGATGTAGTAAAAATGCCAAATGGAGGTACAAAGAATGCTGACTTACACAGAGGCTTCTGCTGCTACTACCATATTAAAGAACAAATGAAAGCAAACTTAACCATTGAAAACTATATAGAAAATATCAAAATATCTATTGTCTGTGGGGATATTTATATCTCATTTAGGAATGTGAGACAGTTATTATCATTTAGCCTCCTGTTTTTATACAGATTGTTTGCATATCTCTTTTGAATATTTTTTACAGATAGCATATGTTAAAATACCTTTTTAATACTCAGTCCTATATTGACCACCAAAATTTCCAATCATTCACCATTTTCTGATCAGTTGCTCATTGCCCATCCAACAGTTAAAATTGCCCACTGGTGGGCAATATTGCCCAGGTTGGGAAACTCTGATTTAGTTCAAAATTCTCTGGCTGTTACCTGGATTGACAGACATCAAGGCCAGTGGACACAATAACCCAAACCTTGTGATAATAACAACAAAGATGAGGACATTAGTCTGAATGTGAACAATGTAAACATAGAAACTGGTATGAATGGATCAATGTATTTTTATTTTGTCATTTATGTCCGTTATATTTGGTTCAAATTTTAAAACTTCACAAATTCATCATCTTCGATAATTAACAAGTGACCTGATTCCTAATGAAGATTTTTCCATCATTAGGTAACTTCTCTTTCAATTTTTGTTGCTTTTTTCTTTCCTCTTGAACAAAATTGATTTGAATTTGTACACATTTAGATGCAAGTCACTATTGTTGCATACCAATTTGAATGGTGCAAAATTTTTATTAATATGCAGTGTCTCTTCATTTCTTTAAAAATTTTGGTTTAATGTCTTTAGTAAGAAAACACACATTTTTAAAAGAATGTTTAAAACTATTTCTGTTTGAATAGCAAGATTAAAGAATTTACTTTGGCAATTTTGACTGAGTAGAAACAGACATTTATTTATTAACTGTACCCGAATTATTTAAAAGAATTTGATATCAGAAATATATATGAATATTTAAAAATTAAATTAACAAATCAATTAAATTATTGAAATTGATGTAATTTGTTAATTAATCTTGAAGAAATGAAAAGTAATGGCTTCACCCTTGGGGTCCAAGTGTTTGTTTATGGAAGTTACCTTGAAAATACACACTTTGTTTAAAGTTAATGTCTATTACAGTGAGAGAGGACATATTTGGACAAGTGGTCAGAATAATGTTGACATTATTTGCATATGGATACATATTGAGAGTTCTTATTTAAAAAAGCTTTGTCCAAAGAGTTATTAAATATTTATCACTAAATAAAAAGATAATACTTGTACCATTTGGATCTTTAGAACTGAATTTCAGTTCTTGAATAATATTATTGAGTTTGAACAGAAAAAAACTTAGCACCTTTGTTTGGAACAGAAAAATTTAATAATTCATCTTTGAAGAGATTTGGAAATTTAAATACATTTTTGATTGTGCCTCAAAATTATTCTGTTTCATTTGTTTTCTCCTTTGAAAATTCATTATTTTGTTTCAGTTCTGTTTCTGGAAAGACACTTCATAATTCAAGAGAATATCAAACATTTTTTTTTTACTTTTGTTCCTAGAGAAACACTTTACAATCCAGGATAATATCATGCATTTTCGGAGCTACTATGGCGGCATTGGTCTCACTGATATGCCAGAAACTGGAAATTCAGATTTATTTAACATAAAAGAAGCTAAGAAAATCATTACTTATTTTTGTACCACGTAAGTATGTTGGAATGATACTTTTTAAGCTTGTACTTTACGCCATGATTAGAATTTGTAAGATTTCCTCACTTGAAATGTTTTAGGCTAAAATCTGAATTTTCATTTATGCTGAATAAAATCAGAACATGTATAAATGTATCTTTGTATCTTGGTATATTAGTACCTTTCATTTCGTTTACCTTTAACATTCCATAAGTAACTTCATTCAACAAAATGTTTTTTTCAGCAAATGTAGACATCTCAGATAAACCAAATTATAGCATATTTAAATTTTATGGTCGCATTGTCATGTCCTGCTGGAACAACACTTAGAGTGGTCTTGACTAAATCAAGTGACTGCAGTAAATATTGCAGAATGCTAAAGATTAAATAAGGT